>CM042420.1:19305461-19542961 GCA_023634145.1 Thymallus thymallus
ACGCAAGAATCATGTGAAACGGGGAGAGTCTACGGATGAGACCAACAAAAGTACAGTCGAGTGCTCAAAACAAACCCCCCGACTCAGACGTTGCAAGAGGCATTGTTGCCAAATATCAGCACTTTGGTTGTTTCATATAATGCTATAATTCAAACTTGGAGTGTTTTGTTTACTTGTTATATTTTATATATTTATTTGTGAGCCTTATTTTGCTGCTATAGTTTAAACTTTTCCATGTTTTGTTACATGCTTAATTGAGCATTTTCACAAAGGTTCTAAATAAAAGGAGAAATAATCAAATATGAGTAAGTACCTTTTATTCAAAATGTAATAAGAAATAGGCCTTTACATGTGGTCATTTTCTATAAACTATTTATTCATTGAATTTACAGAAAATGTTCTATATCGTGATATGTATCGTTATCGGATAGGAAATGACCTATATCGGTATATGATATTTTGATCATATCGCCCAGCCCTAATTGTGACTTTATATATTTAGTGGTGTAATTAGCCAAAGTGTTTGTGTTAAAGTTCTGGGGCGCGCGCACACACACACACACACACACACACTGTCACATTTAGGAACACATCCAACCAGTGCTCTCCCTGGCATCCGGTACCAAGGGGGCGGTTCCAACCCCCTGTTGCACCCCCATTCTACCATATGCAAATTCACCCGCCGCCTAACCCGGTTACGTCATTGGTCGAGGAGGCCCCATTAAGATTCCGGAAGTGTCGTGGCGTGCGCGTTCATTACCCCTCACTGTGTCGCCTTGCCAACCGCCTGACGAGCTAGCAGGCTGTAAATAGAGAGGGCTCCATTCTCAGCTCGCTGGGTAAAGACATGTTAATGCCCCACCATGAGAGGCCTTAAATCTGTCTGACTTTTAACTGCTTGGGAGCAGAGGACGGGGGGGAGCTACTCTGGGTACTCTGCTCTACTCACTCAACCTCTTCTCCCATTCCTCTCCAGTCCTTTTCTATGGCTGGTGAAAATTAAACTTGCCTGTCTCTCTCTCTCTCTCTATCTCTGAGTTTGCTGGCTAGCTGAGTGCATTCTCAATTGCAGCACAACCATGCTAAAGGAAGTCTCTAAGAGTTTGTCTAATATTCTGTCTAAACTGTTTCATGGTTAGTCTCTAGCTAGCAAACTCTGTTTTCGCAGAGGCGCTCTTTGAACGTGAGCACTGAAAGCTACATACATGCTACGTCAACATTTTATGCGGATGGTTTAGTTTGGTGCGTCCACACACCCTATTGTGGCATTGTGTTAATACCTTTGTACCTTGCCTCCCTGTCATGTGATGCTAGCTTCTGTCTCCAAAATGGCGGCTCTACATACCTCCAGTAGGCTGAGCGTGGAAACTCTATCAGAAACCATGTGGGAGGATTAGGGAGTGGAGGTAGGTTGTATGGGGACAGAAGGGAACAGCTTTCATCCTCAAAATCCGTCACAGATATGTGCCAGACTATCAACAACGGTCAGACTGAGTTCAATAACCACAGCCTGTCTCTCTCTGTGTGTGTGTGCGTGTGTGTGTGTGTGTGGTGTGTGGATTTCTGTGTTCCTGTCTGTCACAAATCCCTTCTGCAGGAAGATGCAGAACATTTCACAGATATTACCTACTGAAAAAAATGACTTGAAAGAGTTTCAGGCAGTGAGGAAGGTCGCTAGCCTAGATAGAAAACCCAGTGAAGCCTGTATCTTATCCACTAATATTCCCACTTTTGATTTCATTACACATAAACTTTCCCTCTAAGTAACCTAGTTTGCATTCCAAATGGCATCCTATTCCCTATATAGTGCACTACTTTTGACTAGGGCCCATGAGGCTTTGGTCAAAAGTAGTATACTAAATAGGGTGCCATTTGGTGCTGTGATTTATTCCTGCTCAGTGCAGCCCTCAGACACTGTGGGAGCTCGTTGGGCAGATTGAAGCCCCTGCTACCATTCAAATGAACAATCTGTTCCCAGGCTGCTGGGCTGGAGATCAGTCAAAAGGCCTGCGGGGTCACAATGTAATAGCACGCTGTAATGCAGGCTAATGCAGAGAGGTGTGAGCATGCTCAGTCAGGCGCTGGTAGTTGGTACATGGGAAAGGAAACGGGGTTATACAGGTTTTTGGGGGGGTATACAGCGGGTGAAATAAGTATTGAACAAGTCACCATTTTTCTCAGTAGATATATTTCCAAAGGTGCTATTGACATGAAACTTTCACCAGATGTTGGTAACAACCCAAGTAATCCATTCATACAAAGAAACCAAAACAAATAAGTTCAGAAATTATGTTATGTGTAATAATGTGAAATGACACAGGGAAAAAGTATTGAACACATGAAGAAAGGGAGGTGCAAAAAGTTATGGAAAGCCAAGACAACAGCTGAAAACTATCAGTAATTAAAAAGCAATCCAGCCCCCTGCCAGTGCAAATTAATATCAGCTGGTTCAGTCCCAACTGATGGCCTACAAAAAGGTCTCATTGCCAAGGTGTCACACAAGACACATCTCATGATGGGTAAAAGCAAAGAGCTGTCTCAAGACCTTCGCAACCTAATTGTTGCAAAACATAATGATGGCATTGGTTATAGGCGCATTTCTAAGCTTCTGAATTTTCCAGTGAGCACTGTTGGGGCCATAATACGGAAGTGGAAAGACAATCATTTCACCATAAATTTGCCTCGACCAGGTGCTCCTCGCAAGATTTCTGACAGAGGAGTGAAAAGAATAATCAGAAGAGTTGTCCAAGAGCCAAGGACCACTTGTGGAGAGCTTCAAAAAGACCTGCAATTAGCAGGTACTGTTGTCTCAAAGAAAACAGTAAGTAATGCACTCCACCGCCATGGCCTGTATGCACGCTCACCACGCAAGACTCCATTGCTGGAAAAAAAAGCATGTTGAAGCTCGTTTAAAGTTTGCTGCACAACATTTGGAAAAGGCAGTGAAATACTGGGAGAATATAGTGTGGTCAGATGAGAGCAAAATTGAACTGTTTGGATGTCATAATACACACCATGTTTGGAGGAGAAATGGCACTGCACATCACCCTAAAAACACTATACCAACAGTGAAGTTTGGAGGTGGGAACATCATGGTGTGGGGCTGCTTTTCAGCAAATGGTACTGGCAAACTTCACATAATTGAAGGAAGGATGAATGGGCAAATTTACCGAGACATTCATGACAAAAATCTGCTGCCATCTACCAGGATGATGAAGATGAAACGAGGGTGGACATTTCAGCAAGACAATGATCCCAAACACACAGCCAAGGAAACTCAATTGGTTTCAAAGAAAGAAAATAAAGCTGCTAGAATGGCCCAGCCAATCACCTGTCTTAAATCCCATTGAAAATCTATGGAAAGAACTGAAGATCAAGATTCACAGAAGAGGCCCACGGAACCTTCAAGATTTGAAGACTGTTTGTGTGGAAGAATGGGCCAAAATCACACCAGAGCAATGCATGCGACTAGTTTCTCCATACAGGAGGCGTCTTGAAGCTGTCATTACCAACAAAGGCTTTTGTACAAAGTATTAAATAAATATCAGTAAGTGTGTTCAATACTTTTTCCTTGTGTCATTTCACATTATTACACATAACTTAATTTCTGAACTTATTTGTTTTGGTTTCTTTGTATGTATGGATTACTTGGGTTGTTGCCAACATCTGGTGAAAATGTCATGTCAATAGCTCCTTTAGAAATATATTTACTGAGAAAAATGGTGACGTGTTCAATACTTATTTCACCCGCTGTATATTTGTTGGGAGTTTTTGTTCAGGGAATTGAGGTGTGTGTGTGTCGGTGCAGTATGTGTGAACATTTGAGTATTATTAAGTGTGTGTGCGTTTCGTGTATGTAGTGGTCATGGATGCCTTGGGGGGGGACTACTATCTGAACCAGTCCCCTCGCACAAACCTACTGCTGTCCATTTCCCTCCAATTTCGTCTCCATTCCTCGCCTTTTAAAACCTGAGGATTTGTCCAAACAAGCTAAGTGTGTCTAATCTGGTGCGTACACCTGTCATACAGACATGTTAACCACACAGCATTTAGCTACTCCACAAATCCTCCACAGAACACTCAACCAGCCAAGCAGCTTTGCAGCACCGGAAATAAAATAAACTACAATGGAGAGGGAGAAGGTGAGTCAGTAGATAAAGGAGTGAAATATGGCGTCCAAAAGAGAGGGGGAATAAGACGGAAAAGAGGAATAAATCCCCTTAAACCAGGGGCCTGTGACCTTTCTTAAATGTGTTTTCTGTAGCAATGCAATTGGGGATTTCCCCAGAGGTGGGACTGACTGGACTCGGCCAGGCAGGCTGCTCAGTAGCTCTAGTGAAAGGGAAAAAAGCAATGGCTAGCACTTTCTAAGTTGAGGTCAATAACAGGTGGGGCCATTCTATCAGAGTCTCTCTCTGTCTCTCTCTCTCTCTCTCTCTCTCTCTCTCTCTCTCTCTCTCTCTCTCTCTCTCTCTCTCTCTCTCTGTGTGTGTTGAGAGCTCAGGGATGTAGAGATGGGCATTGATTGAATTCTACAAAATACTGCTTCCTTCCAACAATCGGTTGTGAAAAAAGAGGAGGAGGGAGCATCCGCTAAGACAAAAAGAAGGCAGGAAAGGGACTATTGATGGATGTGCTACTGCGTGGCAACAAAGGGGGGAATGGAGAGAGAAAAGGTTAAGGAAGGAACGAGAGAAAGAATAAACAGGTGTGAATGAGAGAGGACCTGGAGATCAGAGACCTTGGGAGCCTGTTTCACCGGGAGAGACAGAGACAGACCTAATGCACACATATTTAGATAAAACAAATGTTTTTATCGTGTTCTCCAAATCCTTTCTCATATGTTAGCATTTTTAGATAGATCCCCGAGGGGGAAATGTCTTTGTCAAGCAGCTACAACAGCTACAACAAAACGTAGGGCAGGTGCAAAATGCCAGAACGAAAATACACAAAAGACAGATACACGATACATAGCGCGGCAGTATGAAAAAGTATCTGGAGTGCAAAAAAGCTATAAAAAGACATTGCATAGTATGGGGGGTTGGCTGAATATGTACATTATATGTTGGATGGTTAACTATACTATACAGGTCGATGGCAGAGAAATACTTCATTAGCTAAAAATGCATATGATATGAGTCCCAGGTCTTACAGGGATTAAAGTGGGCACGGCGGGTCGGCTGGGGTCGTGAACGGAGAGATCCAGAAAGAGGAGTGTAGAGGAAAAGACGTGTGTGTGTGTGTGGCAGTAGATGGGCTACTCTGTGTGTTGTGGTGGTGGATACAGTGTTTGTGTGAGGTATCCTAGTTGCCTGACAGGTACAGGAACTGTACTAGTCATATTAGCACAATTTGGCCTAGAGTATGCTGTTAGTATGTTGGAAAGAATCGCTAGCACCTTCCCTCCGTTAAATTTAGCAAAATTTTAAAGGTCGTCAAATTGAGTTTGTATAGCCTACAGTTGGGTTTCTGCACATCATTTTCCTTTGTCAGCTAAGCTTTGCATTGACCTACATTTTAAGTCCCATTTATTTTCCATGAACCTAGACCTGGATTCTGGGTCTATGCTACAGTGCCTTCAGAAAGTATTCATATCCATTGACTTAATCCACATTTAGTTGTTACTGCCTGAATTCAAATTCGATTTTCTAACCCATCTACAGACAATACACCATAATTACAAAGTGAAAACATTTTTTTTTTTTGACATATTTGCACATTTATTGAAAATTAAATAGACATAAGTCAATACATGTTAGAATCACCTTTCTGGGTCTCTAAGAGCTTTGCACAACTGTAAAATATAAAATTATTCAAGCTCTGTCAAATTTGTTGTTGATCGTTGATAGACAGCAATTTTCAAATCTTGCCATAGATTTTCAAGCTGCTTTATGTCAAAACTGTAACTAGGCCACTTCAAAGTTGTATTGGTAAGCAATATTCTCTACAGGCTTCCTCCTTTTCACTCTGCCATTTAGGTTAGTATTGTGGAGTAACTACAATGTTGTTGATCCATCCTCAGTTTTTCCTATAACAGCCATTCAAATCAAACTGTTTTAAAGTCACCATTGTCCTCAAATTGAAACCCCTGAGCAGTTTCCTTCCTCTCCGGCAACTGAGTTAGGAAGGATGCCTGTATCTTTGTATTCATTGGGTGTATTGATACACCATCCAAATTGTAATTAATAACTTCACCATAATCTCCCTTTTTTTTTTTTTTTTTTTACAATCTACCAATAGGTGCCCTTCTTTGCGAGGCATTGCAAAAACCTCCCTGGTCTTTGTGGTTGAATCTGTGTTTGAAATTCACTGCTCGAGTGAGGGACCTTACAGATAATTGTATGTGTGGGGTACAGAGATGAGGCAGACATTCAAAGATCATGTTAAACACTATTGTTGTACACAGAGTCCATGCAACTTATTTGTCTTGTTAAGCAAATTTGTACTACTGAACTTTTTTTTTAGGCTTGACATAAGAAATGGGTTAAGTACTTATTGCCATAAACATAATTCCACTTTCACATTATGGGATATTGTGTGTGTGTGTGTGTGTGTGTGTGTGTGTGTGTGTGTGTGTGTGTGTGTGTGTGTGTGTGTGTGTGTGTGTAGGCCAGTAACACAAAATCTAAATTTAATAAATTTTAACTTCAGGCTAACGCCACAAAATGTGGAAAAAGTCAATGGATGTGAATACTTTCTGAAGACAATGTATGGACTTATAGGAGAGTGAGGCCTACGTAACTCTACATTAACCACCATTTCCTCTATACTATACTGTACATCTAAGCCCCTAACCATCAGTTACATCATAAGTTGGCCTTTAGGTGTGTGTGTGTGTTTGTGGTGCATGTGCGTGTTACCCAGAATGGGCTAGATCCATGTCCATGTCTGACGCATGGCCCCAATCTGTCGTATGTTTCTCCCGGGTCACATCTGGAGCAATGGGTTTCCCTCGGCATAGACACACACACACACACTGCCCAAACACACACTGCCCAGTGATGCATTTCCTCGGTCGTATGATGCAGAGGATGCTTTAATATTGTATGAGACCAGAAGAGGAAGTGCAGTGTAAGTAAATAAACCACACACCCACCATCCCCCGTCAAAACACACTTGCTTCGTCATGGAAGAACAACTTGATAGTTTTATGGTTTTGCTGCAGTAACAGAGTGTTGTCTAGTATGAAAAAGCAGGGCATGTCACTTCCTCTCCTCCTCCTATTCCTCCTTCCCTGCTTTATCCCCCTCCTCGTCCTAGATGGTGCTCTGCCATGTCCCGGGCATCCCTGGCTGCCTTGTGGTTTTAGCACTGTGCCCTCTCCTCTCCTCTCCTCTCTGTCTCCTTCCCTCTCTCCCATTCCCTGTATGACAAGCTCATAGTGAAAGCCCATGCCTTCGGGATGTGTTCTCTCACTCTCTCGCTCTCTCTCGTTCTCGTGTTCTCTCTCTCGTTCTCTCGTTCTCTCATTCCGTTCCTAGCTTCACCGCAGGAACAGACAGAACATGAGAGAGGGAGAGAGACAGCTGCTGACGACAGGCCCTACGTCACCTCGTGTCGCTGTCTCCCGCGCACATAGTCACAGACACACACACACACACACACACACACACACACACATCAGTTATCTCACACACATACACACTGCTCTCTTGCTTGCACACACACAGCTCTCTCTCTCTCATTCGCCGCTCTGCCTCCCAGCTGAATGGTTTATGTAAGATGGTTTGTTGGCCTTAAGAGAGGAAAACTCCATGAAATTGCAGCATATTATTGCCCTGCTACTGAGAGACTGCCAGAGAGAGTTAAGCACATGGCATAATATCATCTACCATGTACAGTGGGGATCAGAAGTATTCACTCCCATTGGATTTTTTTTTTTTTTTTAATTTTGTTGCGTTACAAAGCGGGATTGAAATGGATTTAGAAAGAGATTGTATTAAAACCACCCAAAGATGCAGTCGTCCTTCTGAACTGAGCTGCAGGACAGGAAGGAAACTGCTCGGTGATTTCGTCATTTTCTGTGGTGGAAAAAAAAAAACTGAGGGTGGATCAACATTGTAGTGATTCCACAGTAATGACCTTAATGACTCATTGAAAAGTATGAAAAGTATACAGAATAAAAATTAACATGCGCTAAAGTAATATTGCAGCAAACAAAACATGGCAAAGGAATACACTTTTTGGCCAAGTTTTCAGGATAAAGAGAGACGGGATGGAGCTAAGCACGGGCAAAATCCTAGAAGACCTGCTTGTATGCTTTACACTAGACACTGGGAGAGGTATTCACCTTTCAGCAGGACAATAACCTACAACACAATGTCAAATCTACTTTTGGAGTTGCTTACCAAGAAGTGGCAAACTTAGTTTTGGAAAGACTTGAAACTTGCTGTCTTTGAAACAATAATGGGCAAATGTTGCACAAACCAGTTGAGCAAAGCTCTTAAGCCTTGTTCAGTTTGAAGTGACTCAAATCAATTTTTTTTGACATATCCAAATCAAATCTGTTTTTTCCCCCTGCAGTCTGAACTAGGGCTGTTACGCAGGCGCTCACGAGTCATGACTGCAGCCACATTTAGTCACGGTAATTAGGCTTCTCCAAGCTCTGATGCTGCTGATAGTCATTAGTAGCCTACCAAACTTGCTAACTGCCTGGTACTCAGCACTCTATTGTCCCTCTAATCACTCTGACATAAATGCGAATGTGTTTGAAAATCTAATCAAACACTTAATGAGAGCTCATGTTGCAACATTTCTATAGGCTTTGCAATTGAAAAACGAGTGATGGCCTCTAATAAAAAGAGGAGGATCCCATCAGCTTTCAATAGGCTAGGCCTACTATATTTATTTCTCAACATTCCTAATATTAAGCACATTGCTTCTTTACAACAGGAGTATAGCCTACCTGGCTGGCATGAAAAGGTACCATGAGAAAAGCATCCTCCATTCTCTATTTAAATGCATAGAGGACATGTGTTTTTTTTCCCCTGCCCCTGTTTTGAGACAGGTGCATGATAATGGTCCATTCTAAATCTAAACTAATTTAATATGTATGTAAAGACAAGATTCAATCAAGATTAGTTAGTTGGGTGACTATTAGCTTGTGATTGATGCCCAGCTTGTGCAGTAAAGTAAGAAACAGCACATGCCTTTTTTTTGTATTTAAAGCCAACCGTCATCTCTCCTGTCTTATTGCTTTGTCTGACACAGGCATTAGTGGATCAAGTTAATGTCACCAATGTGTTGGATAAGACATTAGGCCGGCTTAGTTCAGACAGTTATTAGAGTTATTAGGTTGCCTTGACATTTTGTGAAATTACGTTTTTCTCACAAGTCGACCTGAGGACAGTTGAAAAAGCAACGTTACAGTGCGTTTTGGTGTGTGTGTCTGTATCTTTCTTTGAAACTAGACTAACTCATATGTCAGTGTGTGTGTGTGTGTGTGTGTGTTAATGTATCGCCATGGAAACCAGTGCCCAGTTGCTTGGAGCTTGATGGCTGTAGGTGAATCCTACTTCCTCTATGGATGCTTTAAAATATATATATATATATATATATATATATATATATATATATATATATATATATATATATATATATATATATATATATATATATATATACACACACACACAAACACACCCTCCCTACATGCCTACAATGTTCCCCTGAAAGACTACCATTTGCAGAGTAGTCCCTCTAGGCTATGCTGGTGTGTCCCATTATTGACCTGCACTTTGCCTGTCTCTCCACTCTTTTCACTTCAGTATTTGACTCCCTTTTTCAAAAGTCTCTTCTGTAGTAGAGATCAGAGATGATGCTTACTGTCTTAACTGTACAGTACCACTGTCATTGAGACAACTATCATCTCTGCTGCTCCACTCCTGTCCTCAGTACATACATCTGTGCATGTGCTCGCAATGCGCACACACGCTACACACGCACCCAAATGATACACGCATACACACACACCACAACATGACCTTTACGATTATTAAGACCGTCTCGCTGCGCTCCCTGTCGGACATACTTTCCTCCTCCCTCTGTGGCGCGATTTCAAGACAATCTGGGATTCCCAAAGAGTGGCAGGATCACTAATGATAGTGCAGACAGCCAGGAGCTCAACGGGTCTCCTCAACGACAGCACTTAACCTGTCAGAACCAGACGGCTTTCGCCTTAGAATTCATGAACACTTTATTATAGTCAGAACCCTACCCTTTTATCGTTCTGTATTATGGATTGTGTGTCTCTGTGTAAATGCCAAAGCAGATGAGAGCTCGTCTGGATTTGCAATGAAGTTGATTTTCCTTTTCAATTGATGCTGCCCAATTCTTTTGGGCTCATCTCTTGTTAATCCAACGTGAGGGAATGGAGAACCCTGGGTATTTTAATTTGTATTCAGGGCGCATTGTCTTGTCTGGATGGAGACTGCTTTGCTGACTCCAGTGTCTAGACTATAGCCATAGACTAGGCACCATTTAATGGGTGTATCGTACTTTGTCATTACCACGTTGATTTAAATGGGATGGAGGTGACGACGTGAATCTTCCAGGCCGAGGAAAATCTGCACCTGAGTTAGGGTGGTTGCAGTTTCACTGGACTCCACTTAAACAACTAGGCTAGCCGCTAGACTTTTCAAGCATGAACTGAATACAAACCTCCAAACAACATTTTCTACTGCAGGTGGCTTTCGTCCAGTTTTATTAGGGTTTTTATCCAACCCTCATTGTACCTAGATACAGGGCCTTACTTTGTCTGAGTGGATGTAAGTTGAATGTGTTTCAGCGCATCGTCACATTGGCCTCCTTTAATGTCAACCTGGCAACGTGCTGTTTTAAGCCCAACTTGTCCCTGGTCCTTCTGGCGCGTTTGGCTTGACTTCACTCTCCCTCTTAATTGAAATGCTTGCACATGAACAACACCAGGTGTGTTTAAAGCACTTTAGCGGCCAGGAAGTGGCGGCATGGTTTATAGGCCCAATGCAGATGTTTTTAGAGCAATATCAAATAATTTCTGTGTAATAATTAAGTACCTTTCTGTAATAGATTTTCAATCAAATAGGCAAAAATGGCTCTTTTAGGAAAAAAGTATTTCTCAAGCTAAAATGTTGCTATGATTTTCTGGGAGTGGTCTAAGTGGTGAGGGGAAAACTAGGTTTGGAACACCATGGAAAGCCAAAACACCCCCCCCCCCCCCCCCCCCCCCGCGCTGCTGTGTAGATTGTATTTCCAACCACCAACTATCAGGAAATAATACTGATCAAATTGATTCACACTTTTACAGTGTTACTTTCATCAGCCGTTAATACAAAACACAGGAAAAACAAAATGTTAAGGGGCTCTTTGCTTTCTCGTGTGTGTGGGTCTCTCTCTCTCTCTTGCTCGCTCTCTGTCCAACGGCAGCCCCCATGGGGCGTCCAAGACCTGCCGTTACATAACGTTTGCTACTGTTATCCCAACAGTGTTACGCAACCGCGCCAAGTCAGCGAGTGGTTACGCGGCCCGTCAATTAACCTCACTCTGACTAACCACACCCCTCGGCCCCTCTGGTTTGTGTCTTTCGCTCGCCCGCCTCAGCCATCACTCTGGATGTTAATACTGTTTATTCCCCTGCATTACATGTCATCCAGAAGCGGCCCGTAGTGACGCCACTGATTTGATGAACGTGCAACCTTTTGCTGTCGTTCGCGCTCTGCTTCAGTCTCTTCCTCTCTCCTCTCCCCTTCCCCTCTTTCCCTCCATCTCTCCTTCCCTCCTGGTTCTGCAGTCAGAGCCTGTCTTCACCCAGGCAGCCTGATCAGCAGCATCTGTTTATCCTACAGTCCTCTGGGGGAGGGAAAAGGAGAGACAAAAGAAAACACTTTCTCCTTCAACCCTCACTACTCCTCTCGCTCTCTCCCTTGTCTCATTATGGCGCCTGTTCCGAGGCCAGGCCCTGTTTTTGACACTCTAGTCAATCGCTTCTTTCCTCCCCGACCACAGAGAGCAGAGGAGCACTGCTAGCAACAAAGGAGAAGAAGGATGGTGTCACATTTGAAAAGTGTTATTTTACCTCAGCAGAAATGTTGACCAACCCAGGGCGAGGCAGATCAGGGACAGTAATAATGGGAGGAAGTGGAGAAGAGTGGAAAGAAGGATGGTGTTGTCAGCTGAAATGGTTTTGTTTTGGATAGCAGAGTGCTAGAGCTGATTTCCTATCTTTAGTGATTTTAGCACAGTGTTGCTAGCTGTGTGTCCAATGCAGGATGCTAAGAACAATGTTAGCCCGCAACACGCTACGCCATACGGTGATAGCATTAGTGTCTTGCGTGTTCTTCCAAAGGAGAAACACACCTCAGCACAGTCTGGGATTGACAATAAGCTAGCTGCTAGCTCTTCCTGCTTCAGACCTTTTAGTCTCTACCTCGGGAATGTCAGCTCAAGGCTAAAGAAACACAGTACGCTAGGCGGCCATGTTTGAGTTGATAGAAAGCTCCTTCTCTGCTCGACACACACTCTCCTCTAAAGCTCCCTGACTAGAACTAATCACTCCTAGCCAGGCGCCCAGAGAGGCTTCAAGCACCGCTCCCACACCCCTCGCCTTCCATCCCACCCCTACTTCGGATACCCGTTCTTGGGTACACGCGCGGCGTGGTGTGCCTGGCTGGTTTGTGGATGTGGAGACAAGGAAGGCTGTAATCCCATTTGGGAAACTCCACACTTTTCGCTGGTGATTTAGATTACAGTAGCACAGTGTTGCTGTTGTCATGAGCTTCGTGTCTCATACGTCCAGGCCCCTTAAAAACAGCAGTGGAAGTGTTTTTTTTTTTTTTTACCTCCCTTGCATTACTGCGGTAAGGCCCACACGACTGTCTGACTCCATACTGTAGGCTGGGACTGTGTGAGTCTGGTAAACTGAGTTTACCTCATGACCTCTGTGTATGTGTGTGTGTGTGTGTGTGTGTGTGTGTGTGTGTGTGTGTGTGTGTGTGTGTGATTGGATCAGAGGGGCCTCATCTCATTTGTTGATTGGCTGATGACTCCACCACCGACTGGCTCCATGTCTGTTGTAGCTTCATGAGTCTGGGTGTCTGGCTTGTTTACCACAAGCCTCCAAATCAGAGGGCTATGATTGGATCAAGGGGGACCAGTCTGATATGGTGATTTGGCTGTTGACTGGTGGGGTCAAAAGTTAACTTCCCATGTCTCATGTTTGTAGCCTAGCTAGGCTGTAGAGTAGGGATGGAGGATGTTGTGTTATACAAGGGAGGAGGGAGGAATTATGTGAACCCCTGCCCCTTAATTACAGCAATGGACATGTAATTGGTGCATTCGTGGTACACCCATTTGGTATTTATCTAAGTTTTTGTTAATCTTTTCACACTACTTTGAGTCCCTGCACAACCATTGTTATATAAATGGCGTTGTCTTGTTATTTATTTCGACCCTTGCAGTGTGTTATGTATTGTATTTGCAGCATTGTTCAGGGCAGAAAAATAGGATAGAGAAGCTCTCCCCTCACTAGTCTCTGGCACTTTACCACACTCTAGCCCCACCCCCCTCTCCTGTGACTCTGGCATACTGCGTTCTCATGGGGAGAAGGGGGTCAAGACAAATGACGATGGACTCGACATGATTCTCTTCGCCTCGCCGCAGCACCACTGTTTCTCCAGAGTTCAGCAAAGGTCAAATAACTCTGGCATGCCAGATATGTCATCCTACAGGATGCTAAGGCTGTTTATTCCCTCCCTCACCTTCCTCCTTTTTTTGGGGGGGGGGGGGGGGTTGGTTTTTACACCCTTTGAGGTGGTTTTCGAGGGTCGGTGACTCATTTACGTTCATATTCTGATTAGGAAAGGAAACCCATCCGTTGGGGAAACATATCCCAGCAAAGTCCTGCCCGCAGAAAAGCCTGGAATTAATTGGATTATATTAGTTGTTAATGTTGGTTAAGGGAACATTGACTGTCTTCTGGTGACCTCTCAATTTTTGTCTCGACCCTTTTGGTTATCCGGCTTTGTGATTTATTTTTGCCACGAATATCTCTCAGCAATATCAATGATTCTCAATGATCCTCCACTTCTTCTCGCCAACCTTTTTAATGGTGCTGAGAACCCAATCGAATTCAGAGTGAGAATAGTCCTTGGCCTTAGCATTAATCACATTTTAAGTCCAGTGCTATCAACACTCTCTCTCTCTCTCTCTCTCTCTCTCTCTCTCTCTCTCTCTCTCTCTCTCTCTCTCTCTCTCTCTCTCTCTCTCTCTCTCTCTCTCTCTCTCTCTCTCTCTCTCTCTCTCTCTCTCTTTCTTTCTTTCTTTTCTGGACTCCACTCTACTATTTCTGGGGTCTATCCAATTTCCAGTGCCCTCTCAAAGGCTTCTTTAATGATCCTTATTAACTTCCTCCCAGTTCGCTGTCCATGTGACTGAAGTGCATTTTCTATCACCATAAAAGGGACAACCACTATCAGTGTTGGCCTATAGAGGCTCCTGCTATTGATCTATACACAAGCCTACTAGAACTTGTTTGCACTCCATAAAGTAACTGTCCAGTAAAAAATCTCACTTTTAAAAGTTTGATCTCCTGTTAACATACCCAAATAATTGTTGTTGACTCATCCTACACTCGTATTTGTGGCAAAAGCATACGCTGTAGAAAAAACACTTAAAACAAAAGCACCTCTGACTTGTATCTCAAACAGTTTGTCACTTGCATGAATATGTTTAATGTCCAGTATAAGCCCACACCATTCCAAAATATGAAAACAGCTTTTTTAAAACTTTTTTAAAACAGCTTTTTTTAAACTTTTTTAAAACTATTTCACTGATAATTAAATGAATTACAGTATATCACTTGATATTAGTGAGTCAGCGGTATTGGTTGTTAACTGAAAAGAAGACGTACACAAGATGGCTGCCATCTTTCCTTCGGGACAGCTATTGAATTTTGATCAGTCTTATGGAAAGAAGAAAAAAACACAGTATTTGATTTTCTCGTTCTCCTGTTGGCAGATAGCCTCGGCCCAGAGACAGCCAGTGAATGGCTGTGTAGTTATATGGTACAAGGTGTGTTTGTGTATCAAATTGGGGAGTAATGTGGCTTAATGCCCTCTTCAATCATTTTCCAGACCCTACGTGTGTTCAATGTCGCTTAACCGCTCCCACAGAGGCTACCCTTCAAGGCACAGTTTTAGATAGCATGGACTACCACACTAAACTAAAGAGAGAAACTATAGTGTGTGTGTGTGTGTGCACTTACCTGTATAGTTACTTTGTGTTCCTATACAGTCACTATGACTTCAGGGTTATTTCAGATCCATAGTTTTAATTTCTTTTCATTCTATTATTCTCTACTTTGTCAAAAGAAGCTGTAACGGGACTGTATTACTTACTGTAACTACATTACTAACCAGATCTGCAAATAACTTACATTTACCACATGTATTACACTGTAATGTTTTTATTGTAAGGGAAATTAAAATAGGCTACACGTTTTCAGTAAGACGTTGAAGAATCTGTCAATGTGCCCTTGAGCAAGGCACTTAACCCTAATTTTATCCAGAGGCACTGTACTACTATGGCTGACCCTGTAAAACAACACATATCACTGCACCTATTTTACATTTTGGGGGGAATTATTGAAAATATTTCCATGATCCTATCTAAACAAATAACTATTCTTATATTTTTACAAGGATATACACTATATACACACAAGTTTGTGGACACCCCTTCAAATTAGTGGATTCGGCTATTTCAGCCGCACCCGTTGCTGAAAGGTGTATAAAATCGAGCATGCTGCCATGCAATCTCCATAGACAAACATTGGCAGTAGAATGACCTTACTGAAGAGCTCTGGCTTTCAATGTGGCGCCGTCAAAGGATGCCACCTTTCCAACAGGTCAGTTTATCAAATTTCTTCCCTGCTAGAGCTGCCCCGGTCAACTGTAAGTGCTGTTATTGTGAAGTGGAAACGTCTAGGAGCAACAACAGCTCAGCTGCGAAGTGGTAGACCACACAAGCTCACAGAACGGGGCCGCCGAGTGCTGAAGCGCGCAGCGCGTAAAAATCATCTGTCCTCGGTTGCAACACTCACTACCCAGTTGCAAACTGCCTCGAGCAGCAATGTCAGCACAAGAACTGTTTGTCGGGAGCTTCACTAATGCTCTTGTGGCTGAATGGAAGCAAGTCCCTGCAGCAATGTTCCAACAACTAGTGGAATGCCTACCCAGCAGAGTGGAGGTTGTTATAGCATCAAAGGGGGGACCAACTCCATATTAATGCCCATCATTTTGGTATGAGATGTTTGACGAGCAGGTGTCCACATACTTTTGGTATATTTCTCCATGCAATTCATCCTTTACAATGATCGTTTGTGTACTATTCATCAATGTTCTACCTTCTCTAGAGAGTAGCTACAGGCTGAAAGACCCAGCGGTTCTAGTGTTAACAGACTGACTGTGTTTATTGCTGTTATTGATTTTAATAACCAGGCTGTTAGAGCCCATCCAAAGCCATTCTGCTCTCTATCGAGCCGCATGGCTGCTGAAAACATTTACAGGCACTGCGACAGTCACCTAAATCTGCTTTATCAGGCCCCATGCCACGGGGGACCAGTACGAAAAAAAGTTTTAAAATGTGTGGACTCACTACTGTAAGTCGCTCTGGATAAGAGTGTCAGCTAAATGACTCAAATGTGCAATGTTAGGACCCTGAACACAGACTTCCCAGCAATGTTCGACTCATCATTCTTTAATGAGATGTGTATTTAACTTTCGTCATGTAAAGATGTTGCCCCTCATGTCGCTCGTTGGCTATCTCCCCGCCTCCCAACCTATAGGTTTGTGTGCTCTCTTGATCCCCGCCCCCTAGCGTAACCATAGGGACACAGATAGATCACACCACAGAACAGGGTGGTTCTTGGTAGGCTAAAAGAGAGGGGGGGGGGTTCTCCTCTTCATAATAGATTTCCACACACACACAGCCATCTGGGTCATTTGGATGGGACACCCTGGGCCCAGAGTGTGATCGACTCAGTACTGGCCAGCCCTCTCCCAGTGAGAGGCTATGTGCTCTGCTCTCGGCTGAAGGCTCCATACGTCTTTCAACTCCCAGCTATCTAGTCTTCTCTCTCACACATCTCTCTCTCTCTTTTACTTACTTTCTCTCTCTCTCTCTCTCTCTCTCTCTCTCTCTCTCTCCCCCTCCCTTTTCTATCTGCTTATTCTCCTCACACACTCACATTCCCAGTTACTGTACACTCCTTTATCTAGCCTTATCTGACACACAGACACACACACACATATCTTGCTCGCTCTCCCTCTCTGTCTCCCTCTCTCCGTCCTCCATTTTCCCATCGCCGGTGGCAATTTTAGTAAATATTGGTTGGA
This sequence comes from Thymallus thymallus, assembly GCA_023634145.1. Classification (NCBI taxonomy): domain Eukaryota; kingdom Metazoa; phylum Chordata; class Actinopteri; order Salmoniformes; family Salmonidae; genus Thymallus; species Thymallus thymallus. The sequence continues at coordinate 19,322,831 of CM042420.1, forward strand.
CAAACTCAACTATTTATTTTAAATGCATGCCAGCAAAGCCACTACACAACATTTTAATTCTATTATGCCTATGTGGTCTAAACAGGAAGGAAAATACAATCACACGGATCCACTTTTATAGGCAATATACCGACTCGCATTGAGCAAACAAAACAGCCATTGCAATATCAACTGGAATTCCATGGGTCTATTACTTTTTTGGATAATTATAATACACAAAGTAAGCAAAACAATGAAATCATTCCAGCATTGTCTAAAATGAAGAATTAGATCCTAGTGAGAGAGACATATATAAATGCAAACTATGGCATAAAGGAACGAAGGCTATAACATGCTATAGGCTACATGTGCACCACCAACTCAGAACAGTAAGCTATATTCTGAGGGAGCGATAGATACATTTCTTAGGCTGAGACACAGTTTACTACACAACATATACAGTAGTACATTCTTAGCTACAGTATACATATCTCCCGGACATATTACATCATTTATGCAGCAGTATACAAGACATCTTTTTGTAACGTTGCTGTGCTGTGCTCACTTGAACGTGGTGTGGCGGTCCTTCATATGTGGTAACTTTGTCATCAAAGTCTGGCATTCTCTGGATGTATGGTGTTTTCAAGAAAACTGAGAACAAGGGAAAAAAAACATGGTCGCATCATGACGTCAGTGATCTTCAAGTCGGACCTCTAGAAAGAGTCTGAGCTCATTTATTCCCCCAGAGTTCCCAGTTGTCTTTAACACACTGAAGTCTGGGATTTCCCCAGTTACTAGTTTCCATGTGTTTTGAATGAGGCTGAAGTCATTCTGGATTGACAGCATGGCCAATGTATTCAACCTTTTCTGGCCCATGGTGTTGCGTGTGAATGTTTATCCTTTTAAGCTTTGAAAAGAGACCCTTTCAGACAGATGTTTTAAATCCTTAAACCCTGACTTGGACCACACAGTCTCCACCGAATAGCAGGCAGGGGATGCAAAATAGTGATCGTTTTGCGATGCTTACAGTTAGCCATTGATTCCTTTCAAGCCACTCATTGTTGAATTTGCATTTTCCAACTTTTTGTGTTATGTTTATGTCCAATGGCCGATGAGCACCGATACATTTCATCTATAATTTGTCTTTGCATGACAAGGATTTAAAAGGATTTGCCAGTAGTTTGTTGAAGTGATTCATGATGACTGCTTGTCTAGCTTGCTAGCTAAGATTGTGAAAGTATGATGTTGACATGATAATTCCAATCGAAGCTACAGTGGATTTAACGTCATTTTATCTGTAGCCAATGACCTTAAGCCTTCTTGGACAGGCACTTCTAATGTAAATCTATAGCAGCACCCAAGAGGGCTTGAACTGCCTAGCTCTCCCTGTAGATTTGGCGGTGACGTAGTGTCCACATGAGTGACAGAACATTACCATCGCATAAACTCTGTATTTTTGCTGGCTGCTCCAACACAGAAAGCACTGAGCTAGGCTTAAACACATTACTCAAGAGACCGTTTGTTTGTGGCTTTATTAACTCAAGGAAATAAAGTTTTACAATGTTTGCAAACTGATATTTACACGAATAAATGCCAAAATAACATCTCCCCCCCCACCCTCCCTGACTGTTAGTGATCTGATTGGCCTCTTTTTGGGAATATGTCTGTCTGTGTGTGTGGCATTACAAGTCTTTTCCCTGTCTTGCCAGGGCCCTAGAATACACTCACACACTCCACCTGCTCCAGCAGCTCTAAAAAAGAGACCCTGCCCGAAAACCCTCCAAACCAGCCTTTATAGGGCAAAACGACGGCAGCAATTTGTCTTTAATTGGACACGTTTGGGAGAGAACGCCGTAATGGACGTGTCAACTTCTCCTCCAACTCATTCACCAGAGTTGGAAGTAGAGAGCGAGAGGTGCGTTTTCATATCCCCATCTTTCTCTCTCGCTCTTCGGAATTCCCAAGAGTCGAAGTTTGGAGTCGTCTTTTGATCTCCTCTCCTTATCCCAAAACGAAACAGATGCTTGGCTATAAAAAGCACTAGAAAAACAGTCTTCCACCACTCCACAACAATGGTAAATCATTGTTGTTTCCCCCGCTAACTCAGCCCTCTCTCTTTCTCTGTTTCTTATTCTCCCTCTTTCTGTTCTTCTCTCCTCATCCCTCTCACCTGTCATAGCCACGACAAAACGTTTAGCGACTCGAACGGACGGTACAAGCCTTTCATTGCAACCCCGGGAGCCCTCTGCCATTTCTCTCTCCCTCTCCCTCTGTCTTTTAAAAAAAAATCGGCAGACAGGAGACTCATTCTGGGCAAACATAAATGATCTATTGATGAGGGAAACTCATTAATGTGAGGCAAGTTTTTTTTTGTGAGTGAACTGGCCTAGGGGGCGGTAGTAGGGGGGATCATTCATGTTTCTCTGGTCCGCTAATGACCCCCGATGGTTTGGAGAGAGGGGCGCATTCGGCCCTCCGTGACAGTGATGCATGGGCCTCCGAGTCTCATTGATCGCCCCCAGGGTCCTTATGAGTAGGCATAACAAAACACACACACACACACATTGTGATCTCACATGCATGCTTTGTGTCAGACTCTAAAGTGCAGCTGGACTATGCTGCCTACCTTTTGGTTGTGAGAAACCTTCCTTCCTTGATATGAGAGCTGATTACAAGAGCAGACCACCCTAAGCAGAGTACTAAAGTTTAATGGGACAGCAGGCTAGAGAGTAGCTATCTAGCTGTGGCATACAGCGCTGTGAATGCCAAATACTGGTCTACTGGGAGGTATAGGCCTAGTTCAGATGAAGGCAGAGGGCAAAGTGCTGTTTGAAAAGCCACATTGCAAAAGCTCTGGAGAAGTGAGCGTGAAGCCAGGGGGATTTGAGGACACGAGAGTTGGATTTGGTGTGTGCGCGCTTGTGTCCTGCGTCCAGCACTGTGTGTGTGTGTGTGTCAACATGGTGAGAGGTTAAGCAGTAAATGTTTATGGAGGAGCCTCTCAGAGTTTACACACACTTCCCTCAGCACTTATCGCTGCGCTCAGTGATTTCCACCTGTGCTCCCGGGCTCACCCCTCCACCTCTCCCGGACTCTTAAAAACCCAGAGTGCTTCTGTGTTATTCTGCAAACACCTGGCCTTTCCCTGGCTGTGTCTTAAATGGCACCTTATTCCCTTTGGACCCTGGTCAAAAGTAGTGCACTATATAGGCAACAGGGTGCCATTTGAGATTCAGCCCAAGTAACCTCCCCCCCGATGTTGTTTAGCTAGTGGCAACTCTGAGGACTTTTAATAGGTCTGACTGATGGGTTTATATGCCTTGTTCTCGACTCTTTTACCGTTTTGGAGCGTTATGATGGTGCTGGCGCTACAGGGCAGCAGAGCTTAACTCAGGAGTAACTTTGTGTACGCACACACATTCACACACATCCACACACACCATCTTGCATACAGCAGGTGACCACTCTTGACAGTGCTGTATATCGACAGTGACACCACTAAACCGAGACAAACAAGCAAACGTCTCCTCTCACCACTCCCCTGGTTATTGGACAAACCTGGCTGCTTCCCCACTAGAGGAAACCAAGTGGCCCTGAGCCAGATATCAGGTGATTGGTCCAGGCCAGGGAGAGAAACTCAATAGCCCCAGGCCCCTTGAGGCACACAGGGACAGGGCTTATGTTGAGAGGCATATGGTCTGGATAACTGGCCCTCCTCCCTTGTCTCTCTGAAAGGTCTAGAAGGTTGCCTTTGGCCTTTGTAGTCTTCAAATATAAAAACTGACTATGGCACTCTTCATTGAATTAGTTTAAAATGCCTTTATTTTAGTTATGGCATGTTCAATAGAAGTAAAAACTCTTGACGTGTTTCGGCAGCATGGCCTTCATCAGGGAGTAACCAAAGCCTCTGTAGTCTTATTGATCAGGAGAAAAAGAAGAGGCTTTGTCATTTCTCTGTGGCCGTCATTCAGTTTGATAGGAACGTTCCTGCTAGGGATGAACATTTCAAAAAATGTTGCTGCTGATTAACCAACCCTCATTAACCCCTTAATAAACGGTTACATTTGTTCCAAACAGTAAAAGGATGTGACCAACAGAAAATACTATGCATCCATACAAGAAACAGACATTGCGGACAAAGAATATGGGACCAAATACTACTTGGTGGCGTGCTGCAGAGATGTTTGTCCTTCTGGAAGGTTCTCCCATCTCCACAGAGGCACTCTGGAGCTCTCTGAGTGACCATCGGGTTCTTGGTCACCTCCCTGACGAAGGCCCTTCTCCCCCTAAGAAAAGTATTCTTGGTTCCAAACTTCTTCCATTGTAGAATGATGGAGGCCACTGTGCTCTTGGGGACCTTCAATGCTACATAAATGTTTTGGTACCCATCCCCAGATGCCTCGACACGCTCCTGTCTACGGACAATTCCATCGATCTCATGGCTTGGTTTTTGCTCTGACATGCACTGTCAACTGTGGGACCTTATATTGACAGGTGTGCCTTTCCAAATCATGTCCAATCAATTGAATTGGACTCCAATCAAGTTGTAGAAACATCTCAAGGGTGATCAATGGAAACAGGATGCACATGAGCTGAATTTCGAGTCTCATAGCAAAGGGTCTGAACACTTATGTAAATAATTATTTTTATTTAATAAATTTTTTTATAAGGCTGTAACGTAACATAATGTGGAAAAGGGGAAGGGGTCTGAATACTTTCTGAATACACTGTGTATATGATTAACTATCCCAATGAAAATACACACGCTCCAATTTCATTCCACTAAATTATGCTAATTAACCTATAGACCAATAAGTATGACCGGTCAAATATATTTTTGGTGCCTAACTGATTTAATGGTTAACCGTTAACATGACTAGTTACAGTATTTGGGCCAAGCCCTGACCTATTTGCCTAAAAGTGTTTGTAGTGTGCTTTTTTTTTTTGTTGGTTGTCAGTATTTGTCATTAGGCCGACATATAGCCACTTTAATTAAAAGGCCCATTACCACAGCATTTACATCCAAAGCAGATCAATGCCATTAGGGGATCGATGAATGTTACTACCTAGTTATATTTTCCTCTCTTTTTAAGGTGATCTATATTTATAGATTTGACCCTGAAACCATGAGGCCTTCAATCCGGCAGAAGTTTCCCGCCATAGTCTAACACGTGTCAAACTCATTCCGCGGAGCGCCGAGTGTCGGTGGGTTTTTGCTCCTCCCTTGTGCTTGACTGATGAATCCCCTCACCTGGTTGTCTAGGTCTTAATTGAAAAGGAAAAAACAAAAACCAGCCGACACTAGGCCCTCAATGGAATGAGTTTGACCCCCGCTGGTCTAACACATCTGGGAAGGTTTTAGATTGCTCCCATAGAAGGTTGGGCAAAGTGATGGGCGTCACGAAGGTGCCGTAGGCCTTAATGTGTGTTACATCTCTTTTTATGTTTCGGTTTGTTTAGACCCCATGGGCGCAGGTCTAAAGTAGTGCACTAAAAAGGGAAGAATGTGCCATTTGGGACGCAGCACAGGAAATGTCCTCATAATGACCTCATAATGACCGTGGACGTTATGTTGTGAAAGTATTATTAGGGGGGGGGGGGGGATTACTTCATGATTTGAAAAGGAGCTCTAAGGGTGCTTGAAATAGGCCCTTGGTCTGTAATGTGAAGCCATTATCCCAGCCTACCCTGCTATTACACTGTTATGTGCAATTTATTCACTTCATTAATGGTGGTGTTCCAGGTGTAATTTGGTGGTTAGAAGGTTACGTCACGGCTAACCTACTGTGTGTGTCTCTGTCATTCATTCATTCATTCACTGGCAGCACTTCCCGAAGCCAATAGCTCAACATGCAACCCTCCTCAGAACATTTGACAGGTCATCTCTTTTTCTGCTTAATACTATACATCTTTCCCTTATTCTCTTTAGTAAGTAGTGATTGACAAACACACACATTAAGATGCCGTCCCCTCTCGGATAGCACTGTACGCACCGTTACCCTGGCAGCAGTGCTGTCAACAAACGTAGCAACCGCGCTAACAGAACCCTGTACCAGAGACGTGCGCACACACTCACACCCTCCGCTTACAGTGCCTAGATAATTTCCCCTTCAAAAAATAGAGCCGTCACGACATTCACATGGGCTGTCACACAGAAACACGTCTTGCATAATGTATTTATTTCCAGGTAATAGTTGTTTGTTTATTTATTTGGCTTCCTGCTTATCATCATGGACATTTATTTTATTTATTTCCACATCACTATAAAACGCACCAGACTGCGTGATATCGATTTGTGTTCGGTCGGAATGCCAGTCTCGAATGCAAAGTGGGAAAATGTATAGGAACTTCCAGTATATCCACTTAAAATGGATCTATAATAGTGATGGGTGAATTAATCGATAGTCAGATCAGGATATAATTTTTGCCGATATATAATTTTGACTATTGCAATAGTTTTGTGCTAGTTGGCTGTACCGGCACACCAAAACTCCAGTATTTTTCCTTCAAAGCTTGTTCACCATCTTTTTTTAAAAGGGAGCCAATTTGTTTTCAGCACTTTTATTTCCATGCCTGATCAAAACTAGTAGTTTTCTCATGGCTCTCTTGTCCTTCTGCAGCAGACATATGGTGAGCAATATGTTTGGAACATCAAATAAAATTAATAATAATAATAAAATCACAGTATCGACTTCAATACACATCGCATCGGCACCTAAATGTCGTAATAATGTCGTTTCGTCCCTGACAATTCCCAGTCCTAATCTATAATTCAGTGAAAGGCGAGACGATAGATTTTGGCTGTTCGATAACTCTGTAATGGTGCTTTCATGGTTGACTGGGAACCCCACTGATTCAGCACTCCTGTCCCATCAACGTATCTTGTCTTCTCCCATCACAATACATGAACCACATCCGATTTTTATTTGTGCCAAAAAATCGACTTAATGATTTTGATCAAAGTTGTCTGTTGTTTTTGAGTTTTGAATGGTCGAGTCAGTGCAATCTCTCCTCCTATGTCCCCCTGCTGCTCTCTCCCTCTTTTTCTCTCTCCCTCTTTTCTTCCATCCCTCTCTCTGATAATTGTTTTAAAATTGCTCTGAGCATGTTGATACCTTGCCCCCAATACACACACACACACACACACACACACACACACACACACAACCATCCCTCCCTCCTTCACTCTTTTCCAGGGCTCAGTGGGATAAATGTCTAATTCCAGTGGGTGAGCAGAGGGCTGTCGGTGGGAGAGACTGAGGTTCTTCTCCTCAAACAGATGGAGAGGGGGATGATGATGATGATGGTGGTGAAAGAGGGATATCAGAGGATGGAGGGAGGGGGTGAAGGAGGATGAATGATACTGTTAACCCTCACCCTCCAACCTCTTGGTCATACCTGCTTTATCTGGCACACACACACACACACACACAAGCACACCTTTTTTTCTTCTGTCCTCGTGGGGACCTAAAATGTATTTCCATTCTAAATCCTATTTTCCCTAACCTTAACTCTAAACCTAACTCCAAACCCTTACCATAACCCTATTTGTAACCCTAAACCCTAAGCTTCAAAATAGCCTTTGTCCTCATGGGGACGAAGGAAATGTTCCCACCAGAGAGCATTTTCCTTGTTGTACTAACCTTGGGGGGACTTTGAGGTGTTTTAGGTCCCCACGAAGATAGAAGAACCAACACACACACAAACACACACACACACACACACACACGCTCACACGTCAGCCATGATACTCACTTACATCTGAGCAGGTGTCTGAGTCTTTCTGCATGGTCCCAATACACACACTCCCACATCAATAGATTTGTAACTGAAACTCTCATGGAGCTGAGTTGACTTGTTTGATGATAAGGAACCCTCTCTGAGTGTTCAGTCTCTTTTAATGTTGTGATGACACAACCTGATGACAGGTTTGCATTGCTCATAAAGAGCCTGTTGTTTTATGTAAATGAATGAATCTGTGCCAACCTCTCCCTGCCTGTCCTTCCTCTTGTTATTCACTCAGAAAGGCATGCTTACATTTGCAGATTAGAAGATATGGCTGAACCACACACACACACACACACACACACGTACACACACACACACACGTACACACGCATACATTTAAGCTGGATGGAGCACACCGACCGACAGACAGAAAAATACAGCACACGTACACACACACAGACCCACAGCACACATACAGAGGCCGACAAACAGACAGATACAGCATACGAACACACACAAAGCACACAGGCCGACAGACCCACACAGGCCGACAGACCCACACAGGCCGACAGACCCACACTGGCCGACAGACCCACACACACAGCAGTTGCACCAGATCCTCCATCTCCACCGGCATCTCTTTTCCGTTATGCAACGCTACGTTTATACGGTGCAAAACTCCGTCCCGGTAATTGGAAAGTGCCGTAAAAAGCAGATTTAAAGTGTGTGAGAGATAGTCACTGGCGATTGGACAGACCAGGAAGTGAACGTGTCTCTGTGTCTCTTGATGCCCATGTAGGGACGAGGTTAAATCGAAGTTCCGGCTCATTCGACTTCTCAAACGATTGTGAGAGGGCGTTGGGGTTTAATTTCAAACCCGGGTGATTTTTTTTGTACGAAAATTGTGGCCCTTTGGTGGCGTCTTAACCATCTAATCCCACCCTTTGAAACAGCCAAGTGAATTAGCGAGTCGCTAGTAGTTGATCAGCTAAAAGGCCTTCCAAGCCCTCCACTTCAATGGACTCCAAAAAATGGTTGGTCTTTTGTAGTCTTAAACAATGAGTTCCCACCCACTCTTGTTTTGTGTTGTATTTTTGTTTTGTTTTGAACACCGGTTTACAATCCCGGAGCCCCATTTGTGTTCCGGTGGGAGCCATTTTGCCTCCTTCAAGCCCTCCGCTGGGAGCCATCTGGGCTCTGCTCTAAAGCAGTCGCCCCTCCCCGCCCCTAGCCCTCCATTGTGAGCGTATGAGCGTATTTACATTGGACGGGAAACTAAAGTGGCTCGTGTGGGCCTTCCCCGTCAATCAGCCACCACAGCTCAGATGAGCTCCAGAGCTCCGGGGGTGTGAATGCAGTCTGTTACCTCAGAGAGGGTGAGAGTGAAAGAGAGCGAGAGAGAGCGAAGTAGGAAAGAGAGCCCAGGCAGGTGCATGCTTGCTGGGGCCGCGTCTGTTTTGCAGGGGCATCCCCCGAGCGGTGAAAGGCCCACCGGTAAAATCAACGGGCCACATTATCACCTCTGCCAGGGGGCCTCTGAGTGGCCCTAGAAGACACACTGTGCCAGGCATGATGCTGTAGTCAGCCCACAGCCATTCCCGTACACAGCCAGCCCCACTTTATGGTGTTGGCATGTGCTGTTGTCAAGTGGCGAACAAATGTCCCTTCCATGAGGCCTCCCGAATGAAGTTATATAAGTGGTCCAGCAGAGAGGCACACGCATCAGTCCTGCAGTGAAGTAAACTGTGTGTGCGTTCCTGCGTCGATTCAGTCATACCTACAAAAGCTTTCTTTCTATGCCTCCCTTTCACTCCTTTAACCTTCATCTCTCACTCTCTCTCACCTTCTGTCTCCTATATCTCTTCCTGTTTCTCTCTCTCTCGCTCTCTCTCTCTCTCAATCTCTTTCTCCCCCACTGTGTCTCTCTCCGAGTCACGCTGTCTCTGAGAGTCCATACGTCAGGTTCTCATGAACATGTAATGGATCTAAATGTTATCACGTTTTTCTGTCGCTACTTTTAATGCTCAGCAAGACGTTAGTGCCCCAGCGTCGCTAAGTGGGCGCCGGAGAGGTTTTCTACGTCCCCAAGTCGATCACAGTCGCGGAGAGAAAAGAAACGGGTCTCAACAAGCACCCCATCTTTCAGCATGGCGGATTGAAATGCCCAGCGAATGATTTCGAAAAGCCTTTTCAGATTGTAAATAGAGACACGACTTAACGGACTACATCAATACATTAATATCCCTCTTGTGGTTCTACCAAGTGTGTGTGTGTGTGTGTGTGTGTGTGTGTGTGTGTGTGTGTGTGTGTGTGTGTGTGTGTGTGTGTGTGTGTGTGTGTGTGTGTGACCACAGCTGTGTGTGTGAGTTGAATATATTTGGCCCCATAGAAGCATAAGGTCATTCCCTATTGGCCTATATGTGCTTTACCTCTTCACTGCTCTGTTAGTGGAAGTGAATAATGCTGCTGAATGATAATGTCATGGAGGATCGTATTATTGGTCCGGTTTGACGCATTCAAATTGAATACCTATGCAATTGCTCAAATTAAGCAAGTGAATTTCTTTGGCACCCCCTGGTGAATTGGATGCTCCTGATGGATAACACAAACACACACAGTCACTCCCATTTGCTCTGATTAGTATGAGCACATTTCTCAGTCTCTCATTTCTCCCCTCTGTCCACTCATCTCCCCCTAATATGGCGGGTGGCATTGCTCGTTGGGGGCGCTGACATTTTTGGGGCATGTGGTGACTGAAGGCCCAGTGAGGGGTAGAGAGGAGAACCAGAGAGCGCTGCCTGCTCGTTACAGGCTCTGTCCTTCTCTAACTAGCCACCTTTTCTTTCCCTCCACTCACCCCCTCACTTCCCTGGTTGACAGTTAAGTGCTGGGAGGTGCAATGTGGCTATAATAGCATGCTTATATAACTGGCAGGCCAGTTAGAGAGAGAGGGAGAAAGGAGGAGAAATAGATGGGGTGCGATTGAGAGATAGAGGGGGAGGGGGAGAAAGAGAGATCAGGGGAGAGAAAGGGAGAGGGGAGAATGAGAGGGAGGGGAAGAGATGAGGAACATCTTCTGTCAACCCAAGTCTACCTGTCCTCTTAACACCATGTTGAGGACGTAACATTGGCATATAAACACACCTTGCGTCAGTGTGTGTGGATACTGAAACAGAAAGACAGCCACATGGTTATGTATTGTAGCAATAGTGTGTGGAGGGATCCTGTTGTCAAACACTTCAACATAGATTAAGACTTATGCATTTACACATAACATCCAAACCCATTCAACTAAACTTAAGCGTAGACAAGTCAGAAAGCATCAGAACCACCAACCCAACCTGCCCTCTCCCAAACCCCAGCAAGACACAGCTGGGAGCTGGGGGAGAAGGCGGGGAACACGGCCTATGTTTGTCCCCGTTTTCACCGCAGAGTGTTGCCATTATTGTGTTTAATCAAAGTGCAGATTATGCTCTCCTTAAAAAACGTTTTACTTTGACTGTGAATACAAGGCACAGAGGAGCTAGGCAAAGTAATTTGCGTCAGATTTCCCCCGGAGGCCTACAGAGGCTAAGCAGCCAGTGTCCCTACAGAGGCTAAGCAGCCAGTGTCTTAATCGTTTGACTTTCTCCAGTATCTCTTCGCCGCACCTGCCCTGTTACTTCTCTCTCTCTCTCCCACTCCACTCTGCCGTCGGAGGGAAACAACAACGCCATATTGATTTGTCTTTCTCTCCTCCCACCCTTTATGAAACAAAATGCAATGAATAGGTAATTTGGCTATTGTCTCCAAAGGGCTAATGTAGTTAAATACTTTGTCAGCAGCAGGGTTAGCACCACGGGGGAATGCAATTTGGATCGCACTAATTGCGAATGATTTTGAATATGTGTGGGAACCGCACTCTATGAAGGTGTTGGAAAGTCTTGACCAAAGACTGGTATATGAAGTTTGAACTCGATACTAAATTAGAAAATCATTTAAAAGCCTTTTAAGGTTGTTGTTGTTGGCGTCTGCTGAAACGAGGAGGGAAAACATGGGCAAGTTTACTATTATGCTATTAAATAATCGATCCGATCCAGCTAATTATGGATGTGTTTTGTTATAGAAATATTACATGTTCCTCAGGTGCCCCCCAAAAAACAATGGTGTATTAGTTTGCCAGCTCAAAGTGACTTTCTGACTTTAATTAGATTTTCATTACCTATATATTCCAGTACTTTTCCAGTCCTTTCATATGGCGTCCCAGTAAACAGGCCTCCACTGCTCAGAGACCAATATAATCAATCAGAGAACTCATCAATCTGGGGGTCCTGAGTCGTCTTGGAGGTCTAATCCACTGAGTCTCTCTGCTGGCTGTACTGAGTCTCCGCTGGGTGTAATTGTGCATAAAAGATGAGCGGGGTGGCGGTGACCAATACAGCGAGAAGGCCCACTGACAGTGAGAGAGCTGCCCCATCAGCTGTGTGTGTGTGTGTGTGTGTGTGTGTGTGTGTGTGTGTGTGTGTGTGTGTGTGTGCTCGAGCGCGAGCGAGCTCAAAGCTCTCAGATCGATAGCGAGCTCAGGGGCCTCCAATGATCTGTCTATTTAAGGACAGGAGAGTCTCCTGCTTCAGAGCACCCTCCTCGTTTTCTCTAATGGAATCTCAAACATAATCCCTGATACAGTACATTAACCTTGTCTCATTTCTCCCTCCTCTCTCTCTCTCTGTCTCTCATTTCTCCCTCCTCTCTCTCTCTCTGTCTCTCTGTCTCCCTCTCTGTCTCTCTGTCTCCCTCTCGGTCTCCCTCTCGGTCTCCCTCTCGGTCTCCCTCTCGGTCTCCCTCTCGGTCTCCCTCTCGGTCTCCCTCTCGGTCTCCCTCTCGGTCTCCCTCTCGGTCTCCCTCTCGGTCTCCCTCTCTCTGTCTCCTTCCTCTTCTCTCAGGTGGAGGTAGAAGTAGAGAGCATGGACAAGGCTGGTAACTTCATCGGCTGGCTTCACATCGAGGGGGTCAACCTGTCGGTAGCGCTGGTAGAGAACGCCCTATCCAAGGTCCACTTCACGGCCGAGCGTAGCTCCTACTACAAGACCCTGGTGTCGGGAGAGGAGGCCTCTCGTCTCAGGAAAGACAAGGTAGGTCCTCAGTTTGGCCCAAGAGTGTTTTTGTTTGTTAGCGTTTTGGGGTTAGCCATCTTTGTTAGCCCTGAGGGCCTTTTGTGTGTTAGCACTTTTCCATTAGCATCATGCTTAGTTGGCATGGGCTAGAGGTCTTCACGGATCCACCTGTGCCCGAATGCCTGAGACCCAATCCCTGGTCCGGATCAAGAATTCTTAATGAATCTCACGGGTCTGGGTCAGATCTGATTGTCACGGGTCTGGAAAAAAGTTAGATGTCCAATCAATGGAAGATAAATGCTGGAATTAAAAGTTAAAGGAGAAGGATTGGCTACAACGACCAAGAGACAACAGGTAGGCTGCTACTTAATATTCTGAATGGAGTTGTTGTTTAACTGTAGGATTAGAAAGTGCATGCACTGTAGCCTCAGTTAGCCTAGCTAGCTAACGCGATCCAGCTTTTTGAAGATGAATGAAGACCTCTAAGCCTAACATAAGCATTAACATATAGCCGTAAAAATATTTGTTATTCACTCCCACCATTAGATAACAACAAAACTCTGAAGAGATTAGAGATGGTTTAATCATTTGGAACATGGTTAGTGGAAAAGTGGGCTAGTTAGCTAGAAGATATGGACTCCAAGACTAGTTGGTATCACAAAGGCCAGTGGACTTGGACGTCAAGACCAGTACTAGTTGATATCACTCCTGCCTTAACTTAAAAAAGCTAGTTAACATGAACACTATGGTTAGCAACCCAGTTAAAAGTAGGCATTTCATAATATCCGCTTAGAGACCCTGTCCTTGTGTAAAGAAATCTTTTAAATCACCCCATCTTCATACTATATCAATTTCTTGAATTTCCCCCCCGGGGGATCAATAAACTATCTATCTATCTATCTATCTATCTATCTATCTATCTATCTATCTATCTATCTATCTATCTATCTATCTATCTATCTATCTATCTATCTATCTATCTATCTATCTATCTATCTATCTATCTATCTATCTATCTATCTATCTATCTATCTATCTATCTATCTATCTAAATGCATCGATGCCATCCCATCTCATGTGTGACATGAAGAAAGACCAGCCAATGTTGAGACTGATGCTGCATCTTTGGGGAGGAGAATGGCCTCGTATTCCTCCTTTCCCTTTCTATCGCAGGTCTTTGATGGATGGAGGCCCTCTGTCTTAGTGATCCCAATCTCACTCTCCATTTTCCTTATGCCAGATGAATTCAGTCCTGGGCCAGCTGTCTTGCCCGTCCTCTATCCCCGCAACCTCCCCCTCTCTCTCTCTCTTTCTCGCTCTCTCTGTGTGTGCCCTGCTATGCCCAAAGCTTTGGGAAGCTGCCGCATCCGCTTCTCTCCTGTCATTGGAATGATCTACTGCTGGAGCCAAGCAGGGACTGTGTTCCCTGTCCTTCCTCTGAATCCATCACGGTTCTAGCGGTTTCGTAGTCGCCCTCGCACTCTCTGAAATAGTACTATATGAGAAACAGTGAGTGGTGGGGATAGGGCGTGAACCTGAGGCCAGGATACAAAGTAAATCTAGTCTCTGACGATGTGTCATTGAGGCGGTGGTGAGGAGAGATCGCTTTTTGGCCACCCTACCAGTCTGTCCCTCTCCATCGTCTGTCCAAGAGTACAGGCCAGATTGGCTTCCTGTTTGAAACCTGACCTGATTTGAGATAAGGGCTTAAGAGGGGGACAGTGATATTCTCTCTCCCTCTCTCTCTATCTCTCTGTTATCTACTTGGCCTAACCGTCAGTTGACGGTGATGGTGTTTGAAGTGGGATTCCCTTAGTGGAATTGAGCCGAAAGACAACGGCATCACTCCTCCCCCCAGCCACCCTTCAAATGAAGGGCGCTATATGTGTGTGTGTGGGGGGGTAATATAATTAACCCTTCGGGACCTGGCGGAGGAAAAGCTGAGCACTCTGCTTTTTTAAAATGTGCAGCCGGGCCGTCCTACGCTAGGTTAACCACCCTCCTCTCTCATCTTCCTCTCCTTCCCCTCTCTCTCTTTTTATTGGCCCCCCTGGCTGTGGATATTGGAGAGGTTACTGTGGCGGGGGGGGGGGGGGGGATGCTGCTTTTGCTCTTGTTCCCAAAACTAAACTGCTTAGCTCAAGTGACTTCCGTCGATATGAGGTTTTCTTTGCGTGACGACGACAATGGGAGCAGGTCACTACGGTTCAAATGAAAGCGCTCACAAAGTTGTCGGCTTCTGTATTTTTTTTCTTTATGAACATCAGCATCTCTTAAATTGATGTCTGCCTCCGCTATGCAAGACTCCGCTCACCCGTGTCCCATTTAGATTGGAAGGTCAAGGCCTGGTCACACCACATGCCTAATTCTGTTCTGCCACATCTATCTGGATGAGCGCCTGAGCGGTTGCATAATTTTGAGGCATAATGCACTACAGATAGACTTGGTCGGTGCAGTGGTGGTCAGAGCTGTCTCTTTAGCTTCTTACCTTGTCAACTTAACCGTTCACTTTTCACCCCAAACCCCTAACATGTCTAGAGAACAGATGGAGCACGTTTTTACTTAGTGCTACGTTGTTTTAACAAAGTACTACTCATTTTATTCCTATGGCCTGGCCCATTTTAATTCCTTCTCTTTGTTTGTTTAGTGAAAGCTATGTACCGGGACTTCTCTCTGGATGGTGGAAGAATCTGGTTCCTGCTTACGAAGCATCACTGTAAACAAGTTCTACTGAAACACTGCCTGTTTTCTGCTGCCGAAATAAGTGCCATTGCATTTATTTATGTGTTACTCTCCCATTATGCACATGCTGGGAGAGCGAGAGGGGACTGAGGTTTTTGTACAGGAACAGAGCAGAATATTTTTCTATTCAGGCCTAGATTTGCGAGTTCCCAAAGAACGAGGTCGGTAAGGGCACCGGAGGTTTGGGGTGCACCTCTAGGGACAATTCTAAGAACACTCACACAAACACAAAAATGAAAGTGTTCTGAAATGGAGAGCGACGGGGAGAAAAGAACAATCAGTTGAAAATCCCAAAGCTCTTTTTTTGTTGCTATGCAGCCCAATGGGTTTCATTGTCCCTCTTTGTTGTGGTTGCCATGCAATTCTGGCTCTTGTCAATGTTTGACTCCTCAATGGTAGCCCCCCCCCCCCCCCGCCCGCGCCTCAGTGCACCCAGCCAATAGGCTCTGATAGAGGCAGAGGGAAAAACGAACACACTGATAATTGGAGCGGCCTAATTATGAAGAAGTAAATCAAGAATCGGTCCTTGATATAACTAGAGCGCCTGTTTCTGTTGAGCAAGGGGTTTTCTGCTGTAATTACCCAGTAGTGAAAGAGATTAGCTTACTCTGATGGGCCTTCAGAGAGCGAGACAGAGGAGGAGGGATGGAGGGATGTAGAGAAAGCGAGGTGATCCCCCTATTTTAATTCCTTCTTTCTGCCTTCTACAGAGACCACTCCCCATCCATCCTCCCTTTGTTCATCTTTCCTCAGTCTTCCCTTGTTCTCTCCCTCCCTCCCTCCCTCCCTACTCCTCTCCCTCCCTCCCTCCTCCTCTCCCTAATACTCCTCTTAATACCTCTTCTTAACTGGAATCGTGCTTCTTCACAAATGCAGTCATGACCCTGTTCCCCTGAACTTCCTTCCTGTATCTGACGGTGGGAGGGGGAGGCTAGGGAGGGCTGGAGTGTGTTGTGGGCTGTACGGTTTGTAGTGTTTCGTGTGAATGTCATTCTGAGAGTGTCTGGCACCTGCATTGCCCATGACCTTTTAAGAACAGCAGAATCTCTGGGGAGGTAAAGCTTGGCTGACCGCTGTACTGTCTCGTCTCGCATCCTTCCGTCAACGTGCATCCGTCTGTCTGAGAACTTAAAAGTACCCCGGGTTTGACGTTGGAACTCCTCCCAAAACGGGTCCTTGAGGAAGACTGATTGAAGTACATAATCCTGTTTCGGCTGGGTTTTTGGGAGGAATCCAAGAGTTAGGAGAGACTGACTCCAATGTTCCACCGCCTCAGGGGCACGTTTGAATACCCAGAGCTACTAGCCAGAGCATCTCTGGTAATGTAAGGGAAATCAACGTTAACATGTCCTATGTTTGGCTGACAAGCACTGTAAGCATATCCTGATTTTTGTTGGTATTCAGCAATCTTAACTCTTGTTTGCCTCGACCAACACTGAGTCACACAAAGGGTCAAGTGGCTTGCTTCATAAGCCAAAACATTTCCACATGTAATAAAAAATCATCCCATTTCTCCCTCTCTCTGGGTTGTCAATTACATATTATTTTTAGACGTGTTGGCAGAAAATGGTCCCAAAGCTTTGGAGATCTCCCTATTGCCGTATCTGCACAGGCTGATACACAGTCAGCACATTACACACCTGGCTAAATAAGAAAAAGCAGAAAATGTATCAAGAAAAAATTGGGGTTTTAGTGAACCTGTGTCGTCTTCCAGAGCACAGGCTTGGGGAAGTGTACCTTGGTGTACTGTATTGAAGCCTCTGGATTAGCCTAGCGGTAGCATTTCATGTCTTTCCCTGACAGTATTACCATTTATTGGTGTCTATGGAGAAACATACTTTTCTACAAGTTTTGTCATTCAAGGGGATTTACATGGAATCAACATAACTAGGCCGTATCATGTGGTAGTCAAAGATGACATGTATAGGGTTACACTTATTAAATAGAGGACATACAATTACATAAGGACTCATGTTGTTGCTCTTCCAAGGAACATACCATCTCTGTCCATCTATTATTACCTTCCTCAAACCAGCTTTAAGCCCTGAAGTGTTCTTAATGCTTTCTGCTTTATTTCCTTCCCTCTTTCTCCCTTGGAGGGAGAACCTATTGCAGTCACCATGGCGATATCTAAAAAAAGAAAACACGCTGGGAATGTCTATTAAACCAGCTTTAGAGTAGTTTGTGAACTAATGAGCGAATTCGAGAGGCAATCCGCTCAAAATTTCACCTGCTCCTTCTTCAATTTAGCTACCCTTTTAACAAAAAATCTTCCGGCAAGTTATTACTTTTTACTTCAGCCTTTTTATTCAGGCCCCGGTCTCTTTTCCGTTAGCATTGTCAAGAGGCTCGGCACGGATGTGAAATCATTATTATTATTTCATTAGGCAGTGTGAAGAATTGAGACTAATAGCGTCTCATGGTCATCAGATTTGCCACCAATGCTCCTTATAGGACACATCACTGCACTCTATACTCTTCTGCAAACTGCCCATCTCTGTATACCCGTCGCAAGACCCACTGGTTGATGTTTATTTATAAAACCCTCTTAGGTCTCACTCCCCCCAATCTGAGATATCTACTGCAGCCCTCATCCTCCACATACAACACTCGTTCTGCCAGTCACATTCTGTTAAAGGTCCCCAAAGTGCACACATCCCTGGGTCGCTCGTCTTTTCAGTTCGCTGCAGCTAGCGACTGGAACGAGCTGCAACAAACACTCAAACTGGACCGTTTTATCTCAATCTCTTCATTCAAGGACTCAATCATGGACACTCTTACTGACAGTTGTAGCTGCTTTGCGTGATGTATTGTTGTCTCTACCTTCTTGTGCTGATGTCTGTGCCCAATACTGTTTGTACCCTGTTTTGTGCTGCTACCATGTTGTGTTGCTACAATGTTGTGTTGCTACAATGTTGCTGTCATGTTGTGTTGCTACAATGTTGCTGTCATGTTGTGTTGCTACCATGTTGCTGTCATGTTGTGTTGCTACCATGTTGCTGTCATGTTGTGTTGCTGCCATGCTATGTTGTTGTCTTGGATCTCTCTTTATGTAGTGATGTCTCTCTTGTCGTGATATGTGTTTATTTTTAATCCCAGCCCCCATCCCTGCAGGAGGCCTTTTGGTAGGCCGTCATTGTAAATAAGAATTTGTTTCTAACTGACTTGCCTAGTTAAATAAAGGTTAAATAAAATAAAATAATGATAGATAGATAGATAGATAGATAGATAGATAGATAGATAGATAGATAGATAGATAGATAGATAGATAGATAGATAGATAGATAGATAGATAGATAGATAGATAGATAGATAGATAGATAGATAGATAGATAGATAGATAGATAGATAGATTACCATTATGGTCATCACTTCTCACCTTATTATTTAACAAATGGAGGGCAGACAGTGTCAGACCGGAGCCACGGCAGCGACACAGACAATCAAAGAAAGAGTTATCCAATTAGACACTGATGCTACCCCTCCCCCTTCACACCAGATACCTGGACAGCACATTGAGAGCCACTGGAAGCAGGGCCTGGGAAAGTACAGCAACCTACAGTGTAACCTTTCACATAAACCATGTTGGTTGAATCAAGTGGGTGAGCTGATGTTGGAGTTTGAGCATGAGTGGAAGTTGACCGGCTCATCCTCTCTCCTGTCAGTCTGATGACTAGGCAGGAGTAGCTGTGTTATTGACCCAAAATGGCCGTCCCAACTCTACCCAGCAACAATAGGAAGATCATTGATTGGCTCCAAATGGACAACTGATACATGTAAACAAGGACATTTGAGATTACATCAATATGCTACCCAACAGCATATACTGTTTACATCAATATGCTACCCAAAAGCATGTACTGTTTCCGACGGAGTGCGAAAAAAAAAAAAAAAAGATTGTGGAACATTGCTTTTGCGTCAACAACTCCAGATTTGGCAAATGTCCAATTTGGTTCTTCGGTACAGGATGCTCTTTCAGTTAGGGTCTGTCTGCGGTGGATGAGAGCCAGGGATAATATGATGATAAAAAGTATAACTACATCGTGTAATACATCCCCCCCCTCGCATCATTTCCCAAGCGCCAGGCGCTGGCAGCCTGTTTGCATTGTAATGCCGAGTGATACTTGGAGCGCTATCCAAACAATCTGTCATAACCAGTGAACTTTGAATAATCACAAAGCTCTTTAACTTTCGCTATAGCGCAAACTCTGCCTCAACCGCTAAGCCCCTCATCTTAAATGAATGAGTGTGGGCCACTGCCGTCGTTGTACTTGTGTGTTTTCCCTTTCTGTGTAAACATAAACTGAAGTATGAGGGGGATATGAAGGGAGACAGCCTCTTTAACATCCTGTTGTGTGTTTCCTGGTTGCTGTGAATAATGCAGGGCTGTAGAGGGTGCTGTGTCGGGGACACAGTTTGCACTGGGTCAAATGACCAGACACAACACTAGCAACTTTGGGGAATATCACTAGATCTACTGTACTGGGGGTGAGGCTTTGAGGAAGGTTGGAAGTAACAACTAGTCTACAGTGTTTTCCCCAAGTAATAGACGGTGGCTAACAAAATGGGATGGCCTACCCCCCGCTTAAGCGATAGTAGGGAAAACACTGGTTTTAGTTTGTGTTTGCCAAGGATTAGGCCTCATACAACAATCATCACTATAGCAGAAAACTTTCCTCAAATCCTTGGGGCTGTCACAAAATGGTGAAATCTCAGACATATTGGTAAATGTTTGCCCCAAGGTAGTCAACGACATTTAGTTTTAATAATACTCCTGATAGTCAAAGACATTATTTTAAAATAATAATTCTAAAGTAATCAAACACATTAGTTTTAATTAGGATTAATTCCACTGTTATCTGGTTTCCGTTATAGGCCGGCTTCTCATTAGCGCAGTGGCCAACCCCATAAAACATGAAACGTACACATGACACGGCACTCAGTCTCACCCCAGCCATATGTCTTTGTTTTGGTTGAAAGGCTATTTGATAATGGCTGCAACGTAGAGTTAATTCAATGCCTTTGGCCCCTCAGGCGTTAACCCATGTGCCGTCGGCATACACCGTTTATAAATGTTGTTCTTCCCACCGTGTGTGTGTGTGTGTGTGTGTGTGGGGGGGGCGCAGCGACATGGCCACCTGATATCCCATAGGAGCAATGCTGTTACGCTACAGTAATCCCTTTGCAATAGATGGCCCTATTGTGAGTGGTGTGGTTACAGGGGACCCCTCCTTCTGTGGGTAATCACAGGTACACACAACAGAAGTAACCCTAGCCATGTATCAGTGGAACCATTTGCTGTGTGTGTGTGAGTGTGAGTGTGAGTGTGTGTGTGTGTGTGTGTGTTGAAATGGCTCTTTCCAGTGCCTTGACTGGTTGACACAATGGGGGAGGTGACCCAGCGCTGTTGGCATGATTTTGTCTATCACTTTAAGTTCCCTATTGTGTGTGTGTGTGTGTGTGTGTGTGTGGTAGTTGTGTGTGCAGGCGAAATATACATTGTGTGTGTGTGTGTCTACACTGACTGAAAGCCTGTTATCTGGTTTCCCTCTCGCTCAACACTGTGTGCACAACGTCCACCTCCCACAGCACAAAGGCTAAGAGCTGACAGAAGACATTTCATACGGCTAACACATTATAATATAATCTGATTATCTGTGCCCTGCGCTCACACGCGCACACACACACACACACACACACAACACACACCAGAGACAGGACTCACACATGCACACACATTATGAACATACACACAATTAGACCTACACCGTATCTCACACACACACACACACACACACAGACACACAGTCCGCTCCCCTAGGGGCCGTGGCTCTCCTCTGCAGGCGACAGGCTCAGCCCCCTGGTACCCCGCAGTGCCAGAAAGGTAGGGGGAGAACTGTGTGTACATCCTCATCTCTCCTCCTCCTTCAGACCTGGGCTGCAGCATTCTGTCAGCTCTGCAACTCACAGCCCTCACACTGCCATATGTGAGTGTGTATGTGTGTGCGCTCGTGGCTGTGAGTGCGTGTAGTTGCCCGTTTTTGAGTGTGTCCTTGGCCCACAACTCGCCCTTCTCCAGTCATCCGCAGGATTCCTGCAGGCTCTTATAGCCGAGGCCCTCTGGGGCAGGTTTGCGGCTGCTCTTGGTCTGCTCGTGCAGAAAGAACCATTCATCCAAGCTGACGTAAGCAGGCGTGTAAGGGTGAAGGATGCATGTTGGCGGTGGTGGTGCATTTTGTCCATCCTGGGACACCATAGGGGAACTTCTGCCCAGGATTTTTCATTCCTGATTTTCTCATGGTTATGCTCCTCTTTTTATGGGAAATCATACATGCTACTTTTATATACAGTAATCACATAATAATACATTACCGATCATAAACTCTTTAATCCAACCCCTCAGCCACTCTCAGCCCACCCCACCTATCACCCCAATCCAATAGATTTTTACATGCGATAAATGTCACACACATTTACATTGTTCGGACTACACTATATCTTAGTATGACATCACTAACACCTGGAGAATTACATGGGATCAGATCGTTCAACAGATGTCACTAGCCCAATATTAGTGACGTGTTGGCAACATTGCTGTAACACTAGAATTGTGCTTGTTTATTACTCAGCCCTGTGTGAGGGTAGTGATGATGAATTATACAACCTACCTGTAACATTCTACAAATGGCTGGTGGTGTCTTCAATTTAGCTGTTTTTGCAGCGTTTCTGTAATATTCAACAAACATAGCTGGATGCTACTCAGCCCTGGGCCGTAGCGGCGGTGATGCTGTTGGTCACACGGGCCTCATGGCGCCCTTCCTTGCAAAATGGAAGTCGCCTCTGACATTTCCCCGCGGTACGCTGACATTTAGGCATTTTGTAGAGTGTAGAGGCAGCAGCGCAAAAACATCAGGACCCTCCACTTTCTCCCTCGCTTCAGGTGTCCTCTCTAATCGCCCGTCTGTAATTAAAAAAGCGTGGGCAGTCGCCAAACACACACACACTTTGACATTACATGTTTGAAGGCCTCCTCTCCCAGCTACGTTTAACTGGCTTTAATCTGGGTCGGCAGTATGACACCCTCCTTCCCTCCTCCGTGTTCTTCCCTTTTAATGAAATGCTAAGTATTTTTTTCTCCGGGGTAACATTTACATGCTCCCTCCTGTCTCAACCCCGCTTTTAATTAGTTCCACTTTTAATTAGTCACTCAGTCCTCCTGGAGACTAAGGCACCTTACATGACTTTGCCTCAAAATGGCCCTCACCGCATCACTTAAACAGTCTCTGACAGTCGCTAGTTGCCTTTGACACCTCTGATGCTGGCTGAGCAGCTCATGCCACTGCGCTCCTGTGGGGACAGAGGTAACGTTAGATCAGGTTTCCTGGCAGCAACACACACAGTCACAGTGGTTGCCATAATAATAACCATATCATGATTTGTTTGTGCCAGCTGGGTACAGTGCATGTACATTTGGAGAGTGAGGTAGTTTTGCTGTATACTTAGATTTGATATAAATTCACTGAACAAAAATATAAATGCAACATGCAACAATTTTAATGGTTTTACTGAGTTACAGTTCATATAAGGAAATCCGTCAATTGAAATAAATTCATTAAACCCTAATCTATGGATTTCACATGACTGGGAATACAGATATGCATCTGTTGGTCACAGATACCTTAACAAAAGAAAAGTAGGGGCGTGCAAAAAAAAAGTCAGTATCTGCTGTAACCACCATTTGCCTCATGCAGCGCAACACATCTCCTTCGCATAGAGTTGATCAGGCTGTTTGTGCCTGTGGAATGTTGTCCCACTCCTCTTCAATGGCTGTGCGAAGTTGCTGTCATACACATCGATCCAGAGCATCCCAAACATGCTCTATGGGTGACATTACTGGTGAGTATGCAGGCCATGGAAAAACTGTGTATAGATCCTTGCAAAGTGGGGCTGTGCATTATCATGCTGAAACATAAGGTGAAATGGCGGATGGCACAACAGTGGGCTTCAGGATATCGTTACTGTATCTCTGCATTCAAATTGCCGTCGATAAAATGCAATTGTTTTCATTGTCCATAGCTTATTCCTGTCCATACCATAACCCCACCTCCACCATGGGGCACTCTGTTCACAACGTGAACATCAGCAAACCGCTCGCCCACACGTCTGCCATCTGCAGTTAAAACCAGGATTCATCCGTGAAGAGCACACTTGTCCCACGTCCCAGTGGCCATCAAAGGTGAGCATTTGCCCACTGAAGTCGCTAACGACGCCGAACTGCAGTCTGGCCAAGACCCTGGTGAGGACGACAAGCACGCATCTCTGATAGTTTGTGCAAACCCACAGTATCATAATTTGTCCGGGTGGCTGGTCTCAGACGATCCTGCAGATGAAGAAGTTTGATGTGAAGGTCCAGGTCCGGCTTGGTCTGCGGTTTTGAGGCCAGTTGGACGTACTGCCAGAAACAACGTTTGAGGCAGCTGATGGTAGAGAAATTAATATCAAATTCTCCTGCAGTCAGCATGCCAATTGCACTCTCTCAAAACTTGAGACATCTGTGGTGTTGTGTGACGAACCTGCACATTTTAGATTGGCCTTTTATTGTCCCCAGCACAAGGTGCACCTGCGTAATGATCATGCTCTTTAATCAGATTCTTGATATGCCACACCTGTCAGGTGGATTGATTATCTTGGCAAAGGAGAAATGCTCACCAACAGGGATGTTAGCAAATTTGTGCAAAATTTTTGAGAAATTTTGTGCAAATGGAACATTTCTGTCGTTTTTTATTTTAGCTCAAGAAACATGGGACCGACACTTTACATGTTATGTTATAGCCCTGTATTATTATCAGAACTACAAAGTTATCACTTTTAGTTCTATAGTTGCCTTTCCTCTACACAGACCGTGGTGCCTAGTACTGTAATGTGCTTCCATGGCCAGTCTGCTCTGGGGTTTAACACACACAGACTGACGTTTGTCAAGACTGCATCCTGTGTGGTTTTGTGAACCTACCACCTGTGTGGTTTTCGACACACACGCACCCCAGACATTTCTAAGGCGCCAGGTCCACTCTCCCTCTCCTCCAGCCCAACTCTCTCCTCCAGCCCTTTCGCCCCCTCCCAGGCAGCCATAAGCTGGGGTGATCCTGCTGTAGGACTGGGGCCTAACTCTGGAGCTAACGGCTCATCATTTCTCTTTATTACTTGCTTTCTCACCAAGAGAGAAATAGAGAGCGAGAAAGAGAGAGGGCCCTCTTCTGTAGAAGGCTAGGGCTATTCTTAGATCCTCTGCCAATTCCACTCCTAAATGCATTTTCTCTCTTTCTCTCTCTCTCTCTCTCTCTCTCTCTCTCTCTCTCTCTCTCTCTCTCTCTCTCTCTCTCTCTCTCTCTCTCTCTCTCTCTCTCTCTCTCTCTCTCTCTCGAACTCTTTTTTTTTTTACCTGTATGTGTGTGTTCATTGTCAGTCCTATCTGTGTTGCCACATGTCCACCTTTATCAGTGTGTGACTGCCTGCGTCTGTGTTGGTCTCTATACATGTCTTTTCCCCTACCACGGCCCAGGCCCTGACAGTCCATCCCCTCCAGAGTTGTAGCAGGCCGTTAAGTTAAGGTCCTCACAGCATCAACCACACGGCCACTCTCCACCTCTCCCTCTGTCAAGCCATCAGTTTCTCCTTTTCTCAGGCCCCTGCTGACCCCTCTGGGGGCCTCCTCTGCCTCTGTCAAGCCATCAGTCTCTCCTTTGCTCAGGCCCCTGCTGACCCCTCTGGGGGCCCCCTGGTGGCTTTTATAGCCGCCTGTAAATCTGCACTGGCTTTCACTTCCACACACAAATACCTAGTTAACACACACACTAACACACACCGTGGGTTAAGGTTAGGGGGGCTAGAGTGCGGGTGAAGGGAGAGGGGTTTAGGAGCTGACCGAAAACGCAATTCCTTAATGCAAGAATAAATGGGCCTTTTTTTCATGTGCTGTCACTGTCCCCCGGTCTTTGGAGGAGAGAGGGATGGATGGAGGGAGGAAGGTGTGGAACGGGTCGTCATGTCTGGATTAGGGCCTGCCTAGCTGCTCTATTAGAGGTGACCGGGTCAGCAAGGGGCGGGCCCTGTTCCCACCTGCCAATCAAAGAGGGAGTAGTCATTCCCCAGGTGGGGAAGGGGGGACACATCATACCAGTGCCTGTACCAAGCTTTCTTAGTGGCTGCTATGGCACTCTAACATGGTACTCTGTGCCCCTTTGTTAATTCCAGACTCACATGGCTATTTAAACATCTGACTGACTCACCTTTAGAACAAGCGTTTGGCACAATGACTCAAACCAACTGATGTGGGTCAGACCATCTCAGTTAACTGATAACCCCCCCCATTGAAGTTTGGTGAATGGGTCACTTTATTATTATGTGCTAATCAGACCAGCTCTGCCTACCCCTCTCTCTTTCTCCCTCTCTCTTTCTCCCTCTCTCTCTCGCCTGAAGGAGAAACAGAGTTAAGTAAGCAGGCCATTCTGTCTTCAGCATTTTCTCATCTGTCGCTGCACTAGTCTCTCTTTATCCCTCGCTCTTACGCTCTTTTCTGTTCCTCTCTTTCTCTCTCTTCCTTTCCCTATTCCTGTACCTCTATCTCTCCCATCTCTTTCTTTCTTTCTTTCTTTCTTTCTTTCTTTCTTTCTTTCTTTCTTTCTTTCTTTCTTTCTTTCTTTCTTTCTTTCTTTCTTTCTTTCTTTCTTTCTTTCTTTCTTTCTTTCTTTCTTTCTTTCTTTCTTTCTTTCTTTCTTTCTTTCTTTCTTTCTTTCTTTCTTTCTGATAGAGAGTGGTCATGCTGTTTGTCTACATGTCCATTAGAAGGTGTTTTAGCCCCTCCCCTATTTATTTTGTCATATAGATGAAGCGAAGAAAACAACAGACTGTAAGCTCCCTGTCGCCACGGCAACCCGGAATGAAGTAGTCTGTTAATTAAGAAGTAGATTAATTGCCTTTGTACACACACTCAGAACAGTAGCATGCACACACACTCAGAACAGTCTGAGACCATTTGAACCTTAGCCACTGTTTAAGATAAATTCTGTGTACGCGACCATTGAGGGACATTGTATAACATTTCCTGTCTATCTCACTCACACACACTCTCACTGATGCGTTGTTAGGTTAATGCCTCTATTCCGCGCGATTGCAACCTCCGTGCCCTTTTTAACGAATGAGGCCCACATACAGTGCCTTTAGAAAGTATTCACACCCCTTGACTTTTTCCACATGTTGTGGTGTTACCGCCTGAATTTAAAATTGATTACATTGACATTTTTTGTCACTGGCTTACACACAATACCCCATAATGTCAAAGTGGAATGATGTGTTTAAATTAATAAAAAAATGAAATGTCTTGTCAATAAGCGTTCAAACTCTTTGTTATGGCCTGCCTAAATAAGTTCAGGAGTAAAAATGTGCTTAAAAAGTCACATAATAAGTTGCACGGACTCACTCTGTGTGCTATGATAGTGTTTAACATGATTGTTTTATGACTACCTCATCTCTGTACTTCACACATACAATTATCTGTATGGTCCCTCAGTCGAGCAGTTAATTTCAAACACAGATTCAACCACAAAGACATGGGTGGTTTTGCAATGCCTCGCGAAGAAGGGCACCTTTTGGTAGAAATAACAAATATCCCTTTGAGCATGGTGAAGTTATTAATTACACTTTGGATGGTGTATCAATACACCCAGTCACCACAAAGATACAGGCGCCCATCCTAACTCAGTTGCCGGAGAGGAAGACAACCGCTCAGGTATTTCACCATGAGGCCAATGGTGACTTTAAAACAGTTAAAGTTGAATGGTTGTGAAAGGAAAAACTGCATCATGTTATGGGTATGCTTGTCATCGGCGCGGACTAGGGAGTTTTTTTTACGATAAAAAATAAACTGAATAGAGCTAAGCACAGGCAACATCCTAGAGAAAAACCTTGTTCAGTCTGCTTTCCAACAGACACTGGAAAGTCTTGCAAGGATCAACAACCAACTTGACAGAGCTTGAAGAATTTTCAAAAGATTAATGTGCAAATATTGTACAATCTCAGGGGTGTGAATACTTATGTAAATTAGAAATGTATGTATTTCATTATTCAATACATATGAAAAAATGTCTAAAAACATTTTCACTTTGTCATTATGGGGTATTGTGTGTACAGTCGTGGCCAAAAGTTTTGAGAATGACAAGTATTGGTCTCCACAAAGTTTGCTGCCTCAGTGTTGATGATGGCAATTTGCATATACTCCAGAATGTCATGAAGAGTGATCAGATGAATTGCAATTAATTGCAAAGTCCCTCTTTGCCATGAAAATGAACTTAATCCCCCAAAAACATTTCCACTGCAGCCCTGCCAAAAAAGGACTAACTGCCATCATGTCAGTGATTGTCTCGTTAACACAGGTGAGAGTGTTGATGAGGACAAGGCTGGAGATCACTCTGTCATGCTGATTGAGTCAGAATAACAGACTGGAAGCTTTAAAAGGAGGGTGGTGCTTGAAATCATTGTTCTTCCTCTGTCAACCATGGTTACCTGCAAGGAAACACGTGCCGTCATCATTGCTTTGCACAAAAAGGGCTTCACAGTCAAGGATATTGCTGCTGGTAAGATTGCACCTAAATCAACCATTTATCGGATCATCAAGAACTCCAAGGAGAGAGGTTAAATTGTTGTGAAGAAGGCGTTAGGGCACCGAAGAAAGTCCAGCAAGCGCCAGGACCGTCTCCTAAAGTTGATTCAGCTGCGGGATCGGGGCACCACCAGTGCAGAGCTTGCTCAGGAATGGCTGCATGCAGGTGTGAGTGCATCTGCACGCACAGTGAGGCCAAGACTTTTGGAGGATGGCCTGGTGTCAAGAAGGGCAGCAAAGAAGCCACTTCTCTCCAGGAAAAACATCAGGGACAGACTGATATTCTGCAAAAGGTACAGGGATTGGACTGCTGAGGACTGGGGTAGAGTCATTTTCTCTGATGAATCCCCTTTACGATTGTTTGGGCCATCCGGAAAACACCTTGTCCGGAGAAGACAAGGTGAGCGCTACCATCAGTCCTGTGTCATGCCAACAGTAAAGCATCCTCAGACCGTTCATGTGTGGGGTTGCTTCTCAGCCAAGGGAGTGGGCTCACTCACAATTTTGCCTAAGAACACAGCCATGAATAAAGAATGATACCCACACATCCTCAGAGAGCAACTTCTCCCAACCATCCAAGAACAGTTTGGTGACGACCAATGCCTTTTCCAGCATGATGGAGCACCTTGCCATAAGGCAAAAGTGATAACTAAGTGGCTCGGGGAACAAAACATCGACATTTTGGGTCCATGGCCAGGAAACTCCCCAGACCTTAATCCCATTGAGAACTTGTGGTCGATCCTCAAGAGGCGGGTGGACAAACACAAACCCACAACTTCTGACAAACTCCAAGCATTGATTATGCAAGAATGGCCTGCCATCAGTCAGGATGTGGCCCAGAAGGTAATTGACAGCATGCCAGGGCGGATTGCAGAGGTCTTGAAAAAGAAGGGTCAACACTGCAAATATTGACTCTTTGCATAAACTGAAAGCCTTTGACACTTATGGAATACTTGTAATTATACTTCAGTGTTACCATAGTAACTACTGACATAAAGATCTAAGAACACTGAAGCAGCAAACTTTGTGGAGACCAATACTTGTGTCATTCTCAAAACTTTTGGCCACGACTGTAGATGTGAGGGGAAAAAAATATATATTTAATCAATTTTGAATTCAGGCTGTAACACAACAAAATGTGGAATAAGTCAAGGGGTATGCAGACTACAGCAGCTTTAGTTACATGTCGCCACTGTTTTCCTTCTGATGATGTTTTAAGGACCACTGATTGTAACCACTCTAGTAGAAAACGGCGCCGTTGCATAAGGCGCCATATGTTATAATGGTTCCCTCCGGGGGCTAACGTACATACCCACGTACATACGTGTGTGTGTGTTTGTGTGTAAGAGGGAGTAGTGCGTGTGAGTGATGAAGAGAGCCTGGGTCGCATCAAAACACAGGCGTGTCTGTGTCTTTGTGTGTGTGCATCTTTGCATGTGTATCACAAGACTTTTCCACATGCATGCTTGTCCTCCTGTTTCCATGGTTACGCCATGCGGCGGTCACCTCGGTATCCAGTTGGCGATAGCGTCCGCCACGGGGAACTGCTTAGCACTCAAGCGCCAAGTGGTAACCCAGAACCAGTAAAGTGAATGGCGGTTGAGCTCCTATGTCCATTTGAAAAGGCTACAACAAGACGGCGAGAGAGAAGTAGCAGGGGGTTGGGGAAATTAGCCATGTAAGCTGGGGGTTGAGGAGTCTACCGCCACCCGCCCACCCGCCGCCCGCTGTCGACCGAGTACGGACATCTGTTGACTGTGATATGAGAGGCTAAGGAGAGTCTCTCTCTCTCTCTCTCTTTCACTATTTCACTCTCTTCCCCCCTCATCTCTCTCACCCTCCTCTCTCTGTCTGTTTTAAATTCCCAGCTGCTCACTCCCCCCCCCCCCCCCCATACCCCCCCATCACTCACCACCACCCGCACCACCTGTGCAGTTTTAATGCATCTGCTAAATAACCACATCCAAGTCTCTCTGCGTTCCCTCCTCTCCTCTCCTCTTCCGTCATGTCCTTGAGTTTTCCATGCTGTCCGAGAGAGACTGGGTGGGAAAGAGGGATTAGGGCTGTTGGAGCTCACGGCTTGTTAGACCGCCGCTGTGTGTGTGTTTGTGTGCGTTTGCCTGTGTGTATCTGTGTGGTTTAAGTGTGTGGTGGGTGGGCATTGGAGTTTAGCCTTTTGGAATGAATGATGTCTTGCTTCCACTCTACTTATATGGCGGCTCGGGGGGGGGGGGGGGGGGGGTACAGGGCTGGGATCAGCTTCCCCTCCACGAACCATTAGTGTGCAATATTAAAACCATCTTGCTACTACACCCTACACCTCTTGGATGATTAGGCTGAGCCACAGTGGCTTCCAGTGCTGTGATATAGACCCAACCCTAGTGTGTTGGGATTGGTACATATATAGACCCAGCCCTAGTGTATTGTGATTGGTATGTACAGTTGAAGTCGGAAGTTTACATACACCTTAGCCAAATACATTTAAACTCAGTTTTTCACAATTCCTGACATTTAATCCTAGTAAAAAAGTCCCTGTCTTAGGTCAGTTAGGATCATCACTTTATTTTTACAATGTGAAATGTCAGAATAATAGTAGAGAGAATTATTTATTTCAGCTTTTATTTCCCAGTGGGTCAGAAGTTTACATACACTCAATTAGTATTTGGTAGCATTGCCTTTAAATTGTTTAACTTAGGTCAAACGTTTTGGGTAGCCTTCCACAAGCTTCCCACAATAAGTTGGGTGAATTTTGGCCCATTCCTCCTGACAGAACTGGTGTAACTGAGTCAGGTTTTTTGCTTGCACACGCTTTTTCAGTTCTGCCCACAAATTTTCTATAGGATTGAGGTCAGGGCTTTGTGATGGCCACTCCAATACCTTGACCAAGCCATTTTGCCACAACTTTGGAAGTATGCTTGGGGTCATTGTCCATTTGGAAGACACATTTGCGACCATGCTTTAACTTCCTGACTGATGTCTTGAGATGTTGCTTCAATATATCCACATATATTGACCACCCCCGTGCTTCACGGTTGGGATGGTGTTCTTCTGCTTGCAAGCATCCCCCTTTTTCCTCCAAACATAACAATCGTCATTATGGCCAAACAGTTCTATTTTTTTTTCATCAGACCAGAGGACATTTCTCCAAAAAGTACGATCTTTGTCCCCATGTGCAGTTGCAAACTGTAGTCTGTATTTTTTACGGTATTTTGGCGCAATGGCTTCTTCCTTGCTGAGCGGCCTTTCAGGTTATGTTGATATAGGACTCGTTTTACTGTGGATATAGATACTTTTGTACCTTTTTCCTCCAGCATCTTCACAAGGTCCTTTGCTGTTGTTCTGGGATTGATTTGCACTTTTCGCACCAAAGTACGTTCATCTCTAGGAGACAGAACGCGTCCATTCCTGAGCGGTATGACGGCTGCATGGTCCCATGGTGTTTATACTTGTGTACTATTGTTTGTACAGATGAACCTGGTACCTTCAGGCGTTTTGAAAATTGCTCCCAAGGATGAACCAGACTTGTGGAGGTCTACAATTTTTTTTCTGAGGTCTTGGCTGATTTCTTTAGATTTTCACATGATGTCGAGCAAAGAGGCACTGAGTTTGAAGGTAGGCCTTGAAATACATCCACAGGTACACCTCCAATTGACTCAAATTATGTAAATTAGCCTATCAGAAGCTTCTAAAGCCATGACATCATTTTCTGGAATTTTCCAAGCTGTTTAAAGGCACAGTCAACTTAGTTTATGTAAACTTCTGACCCACTGGAATTGTGATATAGTGAATTATAAGTGAAATAATCTGTCTGTAAACAATTGTTGGAAGAATTTAATTGTGTAATGCACAAAGTAGATGTCCTAACCGACTGTAGATGTCCTAACCAGTCTGTGGAGTAAAAATGTGTTTTAATGACTTGTATGAAGTGTATGTAAACTTCTGACTTCAACTGTATAAAGACCCATCCCTAGTGTGTTGGGATTGGTATGTACAGTGGGGAGAACAAGTATTTGATACACTGCCGATTTTGCAGGTTTTCCTACTTACAAAGCATGTAGAGGTCTGTAATTTGTATCATAGGTACACTTCAACTGTGAGAGACGGAATCTAAAACAAAAATGCAGAAAATTAATTTGCATTTTATTGCATGACATAAGTATTTGATCACCTACCAACCAGTAAGAATTCCGGCTCTCACAGACCTTTTAGTTTTTCTTTAAGAAGCCCTCCTGTTCTCCACTCATTACCTGTATTAACTGCACCTGTTTGAACTCGTTACCTGTATAAAAGACACCTGTCCACACACTCAATCAAACAGACTCCAACCTCTCCACAATGGCCAAGACCAGAGAGCTGTGTAAGGACATCAGGGATACAATTGTAGACCTGCACAAGGCTGGGATGGGCTACAGGACAATAGGCAAGCAGCTTGGTGAGAAGGCAACAACTGTTGGCGCAATTATTTGAAAATGGAAGAAGTTCAAGATGACGGTCAATCTCCCTCTGTCTGGGGCACCATGCAAGATCTCACCTTGTGGGGCATCAATGATCATGAGGAAGGTGAGGGATCAGCCCAGAACTACACGGCAGGACCTGGTCAATGACCTGAAGAGAGCTGGGACCACAGTCTCAAAGAAAACCATTAGTAACACACTACGCCGTCATGGATTAAAATCCTGCAGCGCACGCAAGGTCCCCCTGCTCAAGCCAGCGCATGTCCAGGCCCGTCTGAAGTTTGCCAATGACCATCTGGATGATCCAGAGGAGGAATGGGAGTAGGTCATGTGGTCTGATGAGGCAAAAATAGAGCTTTTTGGTCTAAACTCCACTCACCATGTTTGGAGGAAGAAGAAGGATGAGTACAACCCCAAGAACACCATCCCAACCGTGAAGCATGGAGGTGGAAACATCATTCTTTGGGAATGCTTTTCTGCAAAGGGGACAGGACGACTGCACCGTATTGAGGGGAGGATGGATGGGGCCATGTATCGCGAGATCTTGGCCAACAACATCCTTCCCTCAGTAAGA
This sequence comes from Thymallus thymallus, assembly GCA_023634145.1. NCBI lineage: Eukaryota > Metazoa > Chordata > Actinopteri > Salmoniformes > Salmonidae > Thymallus > Thymallus thymallus. Next base: position 19,356,056 of record CM042420.1, read on the forward strand.
GCATTGAAGATGGGTGGTGGCTGGGTCTTCCAGCATGACAACGACCCGAAACACACATCCAGGGCAACTAAGGAGTGGCTCCGTAAGAAGCATCTCAAGGTCCTGGAGTGGCCTAGCCAGTCTCCAGACCTGAAGCAAATAGAAAATCTTTGGAGGGAGCTGAAAGTCCGTATTGCCCAGCGACAGCCCCGAAACCTGAAGGATCTGTATGGAGGAGTGGGCCAAAATCCCTGCTGCAGTGTGTGCAAACCTGGTCAAGAACTACAGGAAACGTATGATCTCTGTAATTGCAAACAAAGGTTTCTGTACCAAATATTAAGTTCTGCTTTTCTGATGTATCAAATACTTATGTCATGCAATAAAATGCAAATTATTTACTTAAAAATCATTAAAAATCACTCACTCCGTCACTCACAGTTGAAGAGTACCTATGATAAAAATTACAGACTTCTACATGCTTTGTAAGTGGGAAAACCTGCAAAATCGGCAGTGTATCAAATACTTGTTCTCCCCACTGTATATAGACCCAGCCCTAGTATGGCATTGTTAAATTGGCCTCTGTTGGGCTGCTGTGTTTATCGGTGTGTCCTTAGAGCCGATAAGTCAGCGTATTATTGTGTTGTCCCAGTGTGTCAAGGTACTGTCCTAGTTCACCTTCCTGTCCCCAACCTGTCTTGTGTGTGTGTGTGTTTGTCCAAGTTTGTGTGTCGACAATGTACACGTGTGTCACCTACGTGTGTGTTATTGCTGTGTTGTGCTTAAAGTGCAGTGAGTGGAGAACCACGTGGCCCACATACTAACACAGACACCGTACATCATCCGCCACAATCACAGACCGTTCTCCACAGACCGTTCTCGCTTAACCCCTGAGACAGGGTGAGCAACGAGGGGTTAATGCTCCATGACCACCCCCTGTTAACCTTGGGGACGGGGTGGGGGATGGGTTAATGTCTTAGAATAACCAGATCTCCTCCATACATCATAACACCTGTCAACTGTACACACATTCTACCGTTGTCCCCAGTGTACTGGTGTGTAGTAGGATGGGTGTGTCCCCGATGACACCTGTCAATTAAGCAGCCATCCAATCAATGGAGACGTACAGCGAGACGAGCCCTATGGTTTTCCTTCATTGTTGAATCACAAGGAAGTGTGAAGCAATTTGCTACGAGGCACCTGCTCTGCATTCGTTTTGATCGGACAATTTGTGTTTTTACCTTAAGTGAACGCAATCAATCAATCAGCCAAATCATTCACCGTTCAACCCACATCACCCCGTGTGTTACCTGAGGAGAACGTCGGTCTTTGTCGTCGAGTCAGTCATTATCAACTCTCTATCACTCTCCAACGCTCCACCAGCCACCACCCCTCTTGTCACCAAGATGGTTGAAAAATTAACATTTGAACTTAAGACGAGTGAGAAGGGATTTTATGCTTCCCTGTTTATGATCGATGGTTTTATTAAAACAGCCTTTCAGATTGTGTAAAACACACATTCTGGCTCCACACACACACACTGAGGATATTGGTCTTGTTCATATCCCCCCCATGCGCCAATCAGCCGAGCACTTTATAGATTTCTCCGTCGCACTGTGCATGTTTTTCAAACATTTACCAGCGATGGTAATTTCCTGTCATGCTTGTTGTCATTATTAATACAGCTATTCCATGATTGACACACACACAGTGCATCATCACATTCTGTCCTCCTAACAACTCATTAACATGGCTGTACACGTGTATGTAAAGTGTCCTTAATAAATTGTGCACCACGCCATCACACCAAAGGTCATCAATGTGTGTTGTGTGGGTCACACTGTCATGTACAGTAAGCGTTGTACGACTAGCCAGAGTTCGTTGTCCATACAAATAGAAGGATTGTATTAACAAATATTATTGTCATTCATATTCCATTGCTGATGAATGCATAGTAGGCTTAGTTTGCGTCCCCATCACAGTAAGCATTGTACGGATTGTCATTGTGTTAGCGAATGCGTAGCAGGCCTAGGTTGCGCATGGCCGTGTTCTTACACTGTATTCACTGTAGATCGCAGCTGCACCATAGAGACCTAGTTAGGTTGAGTGGTGTAGTGGTATCATGGATTGGCTGGCTGGAGTGGCACTCTGATTCACCGTGGCACTTGTCAGTCCGGTTCATCATTTCCAGCCTCTAATAGTTCTGTCGATACACCATGGCAACGGTTTAGCCGGAGTAACCCGCGGTCACCCACAGGCCCGCCAACAGGCCCGCCAACCCCATAAACCCAGTATCCCTACTCATTAATACAACGTTGTGCTCAACATTGTAATGAAGGTCTACCAATCAAGTCTAGTGGGGATGCGGTAGTTATTTGCATGTTATGTCCTGACCTGAATGAATACCTTGTGGTTGGACAATTGAATTGGAGGAATGGTGGATCTTTGTTATTGAACATGGGATTGGGAACTAGGTCTGAATGTTTTGTAGTTTAGTTGAACATGTAGCCTACATTTACTTTATTGAATCATCTTGAGGGAATTTGTCTCGTGTCTCCCATCAAACAAGCAAGGTTTGGGCACAGTTTTTATTTTTCTCTGTGAGTGTTTGGTGACGAACGTTCGATGTTCACTCGTCATAAGGTGTGGACTCGGAAGTGAAACGTGGCAAGAGAGCAGCCATTGATTTGTTGAGGCATTCACTTCTCAATGCCGTTCATTAGGAACATAATCGAGGTTTAGATTGATCTGCAAAGTGCTCTTTTAATAATAACAAGCACTCGTATTGATTTCTATTTTATGCTGAGGACTATTGAATAATTAATTAACAATGAAACTACATACGTGGGTCGTGTAACTGGAGAGAGGCCGCTCGATACGCTCTCCATACATCCATGTTCTCTTCCAGCTCTAAGAAGATTTGGATAGCTTCAAATTGCCATATACCTCAATCGATAACGAATGGAGATGTACTTTTCGTTGTGTGATAGGTTTGCAAACTTGTTTCAACAGGCTACAAGTGAAGTAGTTGAAGTCTAGGGCAAAGGCTTCTGGGTAGAGTAGTTTGATAAAACCTGTACGAGACAAGTAAGCTAGTGTGTAGTTTGAAATGGTTTAAAAGGAAGCTGATGTGGAGGTGTGTGGACATGTCCTACCTCTGGAGTGATAGTTCACTGTGTACTGTAGAACAGAGAATGACAGCTGGGTGGATTTATCCAACCTGTGTATGTGTGTCCTTGTGCTCCCTGCTACCCTAATCTCACGCTTCCTGTCTCTCTCTGTGTGTGCGTGTGTGTGTGTGTGTGTGTGTATTCCCCCAGTGTGTGTGTGTGTGTGTGTGTGTGTGTGTGTGTGTGTGTGTGTGTGTGTGTGTGTGTGTATTCCCCCAGTGTGTGTGTGTGTGTGTGTATTCCCCCAGTGTGTGTGTGTGTGTGTGTGTGTGTGTGTGTGTATTCCCCCAGTGTGTGTGTGTGTGTGTGTGTGTGTATTCCCCCCCAGTGTGTGTGTGTGTATATATTCCCCCCAGTGTGTGTGTGTGTGTGTGTGTGTGTATATATTCCCCCCAGTGTGTGTGTGTGTGTGTGTGTGTGTATATATTCCCCCCAGTGTGTGTGTGTGTGTGTGTATAGGGGGGGGGGGGGGTGTATGTGTGTATATTCCCCCAGTGTGTGTGTCTGGGTGTTGATGGAGATTTGGTCTCGCCCGGGCCGAACACACACTATTGGAATTGACATGCTGTCACCTTTAATCAATGTTCCCAACGTCCACATCCCCCTGGTCCCGGAAGTATGTGTGTGAGAAAGTGTGTCTGTGTGAGCGAGAAAGCGCATGCGTGTGTGTGTTCAAGGGAATTTTCTGAATGTAATGTCACCTCGTAGTCGGTCAGGACATTGTAAATGACTTCTATAGCAGTACTGCTGCAATGCCTTCTAGAATCCCCTTTTTCTCTCCTCACACTCTGTATTTAACTCTGTTTGTTATTAGTTTATTTTATTTCATTTGCATATTTATTTGCACATTTGTATATAATGCCGGTTGGGTTTTTAGTAAAACAGTCAATCAACTCTTCAGTACCTCAAGGGGTTTGGCTGTGCCATCTGCAAGGCACAGTTCGCTCTTAGCTGAGCCATAGCCTATCTCTTCCCATTTGTCACTACTGACTATTCATGCATCACTAGCATAGCATTATTATCCCATGTTAAACACCATGCTATGTGGACCTGGGTGTGTTAATAACATGATACCACCAGTATACTCCGTCATGCCCATCACTATGGCAGCAGTGTGCTGTAGGGGGACCCACTCTAAATGGAGGGGGGTACTGGTTATGATTAGACCTCATGTGCAACACAGCTACGGATCATTATTGTGTCACACATACACTGACTGTGCTCGTTCCATGACATTCTGGCTCCACCAGGTGAATCCAGGTGAAAGCTTGTCCTTTTAGGACACTGGCGTTGTCCTTATACGACACTGGCGTTGTCCTTATACGACACTGGCGTTGTCCTTTTACAACACTGGCGTTGTCCTTTTACGACACTGGCGTTCTTTTTAGGAGTAGAGGTCTAATGACCTGCTGTTCCTGTCTCTGCTTTTTGGAGCCAGACACAGGGATCTTGGAAATCATAACTCTACTCCTCTCTCTCTCTCGATTGCTTTATCTCTGTCTGTCTGTCTGTCTGTGTCTCTCTCTCTCTCTCTCTCTCTCTCTCTCTCTCTCTCTCTCTCTCTCTCTCTCTATGACAAGTGTCTACTGTGCCGAGCAGCAACAGAAGTCACATACCTGCGTTCAAGTGGAACAAACAGGAATGGTTGGCTGCTCACGGAAGGTCATCCGCCTAGGGCACAGCGGGGGAGAGTGTGTGTGTGTGTGTGTGTGTGTGTGGGCAAAGCTCCATGTGGAAGGCGACTTCCGCACGGGCGTTGTGAAAGCAGGGCTGTGATTCTGCATGTGCATTCTGTGTGTTCTCTCCTCCTGTTCCCTCGTCGCAGTGGTGGTGTGACGTGGCCCAACGTGTCAGAGGTCACTCAGCCCCCCCAAAGACGCCACCACTGTGACAGTCGCCGCAGTAATGAACAGTGACACGCTAATCTGTGTCACTCGGATTGGTCCTGCAGGTTTGATTAAAAGCCCTATCTCCCTCTGCTGAAGCCCCGCTGCATTGTGGGTATTGACTCCATTAATATCTAAGGGATGGATCGGGAAAAGTGGGAAAAATAAGTGTGAAGTGTGGCCATGTTTGGGTCTTAATTAACCCCTGGTCGGACAATTATATATTAAAAAATATATATACAAAAATTACTTTCCTTTATTTGGCACCGCGGGAGAAGTAATTCAATATAATTGAGTGGTTTGACCCAGTCTTTTGTCGCCAGGTGGGCAGGGCACCCGTCACCTAGGCTCGCTCGGCTGCCACTCTGTCACTAATTGTAAAATAAATGTTTTTCCCAATAATTCAAGGTAGCAGGCAGCAAGCAGATTTACTAGCAAGACTGAAATCAGCCTGTAAATGTCTCACGCTGCACACATCGCTGATGTAATTGGTTAGTGCTAGCATGCTGAAAAAAGGCCTATATAACGCTGTAATTAGCCTACCGCGATAACATGCTGACCACACGACTCGCGTTTCAAAATAAATGTACATATGTTATTCAATAATTTTATCCAAACTGCTCACTCGCGTCAACGAGCGAGTATCCAGGTGCTAAAATAGAACTTGGTTCTATTTTTGACACTTGAGCACTGCAAGTCCCGCACATCCCATCTCCTCGTTGTTTTTTTTTAGGAGCATATTCCTAAAGGTAGCCCAGTGGTTAGAGCGTTGGGCCCTTAACCGAAAGGTTGCTGGATCGAATCCCCGAGCTGACAAGGTAAAATCTGTCGTTCTGCCCCTGAACAAGGCAGTTAACCCACTGTTCCTAGGCCGTCATTGAAAATAAGAATTTGTTCTTAACTGACTTGCCTAGTAAAATAAAGGTAAAATAAAAATTCCCACGTGGGTGATTGAAAGATGAACTGAGATCCACACTCCAGTCCAGTTGGTGGTGGTATTGCACCTTAAAGTTGGTTGCCAAACCTCCATATGAAGTCAGAAGAAAACAACTGAAGGAGGAGAGATTACTAGAAACGAACTAGGTTTCCTATTTTATCTGTGGATTAATTGTCGGAGTAGAGAAGACGCGATTTTGTGTCACTTAAAATCGGTCTGAATTCTACAAAGATCCAGAAAAAAGGACTTTGTGCATTTCAGGTAAAATAACAACCCAATGTTTATATCCCAGGATAAATTAGCTAGCAACAGCAAGCTAGCTAGCTAAATGACCGTGAATCTTTCATTTGTTTCAACCTGCCCCCAAATGAAAATAGTTGGTTCAGATTGAGTTTTGGTGTTTCAACCTGCGTCTCCTGATTGCGTCTGGTGTGGATGGACGAAATGAATATGCGCGCGCCTGCCCGGTCTAGTCATTATGTAACACTGCTCTGTAGGAGAGAGAGAGAGACCTTGTGAAGGTAATTAGCTGATGGTCCCACACAGTTAAATCATTAGCCAGCCACTAATTGACTAAAAGCTGCTGACAAGCGGTACCAGAGCGCCAAGTCTGGGACCGAAAGGCTCCTGAACAGCTTCAAGACATTACTTCTTTTTTTGCATTGATTATTTTATTTGATGTACACTCACTGGACTCTAAACCACACACTCACACATACTACACTGACTCTCCAACACACAGAAACACAAAACACACACACATGCATATAGATGCCACACACATACATTGACACTCTTCACATACGCTGCTGCTACTCACTGTTTATTATCTATGCATAGTAACTTTACCCCTACCTATAAGTACATATTACCTCAACTACCTCATAACCCTGCACATTGACTATGTACCAGTACCCCTTGTTATATAGCCTCGTTATTGTTATTTTATTGTTACCATTTTTCTTTTTGTTTATTTAGTAAGCATTTCACAGTAAATGCTTGCATCATAGTAAGGTGAAAAAGCCCTATACCTGTTGTATTTGGTGCATTTGACAAATAAAATTAGATTTTCACTCACTGACAACAACACATCCGCCACGCTGACCCTCTACATGGCAGCCCCTCAGGGGTGCGTGCTTACTCCACTCCTGTACTCCCTGTTCACTCACGACTACAACACCAAGTTTGCTGACGACACCACTGTAGTAGGCCTGATCACCGGTGATGATGAGACCACCTATAGAGAGAAGGTCAGTTACCTGTCAGTGTGGTGCCAGGACAACAACCTCTCCCTCAACGTCAGCAAGGAGCTGATTGTGGACTACAGGAAACTGAGGGCCTAGCACGCCCCCATCCACATCGATGGGGCCGTAGTGGAGCGGGTCGAGGGCTTTAAATTCCTCTGTGTCCACAACACTAAGGAATTAACATGGTCCACACACACCAACACAGTCGTGAAGAAGGCACGACAATGCCTCTTCCTCCTCAGGAGGCTGAAAGGATTTGGCATGGGCCCTCAGATCCACAAATAGTTCTACAGCTTCACCATTGAGAGCATTTTGAATGGCTGCATCACCACTTGGTATGGCAACTGCTTGGCATCTGACCGCAAGGCACTACAGAGGGTAGTGCATATGGCCCAGTACATCACTGGGGCCGAGTTCCCTGCCATGCAGGACCTCTATACCAGGCGGTCTCAGCAAGCAGTATCAATCCACCAATTCTGGAGCCAACAGGAACCTGAACAGCTTCTACCCCTTTAGCCATAAGACTACTAAATAGTTAAGCAAATAGCTACCCAGACTATCTGCGTTGGCCCTCTTTGCACAAACTCTTTTGACTCTTAACATACGCTGCTGCTACTGTTTATTATCTATCTTGTTGCCTAGTCAATTTGCCCCTACCTATATGTACTTACAATACCTTCGGAAAGTTTTCAGACCTCTTGACTTTTTCCACATTTTGTTATGTTACAGCCTTATTCTAAAATCCTCATCAATCTACACACATTTACGTAAGTGTTCAGACCCTTTACTCACTACTTTGTTGAAGAACCTTTGGCAGTGATTACAGCATTAAGTCTTCTTGTGTATGACACTACAAGCTTGGCACACCTGTATTCTTCTTTGCAGATGCTCTCAAGCTCTGTCAGGTTGGATGTGCACAGCTATTTTCAGGTCTCTCCAGAGATGTTAGATCAGGTTCAAGTCCGGGCTCTGGCTGGGCCACTCAAGAACGTATTCAGAGACTTGTCCCGAAGCCACTCCTGCCTTGTCTTGGCTGTGTGCTTAGGATCGTTGCCCTGTTGGAAGGTGAACCTTCACCCCAGTCCAATCCTGACTATTCTCCCAGTCCCTGCTGACTGGGAGTCCCCACAGCATGATGCTGCCACCACCATGCTTCACTGTAGGGATGGTGCCAGGTTTCCTGCAGACGTGACGCTTGGCATTCAGGCCAAAGAGTTAAATCTTGGTTTCATCAGACCAGAGAATCTTGTTTCTCATTATCTGAGAGTCTTTAGGTGCTTTTGGTGAGGAGTGGCTTTCGTCTGGCCTTTAAGCATTTCACTGTTAGTCTACACCTGTTGTTTACGAAGCATGTGACAAATAACATTTGATTTGATATCGCTACACTCTATAAAAACCACAAACATCAACAACAAACCAAAAAATCCTCCTTCAAGTAAATACAACAGCCTGCGGTGGAAATGAAAGGTGTAGAACAAGCTGTGCTGTGGTGTTACACAAGAAAATCAGACTGTAGTCGTGAAGTTGTTCCACTTTCAGTCACCCCATCAGCAGGAGCCTCAGAACATCAGCTGGTGGAGCGATGATTAGGCAGCGCTTGTCATCCTGTCCCGCATGTCTGTTTGCGCACATGTCTGTTTGCGCACGTGTCTGTTTGCGCACATGTCTGTTTGCGCACGTGTCTGTTTGCGCACGTGTCTGTTTGCGCGCGTGTCTGTTTGCGCGCGTGTGTGTCTGTTTGCGCGCGTGTGTGTCTGTTTGCGCGCGTGTGTGTGTCTGTTTGCAGCTGTGTGTTTGTGCTGACTCCTGTCTGTGTACGTGCGCGTCCATAGCGTCGGTCATTTGACAGAGGGTTAACCTTGGAGAGAAGCTGACATGACCTCACTCACTCACTCACTCACTCACAGTTTCTCTGGTCTAGGTCTGGTTGATGTTCTACCTAGGTTATTTGTTCTAGACACTATTTCCCGTTTGGCATCAAATAATGGGAGTCATTTAGGAGTGTATATGAATTCTTCTGTTGGAGTTGTCAGTGGTCAAAGTAGTAGTTTGGTATCCTGTTCGGGTTTCTTTCGAGGATGTTAGATGTTTGATCCTGTGACGTATATTAAGGAACTGGCATGCTTAGCTGGAGGTTTAGAAAGGAGAAAGGGCCTTCTTTTAGCAGTGGACTGAATATTATTTCATTTATCCTACAAGTAGACCCCAGATTTAACGAGAAAGACCTCATATTAATAATAAATATGTTACACAAGAACTTAGGGAGTGTTCTAACATGCTTCACCCTAATTATGTGACCTTCCCCTTACACCCACTCAGATCTGGGCCAACTACGAGGAGAAGAAGGTGGAGGAGGTGGTGCACGTGACAGAGGAGAAAGAGCGCACAGCCAACTACAGGGCTGTATACGTCACCGAGATCACGGACGCCATGCACTTCTACACCCAGGACGTGGAGACAGGTGTGTGTGTGAGAGAGAGTGTGTTGTCTGATATTTTGACAGGGTTGTTTTGGTTTGTGTTTTCGTGTGTGTGTGTGTGTGTGTGTGTGTGTGTGTGTGTTTGTGTGCGCGAGAGACGAGACTAGTATGGGGCTGGCCACATGGACGACAGATAGTTTTGCCCTCCCAGCCCATATTGTCTCTCTCTCTGCTCTCACATTTACCTCCCTTCTTCATCCTCCACCTTCCTGCGGAAAAACACACCAATGTTCTGTTAGTTTTAGCTACTGAAAGACTGGAATAAATCACCAGATTCTTGTGTCATTCCCCAGTGGAGGGAGGGAACGTTTGGAGACAGAATGAATAACAATCCCAGGTGTCTCTGCGTGGCTGCACCCACCATCACCCTCCTCCCCTCGCTCCCCGTGTGCGATGTGTTATGGGTAGGTGTGTGTGGAAGGAGAGGTCCATAGTTTAGCCCTCTGAGCTTAAAGAGGTGATCTCGTGTACAGCACCTCCCCCTCCTGTTGCTGGTGTACTAATGGCCATCATTGTTCTCCCTGTGGGCTGCCAAGGTTGTGTGTGTGTGTGTTTGTCTGCGTGTTTGTGTTTCTGTGTGTGTCTGTTTGCAGTGTGTGTGTGTGTGTGTGTGTGTGTGTGTGTGTGTGTGTGTGTGTGTGTGTGTGTGTGTGTGTGTGTGTAGGCCCTGTTAACCCGAGCCCAGTGAAGCAGCGCTATGGCCAGCCACTCATGTAATTACTACTAACCCATCCAACCCACTGCCATTGACAAAGAGAACCAACCCACATTTTATATAATTATTATTTTAAGCTGACCCAGACTCAACCATCTCCACTCATCCACAGCCCAAAGGCATTATGCATCTAGAATGTTAAGTGAGGTCTTTCTTTTAGGCTCTCCTTAAAATAAAAACATATTTTCTTAACATTTAATATTAATATTCTTACCAATGTTTTCTACACACACTGTGTCCGAGTAATGTGTTTAGACGCGACATAGCTGGAACAGTTGTGTGTGGCGTCTCATGCGTAGGCCCTTGTCTAACAACACGCTGGCTAGTGTTCACACTACAGCCATAGAGGAGTCTGCCAAAGGCTGGCCCCAGCGCCTATCCCCTTTTGGCTCCTTGAAAAGGACGGGAGGCTGTGATTCAATGTGACTGTGTGCATGGTCCCATGCCTCGTGGGTTAGAGGAGTTGGTTGGACCGACCTGACCCTGCAAGAAGGACAGAGCAGGGGTTAATGAGCGTGTTACAACATCACACATACACACAGAAGCCACTTCGCTTTTAGTGGCTAACTCACTCTCTGTCTCTCTCGGTCATTCATTCATTCATTCACTCTATCACTCATTCGCTCATTTTGTCTCAGAAGTGTGTGTGTGTGTGTGTGTGTTCCATAACGAGGTGGGGGGGTGGGGGTCTCACTCCCACTCTCGTTCCAGTGCCACTTGACTTTGGCAGAGGCCATGAAATTGACTTTCGTCATCACTTAATTCGTCTTAATGCGATAATTAATTAATTTGCATTCGTTTAGAGCCAATCTGAGCCCTGCGTCGCTGCGAGCGTGACAATCCTATCACGTTGAAACGCCACAGCCTTTGGGTCCCCACATAACCCCTCACAAACACCACGTACGTACACACCACCCATCCTTGGAGCGTGCTCAGAACAGATCTTCTCCTTCTCTCTCCCCCCCCACAGTCGGGAGGGTGGAAAGCACACGTGAAGAACCAGAACAAGATAGACACACACACACGTTAGGTTTAGGAAACATAGTTAAAAACTGCAGCTCGGCAGGTAGTACTGCTGTCTGTGTGTTCAAGCACATTAGTAATCTTACATTTTTTTCATGATTTCAGATGAACCTGCAATGTGGGGCCTTTTTCTAGTTTTTAATTGGCCGACGTTTCCCACCGAGAGAGTTATGTGCTCGTTAGGAAAAACAGGATTGTTATTTTCAGCAGGCAAGCAAATATGACCAGAATCACCCCCTGTGACCCTCTCTAGCTCTCTCCCTCCCACCCTCTCTCTCTTTCCTTCTCTTATCCTCTTTTCTCCTCCTCTCTCTCTCTCTATCTATCTCGCTCTCTCGCTCTCTCTGCTACATTAAGGACCACAGCCCCTTGAAGAGCACTTCAAAGCCCAGGCCCAGTAAATTCTTACAAGCCGGAGTGCTTTGCAATTTGATTACACAGTTTTTTTTTCTTCTCATCTTCAGAGACGGCAGAATGTATAAATACTATTAAGATTGGTTTTTGATAATGACATAACTTTTTGTGTTGTGGTAAAATTGATCTTAATGCACCCGGCACGGCCAAATTGCCATCAAGCAGTAGGTCCTGTGGCTCCGTGGGCTGTTTCTGAAACAGAGGGGTTTTGCCAGGTTTTCCTCCCCTAACCAGTGTGTAATCCCACCTTTCTCAGAGAGCAGGGATCTCCCTAAATGTACCCGCCCCAATGCCACGCCATACGCTATTATGTAAATTTTCTGACACATATAGGATGCGGTGAATTCATCACCCGCAAATGGATGTTCTCGCTCACTATATTCATTCCATACGGTAGCACTCAGAATTCTGTACGAGACAAACAGATCGACCACAACAGACCCCAATCTACCTGAGAGAGAGTTTTGACGTTCTCACTCCCCACCCTACCTGTTCATGTCACTCCCTCCCTGTTTCTCCCTCATGCCTCTCTCCTCACCCTACCAGTTCATCTCACTCCCTCCCGGTCTCTCCCTCATGCCTCTCTCCTCACCCTACCTGTTCATCTCACTCCCTCCCTGTCTCTCCCTCATGCCTCTCTCCTCACCCTACCAGTTCATCTCACTCCCTCCCTGTCTCTCCCTCATGCCTCTCTCCTCACCCTACCAGTTCATCTCACTCCCTCCCTGTCTCTCCCTCATGCCTCTCTCCTCACCCTACCAGTTCATCTCACTCCCTCCCTGTCTCTACCTCATGCCTCTCTAAGTGTTTTAAGATCCGAGGTGAGAGGTCAGGCAAGTTTTTTTTTTGTTGTTGGCAGCCGCTGTCATCACTCCATTTACTCTCTAGAAAAAAACACGCTGCTGTGGCGAAGGCTCCTTGACCAACCTTGAGGCGCTAGGCGAGCCGCGTGGGACATTAACGGACTAAATCCAGCCGCTTGTCCCACCTCTCTTTTCAAAGGGGTTGAAGACACACTGTTATAAAGTGTAAATAAAAGCTCTCATTAGTACCCACTGTACTCTGTTCTACTCATATTCTGCCTGCGGTCACTGTCTCTCACGTACCTAGAGAAGATAGTAGGCTATATTTTCATCTTCCCTTCATCTCCCCGATGTCTCTTAATGGTCCCTGAACAGGGAAGGAAAGTGTGCAGTAATATCCATTATTCTCAGCGGGGGGTCGGTTGCGACAGTTTCGCTTGTGAGAATGTTTTGTATTAGTCGGATATAATTACCAAAGTGTGTGTGTGTGTGTGTGTGTGTGTGTGTGTGTGTGTGTGTGTGTGTAAACGTGTGGCAGAAATTGTTTGAAAAAATGAATTTTCCTGTCTTGGGAAATGCTACGGATATAATACAATTTCTCATCTCTCTCCCTATCCCCATCCCTCTCTCCTGAGGCTATGTGTAATTACTCTGAGGGGAACCTGTATAGATATCTGACCTTGGACACACTGAAAGACCCCCTCTATGCAGCTGAGGAAAGTGACAGTCTACTAAAACACTTTGATAGTTTTCCTCTGTTTTGCAGCCTAGGGACTGTGGGTGTTAGCAAAATATATTTGGATTCTGTCTCTAGCTTGGCCCTGCTTTGGCTGTCTGACTGTAGACCATTGAGAATGATTTTTGGTCTACGGCTAGACTATCAGACCATACAGGACTGGGATTTAGGCCCCCCAAGCCTAGCCCAGACCAGACCGGCGTTAGGAGCTAAGAGCTTGCAGTGGTACAGCCTAGCTCAGACCAGACCGGAGTTAGGAGCTAAGAGCTCGCAGTGGTATAGCCTAGCCCAGACCAGACCGGAGTTAGGAGCTAAGAGCTTGCAGTGGTACAGCCTAGCCCAAACCAGACCGGAGATAGGAGCTAAGAGCTTGCAGTGGTACAGCCTAGCCCAGACCGAGTTAGGAGCTAAGAGCTTGCAGTGGTACAGCCTAGCCCAGACCAGACCGGAGCTAAGAGCTGGCAGCGGTACAGTCTTCTAATGAGTGGAGTGGTTCCCCCAACAAGGTGCCACTCTGTCCACATTATTCACACTCTACCTTTACGCCCAGCAGCTGTTTGCCACCTATTGATGCTGGACCGCCATTGTCAGTCTCACTCCTTCCTACTATCATGCTGACGTTCAATCTCTTGCTAAGTCTATATTTCTCCCTCTTGTTCCTTATGCACTGTGGTTCGGTCTCTGTGTTTTAGTCTTTCTCATTCTCTCTCCTTATGTCTCTCTCTCCGCTCGCCCTCGCTCTCTCTCGCTCTCTCTCTCTCTCTCTCTCTCAAATGTTCCCCTCATTCAGTGAAAACCTAGGGGTTTTTAAAGGTCCCAACGCCCCAGATCTGTCAGCCATTGTGGAGTGCCTTAGTGTGTTACGGCACACATTTAGTTTTGGGAGCAGTCAACAGAGGGCCTCGTAACACTGGTAAGTCAGACCGTTAGCATTTGCCAGTATTGATTTCAATAAGTGGACATTCTCTATTGATCTGGCCGAAAGAGGAGGTGGGGGCTCTAACCAGGCCTTAATGTGAAGCAGCGAACTAGAGCCGTCTTAGAAACAGCTCTCCACTCCTGGGCCATGTTCATTAAGCACCAAACGTAAGAAAACTGTTTGAAATGGAGATGGTCTGCCCGAAATGCAAATGTTTCATGTTCAGTTCCGAAATGTTAGAATATGTTTTCCATTGTGTGCTCAAATGAACACGACCCTGCTTAATGTGGAAGGAAGATGGCTGGATAAAGCTCAGTGCACATGAGCAAGTCCCTGTTCCCATGTGAGCCTCTGTAGAGGATGGCTCTTTGTTCCCCCCCCCCTGCCTACAACTGACCTCTGTCTTTTGAGGACACAGTGATCCTAGAGAGTGCAGTAGTTTGTCACGGTCATGATTTTATCCTGTTCTTGTTTCAACGGGTCTACAATCTTCAGTTGACTTGTTTCTCTTCAGCTGGTCTGTAAACAGCCATAGTGACACTCCACATAAACTTCTCGAAGCCACGACTGTAGAAAGCAACAACAAACTCAAGCAGGGAGGAAAGCAGGCACTGCAAGTTTTATTTGTTTTCTCCCCATGACACGGCGTATGATGCAATATTTAGAGGTCCTAGGACGAGCTTTACTTCCCCGCGAAGGCATTCATTATTGAATTTGAACGGAACTGAAGATTGAAAGGTCAGATCACCGGTCTGCTCAGGTGTAGCATGGTTTGTTCTGAGGGGTTGTTTTTGGAGGGAGCAGGAACAAATCCGGCGTCCTCTTGGTCTTAGTGCTCTGGTTTCACTGGTAACCAGAAAATAAATGCCGGTTACCTCATGTGGAGGCAAATCGCTCTTACATTCCCTTACGGCGCCACGCTCCTCTCCACCAAACTATTAACTACAGGTGAACCTTTCAATGCGCCACGGCACCGCACCCGGGTATATTTGGTGAAAATCTGTGTTAGCCTCACTCGACGAGGCCTCGATGGGAGTGGAGAAAAAAAGGAGAAAAGCCACAGATGTTGCCTCTTTGTCTCTCTTTTCTGGGCTTTCAAATGACAGAAACAGTAATTTGGTGGAGAGGGCCCCCTCTCCGACTGCCGAGAGGGAGGGAGGGAGGGAGGGAGGGAGGGAGGGAGGTAGAAAGATTGAGAGAGAAGGAGGGAGAGTGCTGTACAATGCGACTCTGAAGCGCTCCTCCACAGGCAGAGTGGGCATTAGTGAGGCTCTGCCATCATTTGTTTTTCATGGCGGCCTCCCTCCATGCGCAGCGGCTGCCGACACGCTCTCCCAACTGGTGCCCAAAAGAGGAGTAAATTGCTCCCCATAAAGTAATTTAATCTCCCACATCTCCATTACTCCTTTGTGTTGGCTTTTGACCTCATGTAATATAGAAGCATACCAGGGCTTAGGATGTGGCTCTGGATATGTGCTGTTAGGTAGGTTGTCTGTTATCATTCAGCTCTGTGTGTGTGTGTGTGTGTGTGTGTGTGTGTGTGTGTGTGTGTGTGTGTGTGTGTGTGTGTGTGTGTGTGTGTGTGTGTGTGTGTGTGTGTGTGTGTGTGTGTGTGTGTGTGTGTGTGTGTGTGTGTGTGTGACTGATGGCAGGCCATTCTTGCATAATCAATGCTTGGAGTTTGTCAGAAGTTGTGGGTTTTTGTTTGTCCACCCGCCTCTTGAGGATCGATCACAAGTTCTCAATGGGATTAAGGTCTGGGGAGTTTCCTGGCCATGGACCCAAAATGTCAATGTTTTGTTCCCCGAGCCACTTAGTTATCACTTTTGCCTTATTGCAAGGTGCTCCATCATGTTGGAAAAGGCGTTGGTCGTCACCAAACTGTTCTTGGATGGTTGGGAGAAGTTGCTCTCTGAGGATGTGTTGGTACCATTCTTTATTCATGGCTGTGTTCTTAGGCAAAATTGTGAGTGAGCCCACTCCCTTGGCTGAGAAGCAACCCCACACATGAATGGTCTGAGGATGCTTTACTGTTGGCATGACACGGGACTGATGGTAGCACTCACCTTGTCTTCTCCGGACAAGGTGTTTTCCGGATGGCCCAAACAATCAGAAAGGGGATTCATCAGAGAAAATTAGGAAACGGTCCTGGCGCTTGCTGGACTTTCTTGGGCGCCCTGACACCTTCTTCACAACAATTTAACCTCTCTCCTTGAAGTTCTTGATCATCCGATAAATAGTTGATTTAGGTGCAATCTTACCAGAAGCAATATCCTTGCCTGTGAAGCGTTTTTTGTGCAAAGCAATGATGACGGCCCGTGTTTCCTTGCAGGTAACCATGGTTGACAGGAGGAAGAACAATGATTTCAAGCACCACCCTCCTTTTAAAGCTTCCAGTCTGTTATTCTGACTCAATCAGCATGACAGAGTGATCTCCAGCCTTGTCCTCGTCAACACTCTCACCTGTGTTAACGAGACAATCAATGACATGATGGCAGCTGGTCCTTTTGTGGCAGGGCTGAAATGCAGTGGAAATGTTTTTGGGGGATTAAGTTCATTTTCATGGCAAAGAGGGACTTTGCAATTATTTGCAATTCATCTGATCACTCTTCATGACATTCTGGAGTATATGCAAATTGCCATCATCAACACTGAGGCAGCAAACTTTGTGGAGACCAATACTTTTGGCCACGACTGTAGAGTTAGCACTGCGTGCGTCGGCCCGGTGTCATCATTCACACACGCCATAAGTACACTCCAGAAGCGCCAGCGTTACGACCGCTAAAATAAGCTAGTTCAGACACCAGTGCCTTTTTATAGCAGATCTGATAAAGACATTTCCTGGATACAAATGACAGGGTCTTCTGAGGCCTCCCATAATAAGTATTGTTTTTAGGTTTGTTACACATTTCCCTGAATGTGCTCCTTGCCAGATGCCGCATCTCTTACATTTTTTGAATATTGAGCTGATTACAGCTGGTGAAATGTTCCTCTTTCTACACTCCTTCTGTCTTGTTTTTTATTAGTCTTTATCTCTCTGTGGGTTTCCTGAATTAGCATGTCAGCATAATTTAGGAAATGCTTAACAGTGAATTTGTTTTAATTTCTTCATTTGGGAAGGGAATTGGAATTAGCTTAGCTTTTTAGTAACAATTTAGCGGTGATTCTCTAATCGATGGTAATGGTTTGGTCCAATAGGATTCCGTCTGGCGTTCGGTCGAGTGCGGAGGACAACGTGATCCAGTGTTTCAATGTTTTTTGTTTTCTTTCCACACCACAGCGAAATGCCGTTTATAATCAACCCCAACTAAAATCAATTTCTCTTCACTAAAGCCTGATCGCTCTCTCCGTTCCGCGCGGGGCATTTGGAATGTAATTACATATGATTTAGCAACAGCTGCAGCCATAATGTGGCGCATAAACAAATAAAGAGCGAGAGGGAGGGAGAAAAAGAGATCTGGAACGATCTTCACTTCGTCGATCAGTGCTTTTGCTCACTAAGCACGGCCTGTCACACTGGAGACCCGTTAGCCTCTTATACTGAGACTACAAATTATAAAAATATATATGTATGTTTTACCTTCGTGGAATTGAGAACTGGGACTCTCCTTACTACATAAGTCTCCTGGTATTTTTCCTAGCCTGATTTTGGCTTTGCCAGAGATGCATGTTATGAATCTCTCCGGGATGCTGACGGCAGGCAACCAACCGTAGGCGTCGGTTCACTGGACACTGAGGGTTTATCTTTAGATTTCTCTGCAGTGTATGCAGATAGACAGAGGGAGACGTAGCCTGTTTTATACACAATGGCATCGGTTGGGTTGGTATGATGTTCTTTCAAGTTGAAAAAAGGAACACTTTGCCTGGTGTGTTTACCTGCGCGCGTGCGTGTGTGTGTGTGTGTGTGTGCGCACGCGCTTGCCAGGTAGTGCTAGTGTATTTGTCTTCCTTCCTCTCTCACTCCCCTGTGTGTGCATTACCGCCCAAGCCTGAACCTGGAAGGGAATCTGTCTGTGTAGATGATGTGTAATAAAGCAGTGCTCTACAGTACAGGTCACACTGGGCCAAGATGCCTCCACAGCAAATGGCCAGCCAGTAGGGAGGGAGATTATAATGCTGCAGGACCCCAGCTAAATCTAATGCCAAGTGCCATCTCTCTCTCTCTTTCGCTTCCTCACCTGGCCGTGTGTGTGTGAGGATATTATATAATGGATAGTACACCCAGGGAGAAATATATGTAGTGGTTAAGAGACTTAAGTTCAACACTAAATCAGAATGGCACTTGAAATGAAGAAGAATTGAAGTGTGTGTGTGGGGGGTGCTAGCGTTGCTAGCGTTACAGTTTTGTGTGTTAAAGGTGTGTGCTATGTTTTGCTATGCTATGTATGTGATCACTAAGTCCTCTCTGTGAACAGCCTACAACCATCGCCAATGAACATAACCGTCTCATTGGTCAATTTCAACATGACTGCAGGTTCACTGTCCCTGTTCCTTCTCCCTACCAACGTCTTCATCCTCCACGTCCACCTTCACAGTGAGAGGCATTAGATTTGCGGTTGTGTCTGATTCAACCTGACCCCACTGTAATTAGAGTGAATCGAAGGCTTCTACCAAGTAGTAAAACTAGACTGGGAAAGCAGGGAACCATAGAGTTAATGACTACTTCCCAAATGGCGCCCTATTCCCTAAATAGTTACTTTTGACCATATAGGAAATATGGTGCCATTTGGGACGCTGTCAGCCATGTACTTGTCTACTGTTCCTTATGTAACCTCAGCCATATGTTCTAATGGAGGGCTTTAAACCCCTCTGGTTTTATATAAGGACTCTGGCCTGGAGGATGTATCTCATAGGAGACCTTATAAGGTAGGGTTGACGTTGGTGTTTCACGAGAACACCGGCCTCTTGGGTTTGTGCTCTTGCCCTGATAGGCTATACTACATCGTATCCTATGACAATGTGTAAAGTAGGGTTATTTAAGCAATAAGGCTCTGCAATGTAGAGTGCCTGGATACAGCCTTTAGCCGTGGTATATTGGCAATATACCACAAACCCCCAAGGTACCTAATTGCTATTCTAAACTGGTTACCAACGTAATTAGAGCAGTAAAAATACATGTTTTTCCATACCCGTGGTATTCGTTCTGATATACCACGGCTTTCGGACAATCAGCATTCAGGGCTCAAACCACCCAGTTTTATAATGTTGCGTACTACACAGAGATTACAACTCTGTCATATTTGTGTGTGTGTGTGTGTGTGTGTGTGTGCGCTCTCGAACATGTTTCTGTCTGCTAATCTACGAGTGTGTACTTAGTCTCAAAGTGTGTGTTGGCTGTGTATACATTGTGTATTGAACGGTAGAACAGGGTTTTATCACAGAATTCCAAGCCTTAATTCCTATGGTATACAGTACATACAGCTATCTCATCATGTGTTCTGTGCCCACCCTCCTTCCTGTACCTTCCTCTCCACAGTAATGCCAGGCCGCTGGTATTAATTAGGTTAAATTAAGTGTTTCCATTAAAGCTTTATATAGCGATCGGAGATGTCTCCCTCGCAGCTTATTTATTATTTAATAAAATCTCTCCGGGCCCAAAGTGGAGCACGCCGCACGACCCAGGCAAAGACACGCACGCACGCGCACACACACATACACACACACACACACACACATACACACCACTACCACTCCTGGCTGGGGAAGGAGGAAGTCGCTCTCTCTCAAACTTTTTTAATTAGATGAATAAATCTTCCGCCTGCAGCCCAAACGCTGACAGGCAGGGCACAGCACGGCATAGCCGCAACTACGGCAACTGACGTGGTGCGCTACTACGGTACACGGCCGTCACGAGCTGTACCTTTGGGATAGATGGGAGGAGGAGGATTGCGGAGAGGGGGGTTGTTTATCTGATGTTTCCTTAAATCTGCTGCTCCTACAAAACACTGAGGATGCCTCTCTCTCTCTCTCTCTCTCTCTCTCTCTCTCTCTCTCTCGTGTGTGCGCACCTCACTCCCCTCAAAAAGCAGCCATCTTGGATGACAGTGGATGGGCAGTGAGGTGTTTGGATGCCACATTCCTCCCCCCAAACTCCCCCAACATACACACCATTCCACCAGAGTGAACTCCCACCCACCCCCTCCCCTCCCCTCTCACACTCACCCCCTCCCCTCTCACACTCACCCCCTCCCCTCTCACACTCACCCCCTCCCCTCTCACACTCACCCCCTCCCCCCTCACACTCACCCCCTCCCCTCTCACACTCACCCCCTCCCCTCTCACACTCACCCCCTCCCCTCTCACACTCACCCCCTCCCCTCTCACACTCACCCCCTCCCCTCTCACACTCACCCCCTCCCCTCTCACACTCACCCCCTCCCCCCTCACACTCACCCCCTCCCCCCTCACACTCACCTCTGCTTTACTCTCTTCTTAATTATTCCTTTGTTATTTTTCTTCTCTTTAGAGAAACCGCTCTGATCCCGGAATAACATCACAGTAACAGCTCTGAGCTGTCGATGAGGTGGGAGGGAGGGAGGGAGGGAGGGAGGGAGGGAGGGAGGAAAAAGGAGTGGTAGTGTGTGTGTGTGTGTGAGACGTGGCTTGTTTGTCCGTTTAATGTGGCTTTGCTCTGAGGTGTTTGTTTGATCACAACACACATTAAGCTGACCCCCCCACACACACACACCTCCATGTCACATTTCCAAACTGCTTCAAGCTCACAGGCCACTAATTACACAGATTGGTGTGTGTGTATTTGTCGTATATGCGTGTGCACATGTTGTGTGTGTGTGTGTGGGGCAGAAACTCCCCGGGGCGCATGCTGAAACAGCAACTCTGTCAACCTGTCTCACATCAAGTGGAAACGACCACAGGTCCTCGTCTTGTGTGTTATGGCTGGCGTAGCGTGTTCATTACGATCAATTATAAACTGGGGGGTTTCGAGCCCTGAATGCTGATTGGCTGACAGCCGTGGTATATTGGCCATATACCACACCCCCTCGGGCCTTATTGCTTAATAATAGTGTTGTCTTCTTGCTTTTTTGTTTCGCTTTTTTCTGCCATCTTTGAAAGAATGTATTTTTTTTCCCTTCAATCTATCGTTGAGAATGTGTCCATGTCCATCTCTCTCTCCCTCCCCCGAACAACCCCCCATCCCACCCCCCCACACACACACACACACACACACAAACACAAACACACTTGCTGTGCAGACGAAGTGGCATCATTTTGTATTGAGTCAGTGTGTAACTCTGGTGTTACATTACCAATGGCCCAAGGGGAAATCTATGGGAATAGATTGTCAACAAATCACCATGTAATTTCAACATGGGGCACTTTGCTAAACTAGCTGGAGTAAGCGGTCTGCACTCTCTTCACACTCTGTCTCTCACACGCTCACACACACACACACACATCGCATACTTTTTCACACAAGAACACACACACACAATCACACACACTCCGAGCCATCAGCCCTGACAGCTACCCATTTGTTAGTGCTGAGCGCAAATCACTCGACTAGTGATTGCAGTCTGAATCCACACAGCCCAACGCTCTTATCATCCTCTTCGAAACATTGATATTATCGACTGCCACATCTTCTGGAATCTCCACATAATAGTTGTCCCGTACACTATAATGATGACTGGTAAAAACACGCCACAGAGCGCAATCTTTTTACTCACGCTGTTTTGGTTAAATAGGATTATTTAGCATTAGCGACATGGTGGTAATGCAGTAATAATTACTACAGGAAACCGAGACGACCAATTTCCCCATGGTGGTTACTGCAATCGGGTGTCCATTTTGGGGCAGAGTGCTGTGTGGCACAACAGTGATACATGGGATATGAGCCAAATGCTAACGTTGTTAGCATCTAGTACACGGCCCTGTTTGTATACATTGCTAGTCCTTGGAGAAATCACTGATTTGATGTGTGGGTGTTGGTCAAAAGAATTGTAGTGGAACCATCACTTTCACCTATCCAATCATGGTAGATCAGTGATTACTTCAAGGAAGAGATGCTTGTTCCAAGTACATTACATTTATTCAGACCAGGCTCTATGCTAACAGGAATGGACTCAAAGTATTCAAAGAGAAGCCAAAAGTTAAGCAGTCTGTGCTCCTCCTCCTCTTCCGTCTCTTCACCCCTCTCTCTCTCCGCCCCTCAGGCACCAAGCTGGAGAACCTGATGGAGACCATGAGGGCAGAGATCGCCGCCCAGCCCCCCGTGGAGGGCTCGTACGCCGCCCGCCGAGGGGACTACTGCATCGCCAATTTCTCCGCCGACGGAGAGTGGTACGTGTTTGTCGTTCTGTCACATTGTGCTGCAAAGTCGCCCTTTTAATGTGTAGTAATATACTTGACCCTATGTTGAGGTCTTGGAACAGATCTTTCTGTTAAAAAGAGAGCTATTAGTCCTACAATCAATCACCTTTCCTCATAGTGCCCATGTCAGGGCTACTAGTTGGCGGTTGGGTTCAGCCAAGATTTACGTTAGAGGATCCTATTGGAGCAACCAACACGTAAGCCCCGCCCTTAACCTGGATGTGAGTAACCCACACCCTCTCTGATTGGCTTTTTGCCAGGACCTATTCTTTTAGAGACCTTTGAAGTTGTAAAGGCCAGGTATCAATTCTCCAAAATAAAAAGCATCTTACCTATTAATCTACCCTTTATTTATGCTCTTTCTGATTTTTAAATCTGCCCGGGGATAAAACGGACATCACAATAAACTCATGGCTCCTGAACGGCCCTGGTTTTTAAGAGGGCCCCCTTTTAGAGCAGAGCTTTGTAAAGGTGTTGAGCCCTCGTCAACCCAGCCGGTACACCGGATGTTGACAGGGAAGTTTACAGATGGTGGCAGGGACAGATGGAAGTCACGGAGGCGAAGTGCGTCAGGTGGGCGCCACCGGGTGTCTGCTGTGACTTTGGGCCCCGTCAAGGAGGTGACCGAGAGAGAGTGACGGAGGGGGAGAGAAAAAATGCAAAACTGCTATTAAAAAAAAAGAGACTCACTCCCTCCCTAGCCAGGTGGACAGCTCACAATCTCCCCTCACTCAACTTCAGGGAACAAAAACGTTTAACTTATTGTCTCCGCCAGCGATAGTCGAGGAGAGCTTTTAAAAGAGCCTGTGAGATGCAGTGGCTGGGATTTGTTATTTTATTTGTTCACTCGTACTTCTCAATCTCCCTGTGGCTGTTTTGAATGGAGAGTGCCGGTGTATTGTCACTCCTTTCCAAGAGAAGCAGCGTTTCTTACTTTTTAAGCAGAATATGTTTGTTTTGTTTTTGTGTTTCTTCCGGGACCTGTTATTCAGATATTTGTTGAGGTAATTACCGCCCATAGTGAGTGTTGTACATTATTCTGCGTGGGAGGGAGGGAGGGAGGGAGGGAGGGAGGGAGGGAGGGAGGGAGGGGGAGGGGGGAAGAGCGATTTGCTGGTTTTATTAAAGACTAATTAGGGTAGGGTTCCTTTCAAGGCCTGTTGAATGCAGCCACTGAGGAGTTCTGAATGAGTCTGTCTGTCAGTCGTACTCTCTCTCTCCCTGTCTCTGTCTGTCACGGTTTGTCTGGCTCTCTTTCGTAATTTTATTTTTCTATCTCCCTCTCTCTTTGTCCCTCTCCCGTCTCTCATCCTTCTCTCTCTTCGTCTTTCTTTCTGTCTCTCTCTCTCTCTCTCTCTCTCTCCCCTGTTGTGTTCGCTCCACCGTTCCCTACTTGTTAGTAGTGTGTGTTTTCTCCGTCTCTCCTCTCCTCCTCGGGTTAATGTGGGTGATGTGGGCCACACAGTGATTGACAGACTCTTTGACTCGCCTCTCCCTCCCACTGAGCTAGCCCACAATGCACTTCACCAATTGGCTTCAATATCTTTTTATTTTCTGGTGCTATAGGCTTAGATTGTAGATGTAAGATTTCCCACACACCTCTTGAAATTAAAAAGGGTGATGTGGAGTCATACAGGCCAGTATAATTCTTTCTCTTTCTATACAGTGGCCTGTCTTAAATGAAGCATTTTAACTCCCATAGGCCTATCCACCCTATCCAGATATATCTCTCCACAATGACCTTATCACTACAGACATATCCAACAACACACCAGCTCTCCTGGGAAATAAGAATGGAATTATTTACTCATCACCTTTTATATCTCTCTCTCTCTCTCTCTCTCTCTCTCTCTCTCTCTCTCTCTCTCTCTTCCCTCTCTCTCCTTTCTCTCTCTCTCTTCCCTCTCTCTCCTTTCTCTCTCTCTCTCTCTCCTTCTCTCCTCTCTCTCTCTCTCTCTCTCCTTCTCTCCTCTCTCTCTCTCTCTCTCCTTCTCTCTCTCTCTCTCTCTCTCTCCTTCTCTCTCTCTCTCTCTCCTCTCTCTCTCTCTCTCTCCTCTCTCTCTCTCTCTCCTCTCTCTCTCTCTCTCTCTCTCTCCTTCTCTCTCTCTCTCTCTCTCTCTCTCCTTCTCTCTCTCTCTCTCCTTTCTCTCTCTCCTCTCTCTCTCTCTCTCTCTCTCCTTCTCTCTCTCTCTCTCTCTCTCTCTCTCTCTCTCCTCCTTCTCTCTCTCTCTCTCCTCTCTCTCTCTCTCTCTCCTTCTCTCTCTCTCTCTCCTTCTCTCTCTCTCTCTCTCTCTCTCTCTCTCTCTCCTTTCTCTCTCTCTCTCTCTCTCCTTCTCTCTCTCTCTCTCTCTCTCTCTCTCTCCTCTCTCTCTCTCTCTCTCTCTCTCTCTCTTTTCTCTCTCTCTCTCCTCTCTCTCCTCTCTCTCTCTCTCTCCTTCCTCTCTCTCTCTCTCTCTCTTCTCCTTTCTCTCTCTCTCTCTCTCTCTCTCTCTCTCTCCTTCTCTCTCTCTCTCTCTCTCTCCTTTCTCTCTCTCTCTCTCTCTCTCTCTCTCTCTAAAGGTACAGAGCCCCGGGTGGAAAAAGTTCAATCGCCAGCAAAGGTCCACGTGTTCTACATCGACTATGGCAACGTGAGTACCTTCATAGTTATATCCCTCTCTACGTGTGTGTGTGTCTGCCTGTGTGTGTCCCCGTTTATGTATGTGTGACTGTGTGTGTCCCCGTTCATGTGTGTGTGCCTGTGTGTGTGTATCCACATGCATTTGGAGATGACTTCAGGTAGACAAAGATACGTGTGGTGGTTAGTGGTTAGATACGTGTGGTGGTTAGTGGTTAGATACGTGTGGTGGTTAGATACGTGTGGTGGTTAGTGGTTAGATACGTGTGGTGGTTAGTGGTTAGATATGTGTGGTGGTTAGATACGTGTGGTGGTTAGTGGTTAGATACGTGTGGTGGTTAGATACGTGTGGTGGTTAGTGGTTAGATACGTGTGGTGGTTAGATACGTGTGGTGGTTAGTGGTTAGATTCGTGTGGTGGTTAGTGGTTAGATACGTGTGGTGGTTAGTAGCCATCACTAAAGCACTATCCCTTCTCCTCCAGTTCAAATGACACTCGGGTTAGCATCGAGCACCAGGCTAGTTAATGACCAACTGTGGCTAACTCTGGTTGAACGGTGATTCACTTTAATCACTTTCCCAGAATCAGACGGGCATCAGTCATGTCCTATGTAATTCAGGCTTTGTTGTTTGTCTTCAGAGCTCCACATTCCCAGTAATATAATCCCAATCTGAGCTGTGCAGGCTTCTTCTCTCTTTCTATAGTCTCTTGATGACGAAAGCACTTCGTATGTCTCTGTCCGTGCATCTGTGTGTGTACGCATCGCTGCACATCTGTGTCGTACCACCGCCACAAAATGGCCCATCCAGCCGACCCTCCCCCGTGGGAGATTAACCATGGTGCAGTGCGGTGCTTTTGTGTGCGTTGGGCTGGTGACCTCATAGCGGTCGCCCAGGGCTGAGTATGGCAGACACGATGCATCCTGGCATGTTGCTGAAAGTGTGATTCTCTCTCTGAGCTGGCTGGGAGCCCCCACAACAACTGGGAAGCTGCTGTTCTGGAGGGCTCTCTCTCTATCTCTCGCTATCTCTATCTCTATGTATCTCTATCTCTATGTATCTCTCTCTCTCTACATCTCTCTCTCTCTCTCTCTCTACATCTCTCTCTCTCTCTACATCTCTCTCTCTCTCTCTACATCTCTCTCTCTCTCTCTACATCTCTCTCTCTCTCTCTCTACATCTCTCTCTCTCTCTACATCTCTCTCTCTCTCTACCTTTCTCTCTCTCTCTCTCTCTCTCTCTCGCTCTCTCTCTCTCTACATCTCTCTCTCTCTCTCTACATCTCTCTCTACATCTCTCTCTCTCTCTCTACATCTCTCTCTCTCTCTCTACATCTCTCTCTCTCTACATCTCTCTCTCTCTCTCTACATCTCTCTCTCTCTACATCTCTCTCTCTACATCTCTCTCTCTCTCTCTCATCTCTCTCTCTCTCTACATCTCTCTCTCTCTCTCTACATCTCTCTCTACATCTCTCTCTTTCTTTCGTTTCGCTCAATCTCCTTTTATACAATTCCCTCTCTTTCTCGTTCTCCATCTCTTTCTTTCTCTCTCTTCCGTTCCGTCTCACTCAGTTATTATTCTTGTTTAGCCTTTTACATCAATAATATTCTATTACAATATCTCCCTTCAGATCTTCAACATGTCTTTCCATCGTAAGGCCTAAATTATGGCCCGGTAATTTGCATATAACCATAGAACACGTCGCCTTTGGTCTTTAGTTCCACATTTACTGTGCTATCAAACTATATGGCTTAAATAAATCTCCCGTTTTTCCTCATGAATGTTTTAAGTCTTCTTTCCCCCATGTGGGCAGTCCAAACATTCACCTATTATACCATGGGTCATTAAAGCTTACTCTCCAATGGTGTCCCATATGAATTCCATAGGCCCAGTGTGTGTTTGTGTTTGTGTGTGTGTGTGTGTGTGTGTGTTGTGAGAGAGAGATGTCACTGCTGTTGTCATCAGATGGGAAGTGTGTGTTGACTGCTGTTGTTGTCGTCAGATAGGAAGTTTGTGGAAGTGTGTGTAGACACTGCTGTTGTCTGCAGATAGGAAGTTTGTGGAAGCGACTAGTTATCTCTAGCAATTATATCAGGGCTCTGCTGAGCAGGTAGAAGATCGTGAGTTAGCCCTCTAAGTCAGGGGTTCTCAAACTCAGTCCTGGTGCACATTTTGGTTGTTACCCTAGCACTACACAGCTGATTCAAATAACCAACTCATCAAGCTTTGATTATTTGAATCAGCTGTGTAGTGCTAGGGCAAAAAACTAAACGTGCGCTTACAGGAGTGATCTTTGTAGTAGTTAAGGGAGGTCTTTGTTTTGTGGATGAACTAACCCCCCCTCCCCCTCGCTCTCTTCCCCTACCTCTCTCTCCCCCCCTACCTCCCTCCCACTCTCTCACCCCTCCCTCCCACTCTCTCTTCCCCTACCTACCCCTCTCTCCCCCTCCCTCCCCCTCGCTCTCTCTTCCCCTACCTACCCCTCTCGCCCCCTCCCTACCCCCCTCACTCTCTCTTCCCCTACCTCCCCCTCGCTCTCTTCCCCTACCTCCCCCTCGCTCTCTTCCCCTACCTCCCCCTCGCTCTCTTCCCCTACCTCCCCCTCGCTCTCTTCCCCTACCTCCCCCCCCTCTCTCTCCCCCTCCCTCCCACTCTCCCAACCCCTCCCTCCCCCTCGCTCTCTTCCCCTACCTACCCCTCTCTCCTCCCCCTCCCTCCCCCTCGCTCGCTTCCCCTACCTCCCTCGCTCTCTCTTCCCCTCCCTCCCCCTCGCTCTCTCTTCCCCTCCCTCCCCCTCGCTCTCTCTTCTCCCCCCTCCCCCTCTCTCCCCCCTCCCTCTCTCTTCCCCTCCCTCCCCCTCCCTCTCTCTTCCCCTACCTCCACAGAGAGAGATAGTGCCATCCACACGCCTGGCTGTCATTCCCCCGGCCTTCAGCACCCGGACCCTGGCCGCACAGGCCACCGAGTACACATTCGCCTACATCCAGGTCCCACAAGACGTAAGTTTTGTACACACACACATACATACATGCATACATACATACATACATACATACATACATACATACATACATACATACATACATACATACATACATACATACATACATACATACATACATACATACATACATACATACGCACGCACGCTTGCACACACACGCGTGTGTGTGTTTGTGTGTGTTTGTGCGTGCGTGCATGCGTAATTATACTGAGTATACCAAACATTAGGAACTCCTTCCTAATATTGAGTTGCACCCACTTTTGCCCTCAGAAGAGCTTCAATTCATTAGGGCATGGACTCTACAAGGTGTTGAAAGCGTTCCACAGGGATGCTGGCCCATGTAGACTCCAATGCTTCCAACAGTTGTGTCAAGTTGGCTGGAGGTCCTTTGGGTGATTCTTGATCATTCTTGATACACACGGGAAACTGTTGAGCGTGAAAAACCCAGCAGCATTGCTGTTCTTGACACAAACTGGGGCTCCTGGCGCCTATAGTCGTGGCCAAATGTTTTGAGAATGACACAAGTATTGGTCTCCACAAAGTTTGCTGCCTTAGTGTTGATGATGGCAATTTGCATATACTCCAGAATGTCATGAAGAGTGATCAGATGAATTGCAATTAATTGCAAAGTCCCTCTTTGCCATGAAAATGAACTTAATCCCCCAAAAACATTTCCACTGCATTTCAGCCCTGCCACAAAAGGACCAGCTGCCATCATTTCAGTGATTGTCTCGTTAACACAGGTTAGAGTGTTGACGAGGACAAGGCTGGAGATCACTCTGTCATGCTGATTGAGTCAGAATAACAGACTGGAAGCTTTAAAAGGAGGGTGGTGCTTGAAATCATTGTTCTTCCTCCTGTCAACCATGGTTACCTGCAAGGAAACACGTGCCGTCATCATTGCTTTGCACAAAAAGGGCTTCACAGGCAAGGATATTGCTGCTGGTAAGATTGCACCTAAATCAACCATTTATCAGATCATCAAGAACTTCAAGGAGAGAGGTTAAAATGTTGTGAAGAAGTCGTCAGAGTGCCCAAGAAAGTCCAGCAAGCGCCAGGACCGTCTCCTAAAGTTGATTCAGCTGCGGGATCGGGGCACCACCAGTGCAGAGCTTGCTCAGGAATGGCAGCAGGCAGGTGTGACTGCATTTGCATGCACAGTGAGGCGAAGACTTTTGGAGGATGGCCTGGTGTCAAGAAGGGCAGCAAAGAAGCCACTTCTCTCCAGTTAAACCATCAGGGACAGACTGATATTCTGCAAAGGGTACAGGGATTAGACTGCTGAGGACTGGGGTAGAGTCATTTTCTCTGATGAATCCCCTTTCTGATTGTTTGGGCCATCCAGAAAACACCTTGTCCGGAGAAGACAAGGTGAGCGCTACCATCAGTCCTGTGTCATGCCAACAGTAAAGCATCCTCAGACCGTTCATGTGTGGGGTTGCTTCTCAGCCAAGGGAGTGGGCTCACTCACAATTTTGCCTAAGAACACATACATGAATAAAGAATGGTACCAACACATCCTCTGAGAGCAACTTCTCCCAACCATCCAAGAACAGTTTGGTGACGACCAATGCCTTTTCCAGCATGATGGAGCAGCTTGCCATAAGGCAAACGTGATAACTAAGTGGCTCGGGGAACAAAACATCAACATTTTGGGTCCATGGCCAGGAAACTCCCCAGACCTTAATCCCATTGAGAACTTGTGGTCGATCCTCAAGAGGCGGGTGGACAAACAAAAACCCACAACTTCTGACAAACTCCAAGCATTGATTATGCAAGAATGGCCTGCCATCAGTCAGGATGTGGCCCATAAATTGACAGCATGCCAGGGCAGATTGCAGAGGTCTTGAAAAACAAGGGTCAACACTGCAAATATTGAATGTCAT
Organism: Thymallus thymallus; assembly: GCA_023634145.1. Classification (NCBI taxonomy): domain Eukaryota; kingdom Metazoa; phylum Chordata; class Actinopteri; order Salmoniformes; family Salmonidae; genus Thymallus; species Thymallus thymallus. Next base: position 19,386,198 of record CM042420.1, read on the forward strand.
TGTCAATGAACGCCTTTGACACTTATGGAATACTTGTAATTATACTTCAGTGTACCATAGTAACTACTGACATAAAGATCTATGAACACTGAAGCAGCAAACTTTGTGGAGACCAATACTTGTCATTCTCAAAACCTTTGGCCACGACTGTAGTACCATACTCCACTTAAAGGCACTTAAATATTTTGTCTTGCCCATTCACCTTCTGAATGGCACACATACACAATCAATGTCTCAATGGTCTCTGCCTCCTCCCCTTCATCTGCACTGATTGAAGTAAACTGGGTGTTTCGAGCCCTGAATGCTGATTGGCTGACAGCCGTGGTATGTCAGACGTATACCACCAGTATGACAAAACATTTTATTTTTACTTCTCTAATTACGTTGGTAACCAGTTTATAATAGCAATAAGGGTTTGTGGTATATGGCCAGTATACCACGGCTAAGGGCTGTGTCCGTAAGAACAGCCCTTAGTCGTGGTATATCTTGGTCACCTCCCTGACCAAGGCCCTTCTCCCCCGATTGCTAAGTTTTTGGCCTGGCGGCCAGCTCTAGGAAGTGTCTTGGTGGTTCCAAACTTCTTCCATTTAAGAATGATGGAGGCCACTGTGTTCTTGGGGACATTCAATGCTGCATACATTTTTTGGTACCCTTCCCCAGATCTGTGCCACAACATAATCCTGTCTCGGAGTTCTACGGACAATTTCTTCGACCTCATAGCTTGGTTTTTGCTCTGACATGCACTGTCAACTGTGGGACCTTATATAGACAGGTGTGTGCCTTTCCAATCAATTGAATTTACCACAGGTGAACTCCAATCAAGTTGTAGAAACATCTCAAGGATGATGAATGGAAACACCTGAGCTCAATTTCGAGCAAAAACCTATTTTAGCTTTGTCTTTATGGGCTATTGTATGTAAATTGCTGAGAATTTTGTATTTATTCAAATCCATTTTAGAATAAGACTAACTTAACAAAATATGGGAAATGTCAAGCGGTCTGAATACTTTCCCAATGTACTGTATGTACAGTATACAAAAACACACACCAATAACAGGGCAGTGTGTTTTTTAGGGCCCTAGTCTTTAATCTCTCTATGTCAGCACTTCTTTATTTGGGTGGGTGTGCGTGTCTGCTTTTAGTATGTCAAGGGGGAAGCACTCTGAAGTACTTAGTGTTACATTAGTGTTGTAACTCTGTTAACCCTGGATTTCTCGGAAAGCCCGTGATGATCTGAGTGCGGATTACATAGCTAAGATCAGAACACATGGTTTAGTCTGAGTGGGGATCACATAGCTAAAATCAAAACACATGGTTTGGTCGAAACTGAAAGTGTGTGTTTTTACATCTGTCTAAGCTTAGTGTGTGTCTGATATTAATCTGTGTCCTAGCCTAGATGTCTGTTTGTGTGTGTGTCTGTTTGTGTGTGTGTCTGTTCATGTGTCTGTCTGTGTGTCTGTTTATCTGTCTGTTCGTCTGTGTGTCTCTGTTTTGTCTGTCTGTTTCGTCTGTCTGTCTGTTTCGTCTGTCTGTCTGTTTCGTCTGTCTGTCTGTTTCGTCTGTCTGTCTGTGTTCGTCTGTCTGTCTGTGTTCGTCTGTCTGTCTGTTCGTCTGTCTGTCTGTTCGTCTGTCTGTCTGTTCGTCTGTGTCTGTCTGTTCGTCTTTCTGTCTGTCTGTTCGTCTGTCTGTCTGTTCGTCTGTCAGTGTATGTTCGTCTGTATGTCTGTCTGTTCGTTTGTCTGTCTGTTCGTTTGTCTGTCTGTGTCTGTTCGTTTGTCTGTCTGTTCGTTTGTCTGTCTCAGTGTCTGTTCGTTTGTCTGTCTGTTCGTTTGTCTGTCTGTGTCTGTTCGTTTGTCTGTCTGTTCGTTTGTCTGTCTGTCAGTGTCTGTTCGTCTGTCTGTCTGTCTGTCTGTTCGTCTGTCTGTCTGTTCGTCTGTCTGACTGTTCGTCTGTCTGACTGTTCGTCTGTCTGACTGTTCGTCTGTCTGACTGTTCGTCTGTCTGACTGTTCGTCTGTCTGTCTGTTCGTCTGTCTGACTGTTCGTCTGTTCGTTTGTCTGTCTGTTCGTTTGTCTGTCTGTTCGTTTGTCTGTCTGTCTGTTCGTTTGTCTGTCCGTCTGTCCGTCTGTCTGTCTGTCCGTCTGTCTGTTCGTCTGTCTGTTCGTCTGTGTCTGTCTTTTCGTCTGTCTGTTCGTCTGTCTGTTCGTCTGTCTGTTCGTCTGTCTGTTCGTCTGTCTGTTCGTCTGTCTGTCTGTCTGTCTGTCTGTGTCTGTCTGTCTGTTTGTCTGTGTCTGTCTGTTTGTCTGTCTGTCTGTTCTTCTGTGTCTGTCTGTTCGTCTGTCTGTCTGTTCGTCTGTCTGTCTGTTCGTCTGTGTCTGTCTGTTCGTCTGTCTGTCTGTTCGTCTGTGTCTGTCTGTTTGTCTCTGTCTGTTCGTCTGTTTGCATGTCTGTTTGCATGTCTGTTTGCATGTCTGTTTGCATGTCTGTCTGTTTGTCTGTCTGTCTGTTTGTCTGTCTGTCTGTCTGTTCGTCTGTTCGTTCGTCTGTCTGTTTGTCTGTTTGTCTGTTCGTCTGTCTGTCTGTCTGTTCGTCTGTTCGTTCGTCTGTCTGTCTGTCTGTTTGTCTGTTTGTCTGTTTGTCTGTTCGTCTGTCTGTCTGTTCGTCTGTCTGTCTGTTCGTCTGTCTGTCTGTTCGTCTGTCTGTCTGTTCGTCTGTCTGTTCGTCTGTCTGTTCGTCTGTCTGTTCGTCTGTCTGTTCGTCTGTCTGTTCGTCTGTGTCTGTCTGTTTGTCTGTGTCTGTCTGTTTGTCTGTCTGTCTGTCTGTCTGTTCGTCTGTGTCTGTCTGTCTGTGTCTGTCTTCGTCTGTTCGTCTGTCTCTGTTCGTCTGTGTCTGTCTGTTCGTCTGTCTGTCTGTCTGTTCGTCTGTCTGTCTGTTCGTCTGTCTGTCTGTTCGTCTGTGTCTGTCTGTTCGTCTGTTTGCATGTCTGTCTGTTTGTCTGTCTGTCTCTGTCTGTTCGTCTGTCTGTCTGTTCGTCTGTCTGTCTGTTCGTCTGTCTGTCTGTTCGTCTGTCTGTTCGTCTGTCTGTCTGTTCGTCTGTCTGTTCGTCTGTCTGTCTGTTCGTCTGTATCTGTCTGTTTGTCTGTCTGTTCGTCTGTGTCTGTCTGTTCGTCTGTGTCTGTCTGTTCGTCTGTGTCTGTCTGTTCGTTTGTCTGTCTGTGTCTGTTCGTTTGTCTGTCTGTCTGTCTGTGTATGTATGTCTGTTCGTTTGTCTGTATGTCTGTTCGTTTGTCTGTCTGTCTGTTCGTTTGTCTGTCTGTCTGTTCGTTTGTCTGTCTGTCTGTTCGTTTGTCTGTCTGTTTGTCTGTCTGTCTGTTCGTCTGTCTGTCTGTCTGTTCGTCTGTCTGTCTGTTCGTCTGTCTGTCTGTTCGTCTGTCTGTCTGTTCGTCTGTGTCTGTTCGTCTGTGTCTGTTCGTCTGTCTGTTCGTCTGTGTCTGTCTGTTCGTCTGTGTCTGTCTGTTCGTCTGTGTCTGTCTGTTCGTCTGTCTGTGTCTTTTCGTTTGTCTGTCTGTGTTCGTCTGTCTGTCTGTTTGTCTGTCTGTCTGTTCGTTTGTCTGTCTGTCTGTTCGTTTGTCTGTCTGTCTGTTCGTTTGTCTGTCTGTCTGTTCGTCTGTCTGTCTGTTCGTCTGTCTGTCTGTTCGTCTGTCTGTTCGTCTGTCTGTTCGTCTGTGTCTGTTCGTCTGTGTCTGTTCGTCTGTCTGTGTCTGTTCGTCTGTGTCTGTCTGTTCGTCTGTGTCTGTCTGTTCGTCTGTCTGTGTCTTTTCGTTTGTCTGTCTGTGTTCGTCTGTCTGTCTGTTTGTCTGTCTGTCTGTCTGTCTGTCTGTTTGTCTGTCTGTCTGTCTGTTTGTCTGTCTGTCTGTCTGTCTGTTTGTCTGTCTGTCTGTCTGTCTGTTCGTCTCTGTCTGTCTGTTCGTCTCTGTCTGACTGTCTGTGTGTGTCTGTGTGTGTTTGTGTTTGTGTCTGTTTGTGTGTGTGTGTCTGTTTGTGTGTCTGTTTGTGTGTCTGTTTGTGTCTGTGTATGTCTTTTCGTGTGTCTGTGTGTGTCTGTCCGTGTGTGTTAGTAATGTGTGTTACTACTAATATGTATATTTGTTTATTTTCAAGTGTATCTGGGTTCAAGGTGTGTGTGCTGTCACCTCTCCATTGAGTCAGTGTGAGGCTGCAGCAGAGTGATGTGGGCCATCTGTCCGCTCAGGCCTCAGCCTCACCTCCACCCTCTACAGCTGACACAGCTCTCTCTCTCTACCTAGCTTTACCCCTTTTGCTCTCTCGCTCTCGCTCTCTCTCTTGCTCTCTCCCTCCCTCAATCTCTCTGGCTCTTTTGCTCTCTCATCCTCTCAATCTCTTGCTCTCTTTTTTGCTCTCTCTCTCCCTCTCAATCTCTCTTGCTCTCTCTCTCCCTCTCAATCTCTCTCCCTCTCAATCTCTCTCCCTCTCAATCTCTCTCGCTCCCAATCTCTCTTGGTCTCTCTCTCTCTTTCACTGTGTTTCTTTCTCCTTCCCTCTCTCCCTGGTCCTGTTACTAGTGGTGACAGTTTCTCCCCAGATGTCTTCTCTCCCCTGCCACCTGGAGTAGAGAGGATGCTGCCTGATCGCTCACTCACCTGCTGTGACTCAAACTGGCCAGTGACCACACAGACAGACACACACACTATCAGTCAGTCATTCACTTAGACACATATTCATATTAATACATGCTTATAAGGTAAAAGTATATCATACTCTCTCCTCGGTTAGCATATATACATGTATACATACAGTTGAATTCAGACGTTTACATCCATTTCAGATGTGTGCTAGTGCTAACCCTGTTAGTGTCCTGTCCCACTCAGCAGAAGGCCCTGCTACGGTGTCCTGTCCCGCTCAGCAGAAGGCCCTGTTACGGTGTCCTGTTCACTTAGCAGGGGGCCCTGTTACGGTGTCCTGTCCCACTCAGCAGAAGTCGCTGTTAGTGTCCTGTCCCACTCAGCCGAAGGCCCTGTTAGTGTCTTATCCCACTCAGCAGAAGGCCCGGTTAGTGTCCTGTACCACTCAGCCGAAGGCCCTGTTAGTGTCTTGTCCCACTCAGCAGAAGGCCCTGTTAGTGTCCTGTCCCACTCAGCAGAAGGCCCTGCTACGGTGTCCTGTCCCGCTCAGCAGAAGGCCCTGCTACGGTGTCCTGTCCCGCTCAGCAGAAGGCCCTGCTACGGTGTCCTGTCCCGCTCAGCAGAAGGCCCTGCTACGGTGTCCTGTCCCGCTCAGCAGAAGGCCCTGCTACGGTGTCCTGTCCCGCTCAGCAGAAGGCCCTGCTACGGTGTCCTGTCCCGCTCAGCAGAAGGCCCTACTACGGTGTCCTGTCCTACTCAGCAGAATCTCCTGTTACGGTGTCCTGTCCCGCTCAGCAGAAGGCCCTGTTACGGTGTCCTGTCCCGCTCAGCAGAAGGCCCTGTTACGGTGTCCTGTCCCGCTCAGCAGAAGGCCCTGTTACGGTGTCCTGTCCCGCTCAGCAGAAGGCCCTGTTACGGTGTCCTGTCCCGCTCAACAGAAAGCCCTGTTACGGTGTCCTGTCCCACTCAGCAGAAGGCCCTGTTACATGGTCCTGTCCCCTCAGCAGAAGGCCCTGTTAGTGTCCTGTCCCACTGTGTAGAAGGCCCTCTTAGTGTCCTGTCCCACTGTGCAGAAGGCCCCCTTAGTGTCCTGTCCCACTGTGCAGAAGGCCCTCGGAGTGTCCTGTCCCACTGTGCAGAAGACCCTCTTAGTGTCCTGTCCCACTGTGCAGAAGGCCTTCTTAGTGTCCTGTCCCACTGTGCAGAATGCCCTCTTAGTGTCCTGTCCCACTGTGCAGAATGCCCTCTTAGTGTCCTGTTCCACTTAGCAGAAGGCCCTGTTAGTGTCCTGTCCCACTGTGCAGAAGGCCCTCTTAGTGTCCTGTCCCACTGTGCAGAAGGCCTTCTTAGTGTCCTGTCCCACTGTGCAGAATGCCCTCTTAGTGTCCTGTTCCACTTAGCAGAAGGCCCTGTTAGTGTCCTGTCCCACTGTGCAGAAGGCCCTGTTAGTGTCCTGTCCCACTGTGCAGAAGGCCCTGTTAGTGTCCTGTCCCACTGTGCAGAAGGCCCTGTTAGTGTCCTGTCCCACTTAGCAGAAGGCCCTGTTAGTGTCCTGTCCCACTGTGCAGAAGGCCCTGTTAGTGTCCTGTTCCACTCATCAGAAGGCCCTGTTAGTGTCCTGTTCCACTCAGCAGAAAGCCCTCATTCATATTGCATATCTCCACCCTGTCCCCTTGGCTCTCTCTCCTCCTCTCCCTCTCTCTACCTCCCTCTCTCTTTCTCGCCCATTCCACTTGGCTCTCTTTCTCCCTCTATCCATCTCTCTCTCTCCACCTCTCCCTCCCTCTCTCCCCCTGAGCTCCCCTGCGGAGTATGTGACAAGCTGACCACAGGAAGGAGAGGAAACATGAACACTCAGCTTCCCTCTCACAGAGACACACACACACAGAGAGAGAGACACACACACACATTCACACCCCAAGAGCAGCTTTCTCGGGGGTTGCCATGGAGACAGGACCAGGGCGAGAGGGACAGAGTGAAGATGAATGGGGAATGTTGGGGTTTACTCAATTGAACCCTGTTTTTTAAAGCCGCGGCTTGGCGTGTCTTAATACTCCTCAATACTCCTGATTGGCTTCCTTGTTTCGCTCTCTAAGCATATTATGAGTCCTTTTTATTAGAGGAGTTTCCCAGTCATCTCTCAATGCTGTGGATTTATTGGTCCAACATTCCCAGCTCTTCAGCAGGGTGGACTAACCCCTTTACCTCCCTTCTCCTCCTCTTCCACCCCCGTTAGGAGGATGCGCGCGCGGACGTGGTGGACAGCCTGGTGCGGGACATCCAGAACACCCAGTGTCTGCTCAACGTGGAGCATAGCGGTGTCACCTGCCCCCACGTCACACTGCAGTTCGCCGACTCCAAGGACGACGTCGGCCTCAGCCTGGTCAAGGAGGGCATGGTCATGGTGGACGTGCGGAAAGAGAAGCACCTGCAGAAAATGGTAGGAAAATGGCCGCCTTGACGGAATTCTAAGAGAGAAATGAAAGTTTTACGTTTTACGTTTTATAGTGACTTTGTCAGGGCACTATGGCCAAAACAGATGTGTTTTATGTACAACTGCTAGCATATTATTTTTTACCTTTATTTTACTAGGCAAGTCAGTTAAGAACAAATTCTTATTTTCAATGACAGCCTAGGAACAGTGGGTTAACTGCCTTGTTCAGGGGCAGAACGACAGATTTTTACCTTGTCAGCTCAGGGATTCGATCCAGCAACCTTTCGGTTATGGGCCCAACACTCTAACCACTGGGCTACCTGCCGCCCAGCATTGGGCCAAATGTATTAGTGTTAGAGTTGAGAAAAGGTTACACTGACATTTTCCAGACGTTTTCAGGTCATAGTGACTTTGTCAGGGCCAAAACATGATACTGGGTGACAGTGTATGTGACTGGCTGGCTGTGAAGGGTCTAGTCTATATGAGCGAGGCTGTTAGCGTTATGCTACCATGCTAACAGATCCGTTTTTTGTTATAAGTGCTAGCGTTTGGCTAAATGCTGACGTGTTTAGTACTCAAATATGAAGACAGATATGAAGCGATGTATCTCTCCGCTCCTCTCGGTACACCTAGCGCTCAGCAGGACAGGCCCCTCTGACGGCGGCCATTTTGTATTGTCAGCTCGTTTGCCTTCCCTCATTATGCTAATTCCGCTGGCAGACTCAAAGCCTCTCTGTAAATGGAAAATAAAGGCACAAACTGAAATATTTATTCCTGACGCAATTACCGCTCCTACACACACCGACATTACTCCACTCTGTCATTTAGGTACAAATTGGCGCACGCACACATTCACACACACAAAAGACACGGAAATGGGCTCACCGGTCGGAACACAAACACTCATAAACATATGAATGCACACCAACACACACACAATTTTCAATGAAATTACTTGTTCCCAATTTCACCGCTAAACTTTTACAACCCAATGAAAGACTCTTAGTCAGTCAGTCAATAAGCAACTGTATAGGGTTTTATTTGTCGCCAGGGAGCTCACTTTTGACCTTTAGGGCCACTATGAGACTGGTAACAGTGTTGTGTTGGAACGACCCACTGGGACAGAGTCAGAGCAGTGATTTAAAACCCAGCTGTCCACTAAAACAGGATAATAGAACCATGCAGTCTGAACCCAGCTGTCCACTAAAACAGGCTGATAGAGCCATGCAGTCTGAACCCAGCTGTCGACTAAAGCAGGCTGATAGAGCCATGCAGTCTGAACCCAGCTGTCGACTAAAGCAGGCTGATAGAGCCATGCAGTCTGAACCCAGCTGTCGACTAAAGCAGGCTGATAGAGCCATGCAGTCTGAACCCAGCTGTCGACTAAAGCAGGCTGATAGAGCCATGCAGTCTGAACCCAGCTGTCGACTAAAGCAGGCTGATAGAGCCATGCAGTCTGAACCCAGCTGTCGACTAAAACAGGCTGATAGAGCCATGCAGTCTGAACCCAGCTGTCGACTAAAACAGGCTGATAGAGCCATGCAGTCTGAACCCAGCTGTCCACTAAAACAGGCTGATAGAGCCATGCAGTCTGAACCCAGCTGTCCACTAAAACAGGCTGATAGAGCCATGCAGTCTGAACCCAGCTGTCCACTAAAACAGGCTGATAGAGCCATGCAGTCTACAATGATTTCTACTGATATCATTGTAATGGACAACGCACTTAGGCATTGTCCATGCAATAAAGATGGGCAATATTATTATAATCATAAATGTATGCAGAGGCTGCTGGTTTTGTTTGAGAAAAAAGGAGGGAGGTCGATAGAGAGTTTTACCCAGTAAAACCAAGCATGCATCACTGCAGGGCCAGAGTGGCTACCTTTAAGAGCACAGAGCCGTGACAGGCAGTTAGCTAGAGGCCTTCCAACACGGGGGCCTAGCTGTAGAGCCCACACACGTTATTTCATAGGCTAGTTGTTGCTTAGTAATACATAGTAATTGTGTTATTATATGAAGGTGGTTGATATTACCATTGAAATAGGATTACTGTTCTATCTCTATGGATATTACATGAATACATAGTGATAACATGATATAGCTGTATGTACTATATTCACAGGTATTACATTTCAAATGAGAGGTTAGTAGGTTATTACATATCAGGTTACTATATCATCAGAACATCCGTCTGTTTGCTTCAGTGCAGTCAGGGATCTGGCATACATCTAGGGTGAATTGCATTGACTATTGTGTGATCAAATGAAAACTGCTGGGCTGCATATTGTCAATGATTAATGACAGCATCGACCTATGGCTTATTAGATGGAAACACATACATATTGCTGGGGATTGGTATTCCAACAGTAAGGAGCTGGTCTTCATTCAGACTGGATCACACTCTCCTGTCACACACACAGTGTAAACACACACACAGTATGATACTGAGCTAATATTAATTCAGACTGGATTGCACACGTACACACTGTACTGTACCTCTTACTGCCGGTAGTTGCCAATGTGAGCCTAGGAGGTATGAGTTTTTAGAGAGAGAGATACAGGGGCCTAAGCCTCTGATGTAGTAGAGCTCAAAAGTATGTCCAGATAGCACATCACCCTCTACTGTCGGGGTGGAGAGTGTGAGTATGTATGTGTTGGGGTAAGCTGTGTGAGTATAGGTGTGTTGGTGTAAGCTGTGTGAGTATAGGTGTGTAGGGGTAAGCTGTGTGAGTATAGGTGTGTTGGGGTAAGCTGTGTGAGTATGTATGTGTAGGGGTAAGCTGTGTGAGTATAGGTGTGTTGGGGTAAGCTGTGTGAGTATAGGTGTGTTGGGGTAATCTGTGTGAGTATAGGTGTGTTGGGGTAATCTGTGTGAGTATAGGTGTGTAGGGGTAAGCTGTGTGAGTATAGGTGTGTTGGGGTAAGCTGTGTGAGTATAGGTGTGTTGGGGTAAGCTGTGTGAGTATAGGTGTGTCGGGGTAAGCTGTGTGAATATAGGTGTGTTGTTGGGGTAAGCTGTGTGAGTATAGGTGTGTTGGGGTAAGCTGTGTGAGTATAGGTGTGCTGGGGTAAGCTGTGTGTGTCAGGCTGAAGAGCCGTTAAATGCAGACAGGAGGCTGTCTGTATGAACTGCCGAGCTCTCTCCTCTCATATCCTTAAATGAGTCAGGAACTCCCTGTAGAACTCACTAACTCCAACAGCTTTGGCAGGGCCGACGGCTGGTCCTCCCCCTTAGCCCCACACACATACATACACACACCTCCTCCGCAGCACATTGCCTCAGAGCCTTAAACCATGTGGTGGGGTGATGGAGAAGGTGCCTCCTCCCCCTCTCTCTCTCTCTCTCTCTCAAGCCCTCGCCCCTCGGGCAGGCTGGCATGGGATGCCGTCTTTAGGGAGAGCCCCGGCACTAACCCCCCCCCCCCCCCCCCCCCACTCTGTCGGCTAGAGTGGCACTCTGCCACCCCTGGCATGCCGCCACCCGCACACTGAGCACTCACTCACTCCACCCATCCCTTTTAATGTCTCGCTCACTCCCTCTTTCCATTTGCTCTCCCTCCCTCTCTCTCTCTCCATCCATCTCTCCATCGCTCACCTTCTCTCTTCCTCTCCTTCCATCTTTCCCTGTCTCTCGCTCGACCTCCCCTTATCCATTTTCCTTCACATCCATCTCTTTCTTCTCCTGTCTCTCCTTCCATCCCTGTCTCACTCTTCATCCTATCCATCTCACCTAGCCCAAAGAGAGGTCGCACACAGCAATATAAGAAGGCAATGTGCTAGCATCCAGAATTTGCATGCATTTGCATGTCTTTGAGAGCACCGCCATGATGAATTATAATCCACAGGAATGAAAGTAAATGGCGGTGGATCCGACCTTTCATTTTAAATGAGGTGTGATTTAAAACGCTGTTAATGCTGATTATTTACGCTCTGGTTTACCCCAATCCTGCCCTCTCTCCTCTCTCAATCCTCCTTTCCAGATTCTGCTTCATGCCTCGCTTTGATAACATTATTCCATTCCTTGTAAATGAAGTTGAATATATTGTGTTGGGGGGTGGTGGGGGAGGTATGTGTTGGGGAGGTGGGGAAAGGTGTGTGTGTGTGTTGGGGTTGGATGGTGGGGAAAGGTGTGTGTGTGTGTGTGTGTGTGTGTGTATGTGTGTGTGTGTGTATGTGTATGTGTATGTGTGTGTGTGTGTGTGTGTGTGTGTGTGTGTGTGTGTGTGTGTGTGTGTGTGTGTGTGTGTGTGTGTGTGTGTGTTGGGGGTGGATGGTGGGGAAAGGTGTGTGTGTGTGTTGGGGGTCGATGGTGGGGAAAGGTGTGTGTGTGTTGGGGGTCGATGGTGGGGAAAGGTGTGTGTGTGTATGGTGGGGAAAGGTGTGTGTGTGTATGGTGGGGAAAGGTGTGTGTGTGTATGTTGGGGGGATGGTGGGGAAAGGTGTGTGTGTGTGTGTGTGTGTGTTGCAGGGTTTTATTATTTTGTATATTTAACCTTTATTTAATTAGGCAGGTCAGTTAAGAACAAATTCTTATTTACAATAACTGTCCACACTGGCCAAACCTGGACGATGCTGGGCCAATTGTGCGCCGCCCTATGGGACACCCATTCACGGCCGGTAGTGATAGTCTGGATTCAAACCCGGTTGTCTGTAGTGACGCCTCTAGCTCTGAGATGCAGTGTCTAAGACCACTGTGCCACTTGGGAGCCCAAAAACATGCACAAACAGACCAGCTATGACCTCCGTAAGGCAATCAGAGAGGCAAAACAACAGTATGTGGACAAGGTGCAATTCAACGTCTCAGACACGAGACACACTGTATGTGGCAGGGACCTTTCTCTCTCACTCTCACTCACTCACACACACACACAAATATATTCACCATCTTTCATCAAAAGAATATTCACTTGTCAGCCACATTCGCAGCATACTGTCACACACACACACACAGACCTATCTGACACAAAAGTGATTCATTCCATGACTGACGTTGAAGTCTATTAAAAACCGTTGCGTTCCATTATGGTCGTAGAGACACCATCTTGGTGCTCGATCACCACAGTAAAAGTAGGCCAACCAAAGGCGACAACGTCAGATGACTGACTGACTCCCAACCCGTCTCGCACAATCAGGCTGCTCTAAGCGAACACTGTCATTGAGCTAAAAAGTTCATTAGCTCTACAAGCTAATCATCTCCCCGTTTGCTAATTAACAATCAATTACAAAACACAGAAGCCTCTCGCTAATTGTCTAACCGACATAGCATGAACCTCGTATATTATCCCTAGTCTCTGGTCCTTTTCAGTAGAACATTTGTTCTAAAATGTTTTAGGCCTCAGATGAAACAGCCTGCGCGTATAGTTAGCTTCAAATGCTAACTCTCCCTTCTTAGCTTCAAAGGCTAACACACAGTACACTTGCACTTTCTAGCGTTGTTTTGACCATGGTGTTGGCTCCAGGGCCTAAAATTAGCTTTTTGGTCCACCAGCCACTGTGGCAGGTAGATGGAAAAATCTACCAGCCAAAATATTTTTGCACCATAATTACCTAAAAAAATAAACAACAAATTGATGACCATGCTTAAAATTTCTAAAACAAAACATTTATTTGTAGGAAATAACTCAGCAAAAAATGAAAAATGAAACGTCCCTTTTACAGGACCCTGTCTTTCAAAGATAATTAGTAAAAATCCAAAAAACTTCACAGATTTTCATTGTAAAGGGGGTAAACACTGTTTCCCATGCATGTTCAATGAACCATAAACAATTAATGAACAGACGGTAGGCAATTAAGGTCACAGTTATGAAAACTTAGGACACTAAAGAGGCCTTTCTACTGACCCTGAAAAACACCAAAAGAAAGATGCCCAGTTTTTTTGCTGAGTGTGTATATATACAGTTGAAATCTGAAGTTTACATACACCTTAGCCAAATACATTTAAACTCCACAAGTTTTTCCACTATTCCTGACATTTAATCCTAGTAAAAATCCCCATCTTAGGTCAGTTAGGATCACCACTTTATTTTAATGGGAATTATTTATTCAGCTTTTATTTCTTTCATCACATTCCCAGTGGGACAGAAATTTACATACACGCAATTAGTATTTGGTAGCATTGCTTTTAAATTGTTTAACTTGGGTCAAACATTTCGGCTAGCCTTCCACAAGCTTCCCACAATAAGTTGGGTGAATTTTGGCCCATTCCTCCTCACAGAACTGGTGTAACTGAGTCAGGTTTGTAGGCCTCCTTGCTCACACACGCATTTCAGTTCTTCCCACAAATGTTCTATAGGATTGAGGTCAGGGCTTTGTGATGGCCACTCCAATACCTTGACTTTGTTGTCCTTAAGCCATTTTGCCACAACTTTGGAAGTATGCTTGGGGTCATTGTCCATTTGGAAGACCGATTTTCGACCAAGCTTTAACTTCCTGACTGATGTCTTGAGATGTTGCTTCAATATATCCACATAATATTCCTTCTTCATGATGCAATCTATTTTGTGAAGTGCACCAGTCCCTTCTGCAGCAAAGCACCCCCACAACATGATGCTGCCACCCCCCGTGCTTCACGGTTGGGATGGTGTTCTCCGTCCCCCTTTTTCCTCCAAACATAACGATGGTCATTATGGCCAAACAGTTCTATTTTGTTTCATCAGACCAGAGGACATTTCTCCAAAAAGTACGATCTTTGTCCCCATGTGGAGTTGCAAACTGTAGTCTGGCTTTTTTATGGCGGTTTTTGAGCAGTGGCTTCTTTCAATGCTCCCAAGGATGAACCAGACTTGTGGAGGTCTACCATTTTTTGTCTGAGGTCTTGGCTGATTTCTTTTGATTTTCCCATGATGTCGAGCAAAGACGCACTGAGTTTGAAGGTAGGCCTTAAAATACATCTACAAGTACACCTCCTATTGACTCAAATTATGTAAATTAGCCTGTCAGAAGCTTCTAAAGCCATGATTTTCTGGAATTTTTCGAGCTGTTTAAAAGCACAGACAACTTAGTGTATGTAAACTTCTGACACACTGGAATTGTGATATAGTGAATTATAAATTAAATAATCTGTCTGTAAACAATTGTTGGAATAATTACTTGTGTCATGCACAAAGTAGATGTCCTAACCGACTTGCCAAAACTATAGTTTGTTAACATGAAATCTGTGGAGTGGTTGAAAAATGAGTTTTAATGACTTCAACCTCACACACACTTCCGACTTCAACTGTATATATAGCTCAATTTCATGTCATTTTTTGAGACCCGAGAAAATATCAGATGAGACAACATTTTCTGCTGCCACTTTAAAGGCGGGAGGTTATCGGGGTAACAAGGCCACTGGAGTCCTGTCACGTGTCTGTGTGTGAGATTTTGTATCTGACTAGGAGTAGACCGCATCTCTTCGCTATCAGTTGAAGCAGCAGACTCAAACTTACATTTAAACACAGCCAACCTTGTGAACAAAACAATGTAAATACCCAAGAAACAGGAGGACAAGGTCTCACTTTGTAAACTTCAAGTAAATTAGACCAACTTTTATTCCTGTGTGCAGCACCTCCAAAAATATATCTATCAGCACAGTGCACAAATCTCCCCAACAAGGCAGTGTTGCGGTGTGAGGTAGCAACGATGAAACAAAATAGCAGAAATAATTTAAAAGCATCTACTGCAGCATTTTGTCTGCTATAAATCACAACTCGCATATACTTGACTTTTTACTATATATTTTTTTGCAAATGCGAACGTCATGCTTGCACTGTAGAGTTCTGCAAATTGACCACCCGCTGTGATGTGGATGGAGCCTGAGAGCTTGGAGGACGTACACTGCTGCTTGAAGCCCAAGCTGAAGAGGGATATGAGAGGGATATTAATTGCTGTGCGGTTCTGCAGATGAGAGCCCCCATGGGATCTGCAGGTTATTTCCAGACAGTTTTGGGGTGTTGCAGTGTACATTTTACCACGAGAGGACAGATGAGGTGATAATGCCTTGTGCAAGTGAAGTTGTTATATTTTGGGGTAATTGTGCCGAGGGGAACAAATGAGGTGCTTTGGGGATGTGTCGTTTTTTCTATTGTGCTGAGGGCACAGACATGATGCCCCATGGGAAATGCAGTTTCTTCTATTACAGGGTAATTGTGCTGTGGGGCATTGTTGTGATGCCTCGTGGGAAATGTAGTTTCTTCTATCAGTGTAATTGTGGTAGAGGAGTGTGGTAGAGATGAGATGCCACATGGGAAGTGTAGGTTTGTCGGTTATTACAGCCGTCTGCCCTTATCAGTGAACAGCGGAGATGAATTGAGTACTCAATAACAGCACGAACTCTGGGGGGCTCCGAGGCCCTACGGACACACACACACACACACACAGGGACACAGCCAATCACTCACCTATCATAGGCAGTAAGGATAGGCTGTTCTAAGACATACAGGCAAACTCTTATGTCGTGGTGTACTCAATGGCCTTTTGCCGTACTTTCGACCAACTTTTTGTCTGGTTGACAGCTTGCCATCGACCCCCTCACCCTAGCCCCCCCCCCCCCCCATGTGTTCCTGTCATGTCCCACAATCACCCCCACCTTCAGAGCACTGTGGAGTGTGGAAAAGCATGGCCCCTTCCTCCTGACTGTTCGATACCTCATTAACCAGTAAGAGTTTGTGTTGGACGCCTAATGGACACTTTCATATCGACCCTACCTCTCATACCCCCACAGACACACCGCCAGCAGCAGTGCTCTGAGGGCCTTGTGACATGTCCAGGGTGACAGTGACACGCGCCACTAGCCAAGCTCTATTTCCCCTGGCCCGACCACACATACACTCCTGCCTCCCCCGCACCCTGAGGTCAGGAGAGGAAAGAGCGACAGGGGGGGGGGGCAGTGAGGGCTGGTGTTGGAGAGTGGGTGTAGGTCATTTAAACTTCTGTCACTTCACAGTGGGTGATCTCAAGAGGAGAGACAATAAAAGAGACAAAACGTGTTACTACTGGTCCTATCCACGCCTCTTTAGCCAACTCCGCTTTAGCCAACTCCCCTTTAACCAACTCCGCTTTAACCAACTCCGCTTTAACCAACTCCGCTTTAACCAACTCCGCTTTAACCAACTCCGCTTTAACCAACTCCGCTTTAACCAACTCCGCTTTAGCCAACTCCGCTTTAGCCAACTCCGCTTTAGCCAACTCCGCTTTAGCCAACTCCGCTTTAACCAACTCCGCTTTAGCCAACTCCGCTTTAACCAACTCCGCTTTAACCAACTCCCCTTTAGCCAACTCCGCTTTAACCAACTCCCCTTTAGCCAACTCCGCTTTAACCAACTCTGCTTTAGCCAACTCTGCTTTAGCCAACTCCGCTTTAACCAACTCCGCTTTAGCCAACTCCGCTTTAAAACTCCGCTTTAACCAACTCCGCTTTAACCAACTCCGCTTTAACCAACTCATGTCTATAGGGTTCCCCTTTTTTTGCATTATAATCATTTAGACTAGTTTAAATGATCAACATTTTCTTTCAGTGGAAAATTACCTACAAGAGACATGATTACATTGTACTCTGTGTATTTTACCATCAAATGCACTAGTGTCCGTTAAATCTCAAAGTTCTCAGCCTCCATGTGTGTCCCTGGTGTGTGTGTGTGTGTGTGTGTGTGTGTGTGTGTGTGTGTGTGTGTGTGTGTGTGTGTGTGTGTGTGTGTGTGTGTGTGTGTGTGTGTGTGTCAATTTCATAGCCTATAGAATTGCATAATCTATAGAAATTTTGCAACATGTTTTATTTTTTTATTTCACCTTCATTTAACCAGGTAGGCCAGTTGAGAACAAGTTCTCATTTGCAACTGCGACCTGGCCAAGACAAAGCAAGGCAGTGCGACAAAAAAACAATACAGAGTTTCACATGGGAAATAAACAAACGTACAGTCAATAACACAATAGAAAATCTATATACAGAGTGCAAAGGTTAGGAAGACAATAAATAGGCCATAGTGGCGAAATAAATTACAGATTAGCATAATCACTGGAATGATGGAATGTGCAAATGATGATGTGCAAATAGAGATACTGGAGTGCAAAATTGAGCGGAAGTTAAAAAAAAATATATGGGGATGAGGTAGTAGGATGGGCTATTTGAGCTCATAGGCTCTCATTAAGTGTTTGATTAGATTTTCGACAACATTTGCATTGATGTCAGTGATTAGAGGGACAATAGAGTGCTGAGTACCAGGCAGTTAGCAAGTTTGGTAGGCTACTAATAACTATCAGCAGCATCAGAGCTTGGAGAAGCCTAATTACCCTGACTAAACGGTCACGTGGAATTTGACTGCAGTCATGACTCGTGACCGCCAGTGTGGCCGTAATACGGTCACCGTAACAGTCCTATCCAAGAGTGGATCTGTGTGTATATAGCCTATATAATGTGGTGCGTTGTGTTCCTTAACTCACGGAAGCCAGGTCCTCTCATGGGGCGCTACCCTGTCGTTGGTTCTCCTTAACTCGCTGAACACTCGGCTGCGGGCGCTGTCACGCCACGTTGTGCCCCTCGCTGCCTGAATGCTCCCGACAGACCACACTGCTGGAGCTACCAGCATGCACTGGGGCCTGTCCCAGCATGCCTCAGACAGGGACTTCATGGACAGACATACACACACACACATGCATGCAGTCACGCAAACACACACACATACACAGGCAGACATGCCATACTCACACACACTCACTGACTGACTGTTCAGAAGATAAGTTGGACTTTGATACAGTTGTTAATCCATTGCTGACTATTCATAAGATGGAATACATTTGGTCTCTCTTTTTGTGTTTTGGGGGAAAGGGAGAGAGCAAGAGGGAAAGAGAGAGAAAGAAAGGGGGATGTTTTGCGAGTCGGGCAAGGCATCGGGTGTATAACACAACTGATACTTAGTGTTTCTAACGAGCGTTAGCTTTGTTGTACAAAATGAACAACTTTATTCCAGATTGACTATAATGGGGTTCTAAGGCATCATCTACATTGAGTCAGACACTATGGTAATGAATGTACTCTCTGTACCAAAAACAGGATGCACATGATCTGTTCATCCAAAACCTTGGCCGTTATTCATACGTTCTGAGAAAGAATAGATAGTCACTCACACACCTCCTGCCAAAAACGTACCATCTAGCACATTCACACACTTGTACCAAAACACCACCTGAGCTTGCATGCTCACATACACACATGTAGACACACACAATCCCCAAATCCACCACAAACACTCTTACTTAGGCTTATTCTATACTCCTTCTGTTCCCACCACCTCCCAGTCTGCCAGGTATTGGCAGGTTGTTCACCAACACCAGACTGGTATAGATGGGACCAGGGTCATCTGTCTGGCATATGGAGTTCTGTGGGGCCATACAGTACTATTCTCTCTCTAGCTCTCTCTCTCTCGAAATACACAAAGCCTACCACCCCCACCTATTTATTCATTTAGTTGAGATACTTAGTTCCGTTTTATTTTAGTTTGCTGGTTCAATGGCTCGTGATTGTGACTCCACCGGAAGTAGAGGCACTCTGGTGGCTGTGAAAAGGCTCCTGAAAGGGCTTTTCTGGAACAGCATATGGGCCAATGTTAGGAGGATGCTAGACAAACATACACACACTGGTTTCCGGCTCTCACACTGTACTGAAGAGAACAGCAGGAGACTGGTCTGTCAGGAAGGCACCCCTTAGTTAAATGACAAAGAGCTTGGCTAGCTGCCTGGCTCCCTTTCATTCATATAGTAATGCCTCCATATAGTCCCCTGCTATTGGCCAGGACCTAAGTAATGCCTCCATGTAGTCCCCTGCTATAGGCCAGGCCCAAAGTAATGCCTCCATTAGTAGTTTAACCTACATTAGTAGTTGTGAAGGAAACGAGGCAGGAAAATACCTTTTAAGGTGGCATATTGCGACCCCTCCCAGCCGTTCCAATGTCCCCAGAGACCTCTCAAGTAAGAAGTTGGTGCCATTGACTAGGACCTCCATATGGGGACATCTGTTTGGTAAGGAGAGATGTGAACATCTGCTGTCCCCTTTTCTGAAATCTCGCTCTTAGTTAAATTTGATTGATGGCTTATGCAATGGTTGCAGTTTTCGACCATCCACGCACACACATAGTCTCTCTCTCTCACACACAAGCACCACATTGTCTTTCTCCATCTCTCCCTCACACACACTTTATCACACAGACAGACACACAGCTGTACGATCCAGCTGTACTGAAGTGTTTTTCTTCTTCCAGACCCTCATTGTGTGTTCTGTGTTGCTATCAAGTGAACCGGTGTATACCAGCTAGCTAAGTAATTAAACCCGATGCAGAATCCACGCTCTGCACTTTTCAACATCTGCCGTCCTCCTATATCTGTGTTCATTTCCTTGGCCGCGAGTCTCATCTGTTCTCCTGATCAGTTATGATACGTGGTGGAACCCTCTGTGGTTCATATGGTACTGTATAGAGTAGACTGTCTCTTCCTCACTCTCTTCCACTCTTCACCCTCTAACCCCTTCTCTCCTCCTTATCCGTCCCCTCTCTCCTCTCACCCCTTCTCTCCTCCTTATCTGTCCCCTCTCTCTCCTCTCACCCCTTCTCTCTCCTTATCCGTCCCCTCTCTCTCCTCTCACTCCTTCTCTCCTCCTTATCCATCCCCTCTCCCCTCATCCCTTATTTTTCCCCATCCTCCTCCACCCCTTTCTCTTCCCCACTCCTCTCCCCTTTCCCAACTCTCCCCTGTCCCAACTCTCACCCATTTTCTCCTCTTCAACCCACCCTCCATCTTGTGAATCCTCCCTCTCCACTTCTCCTCGCCCCCTTTTCCCCAGCGTGACCCGAGACACACTCAGGAACCAGCTAGAGCTGAGGCTGTGTGAGGAGGTCTGGTCAGAACCGTGTAGAGTTAAACAGCTCAGTCACAATGCAGAGCGCCGTCTTCGGTTGGAGCTTTTTAGCCTCTATACACACACATGGACAGACAATACCCACAGCCTCTCTCTCTCTCTCTCATTTTCTTTCTTACGCACGCCCTTCGTCCATTGCTCTCCCTCTTTCTCTCTATCTCCCTCCCCCTTCGCCATGCTGTGTCCTGTGACTCATCGTCAGGCTCAGTCAATGGGGCTATATGGATGCTCTGGCATAAGCGGTCAATATGCCCAGCGCTGCCTGCCTGCCGCTTCTCGCGGTCTCTCTCTCTCGCTCGCTCGCTCGCTGCCATATAGAATTGTGATCATCGCAATACATATCGTATCATTGCTCTATCAGTGCCCTCGCCGGCTAATCACCTACCCTTGTGATGTAGTACAATCAGAAAACGGGCCTGATTTCATCACTAGCGTAGGCAGGTAGGTCGCCTCTCTCACCCTGCTAGCCTAGCGCTGACGTGTGAAGTGTGAATGCATTTTGATTGTAATTAAACGCTAAATAGGAAGCGCTAAAAGCTAGCTCGCTGTATAGACGAGAGCCACTTGGCCTGATTGCTCACTGTTGTGTTAGCTGTTAGCACGTGGGCAACCGGTTAGCATGCGCATTTCCTACTGATCTGGTGATGACCTAGCTGTGTTTGTTGTGACCATATGCCCTGCAGTGCTAACAATGTAGCCTCTCGATATGTGTATTATGAATGTATGGGTGGGAATGCCTTTGTCGGTGCTTGTCTATAGTCTAAAGTGGCGTCCTCCACTTTTGTCCTTCTCATTCATCTATACTGAGCTGATATTGAATGAAGGAAAGAAGACTAGTGGAGGAGGCTACTTTAGAGAGTTGAGATGCACCCGATGTGTTTCTCTCCACAGCATTCAGTCTGGTTTAGTTGGATCACTAACGCATTTTCTCTCTTTCTCTCTCAGGTGACAGAGTATCTCAACGGTCAGGAGTCTGCCAAGACTGCCAGAGTAAGTTACTCTCTCTAACCTATCTTGCTCTCTACCTCTCTACCTCTTTCCCTCTCTTTCTCACTTCTCTCTCTCTCTTTCGTACTACCTCGTTTAACACAATACAAATTAAATCCTAATACTCTGAGTTATACAGTAACTGTTTACCGTATCTTGCCCAATGACCTTCTGTAGATTAGTTTGTCTAATCCTGGGCTGCTTGTTTTACCTGCTTTATGGTAAACAGGTGGCATTCGTTTATCCTCCTTAAACACTGTGACCTTCAAAAAGGCACCGTTCTCTCCAACAGAAGACAAACGCTCTCCCTGCTTTGGCATATTGTCCTATCACACAACGTCATGCTCAAACAATCGTCCAATCACAGGCAAAATTGGTGTAAATGAGATGTAGTTCTCCGACAGGCCGGAACGATGTGACAGAGCATTGAAAGAAAAGGAAAAGAAACAGGAAGGACGACATGGCAGCCTCTTCCTAGCGGCTAGCGCTAATTAGCATGGACGATAATTGGCTGTGAATCGTCATGTTAACAGCTGAACACACACAGAGGGGGGGGGCTTGGTTAGTGTAGTCTTGAAACATCTCTCTCACACACACACACACACACCTTGAATGCACCCCCCCCCACACACACACACACACTTCCACCGCCCTTCCCATTGGGCGTCAAACGAAACGTTTAGCCGGAAATTGCTAGGATGCTTGATGAGGGATGCAGAGCTCAGCGGAGTGGATTTAATGGAATGGGGAAGGGAATAGACAGGGATGTGTCTGAAGCACCGGAGCCCTTCTGGAAAGGATTAAATGATGATGCTCGCCTCTCTTTCTCACTGGGGTGTGGGAGTCCACTGATGTTCTCTCTCTACCTCTTTACCTCTCTCTACCTTTCAGCCTCTCTCTCTCTCTCTCTCTCTACCGGCCTCTTTCTCTCTCTATCGACCCTTGTCTCTGTCTCTCCCCCTCCCTCTCCCCCTCTCTCTTTCGAGGGAGGCTGGTGAGGCTGAGGCGGCCATTGGAGCTCCCCATTTGAACTGAATGTTAATATATGACTATGTGTTGTCAGCTGTTCAGTAAGTCATGGTCTTTTATGTCTCCGTGTTGTATCTCAGCTCAACATCTGGCGGTACGGAGACTTCCGCGACGACGACGCAGACGAGTTTGGCTACAAACTCAAAAAATGAAAAACGCACTACGCCATTCCAAAGACCCAACGCAGAAGACGAGATGCACTCATTGGACGAGAAAAAGAAAACAATTCAACGAAAATAAAACAAAGTAAACGACAAGCATTGACTCTCTCTCTCCCTTCCTTTTATTCCACGTTCATCCTTCCTCTCTCCTACTACTCTGCGCATCCCTTCTGCCATCCCCTCCTCCTTCTTATCATGCCCCCCCCTCCCCCCCTCCGTTAATTGCCATGTCATCCTTTTAACCCATTTCCTGTTTAATGATGTCCTACGCCCAAGTCAGCTAATCATGCGCGTCGCTACCTTACCCTATCCCTACCACAGCCAATCCCTGCTGTCCGTTGTACAGGAAAGGGGGATTTAAGCAGAGGAGCCATTCACTTTTATTATTGACAGCTTTTTGTAGAGGGAGATGCTTCCTAAATGAATGACAAGAAATTAATAATGCTATGCTGAAAATGTTTTATGAAGTTTATTTTAAAAAGCTAGATCGAGAGCCACAAAAAAGGATGAGCTTATTTCTGTCCTTGATGTATTCCTATGTGATATGACATTTAATGCCGTTTATGTTGGGAGTGTTTCATTCTCCTCTCCCTCCCTCTCTCTCTCTCTCTCTCTCCTCTCTCGAGGCCAGAACACCTTGACAAACAGCATGTTCTCATCTTTCTCCTCTCTCTTTCTGTAATGTTTACATATGATGGTGACATGATGATCTCTCTCTCCCTCTCGCTCTCTCTGTCTCTGTATACCGTAGCAGAAACAGTGTTTGAATTTGTTTCCTTATGACGGACCTTGTCATTGTATTAAAAAATTCTGCTGAATAAAAATGAGCAAATTGTAAAAAAAAAAAAAAAAAAGAAGCATGTTGTTGTTACTTGAATGAAATCGCCAAACAGACAAAGCAACTAGAGTTCACCAAGGATTGTTAATGTCCTTAGCCTGGTTTAAACCAGACTGGATGCTGCGCTCACCATTGAAGCATGCTGAGCGCAGATTTCAATATGGTTGTACTAGGCTATGGTGTCCTAGTTCTACTCAAAGGACTTAAAGTACCAGTGCTTCTTTAAGTAGGTCACCTCTTACATTTAATAGACTCTTACACACCTTGATCTCATTTACATCCTAAATAAGCATTGTTGTTACCACAGAATGATACAGCACACGTGACTGTACTAGATACAGCGGGCGAAATAAGTATTGAACACGTCACCATTTTTCTCAGTAAATATATTTCCAAAGGTGCTATTGACATGAAATGTTCACCAGATGTTGGTAACAACCCAAGTAATCCATACATACAAAGAAACCAAAACAAATAAGTTCAGAAATTAAGTTATGTGTAATAATGTGAAATGACACAGGGAAAAAGTATTGAACACATGAAGAAAGGGAGGTGCAAAAAGGCATGGAAAGCCAAGACAACAGCTGAAAACTATCAGTAATTAAAAAGCAATCCAGCCCCCTGTCAGTGCAAATTAATATCAGCTGGTTCAGTCCCAACTGATGGCCTACAAAAAGGTCTCATTGCCGAGTGAAAATAATTATCAGAAGAGTTGTCCAAGAGCCAAGGACCACTTGTGGAGAGCTTCAAAAAGACCTGCAATTAGCAGGTACTGTTGTCTCAAAGAAAACAGTAAGTAATGCACTCCACCGCCATGGCCTGTATGCACGCTCACCACGCAAGACTCCATTGCGTGGAGCATATTGAAGCTTGTTTAAAGTTTGCTGCACAACATTTGGAAAAGCCAGTGAAATACTGGGAGAATATAGTGTGGTCAGATGAGAGCAAAATTGAACTGTTTGGATGTCATAATACACACCATGTTTGGAGGAGAAATGGCACTGCACATCACCCTAAAAACACCATACCAACAGTGAAGTTTGGAGGTTGGAACATCATGGTGTGGGGCTGCTTTTCAGCAAATGGTACTGGCAAACTTCACATAATTGAAGGAAGGATGAATGGGCAAATTTACTGAGACATTCTTGACAAAAATCTGCTGCCATCTACCAGGATGATGAAGATGAAACGAGGGTGGACATTTCAGCAAGACAATGATCCCAAACACACAGCCAAGGAAACTCTCAATTAGTTTCAAAGAAAGGAAATAAAGCTGCTAGAATGGCCCAGCTGTCATTACCAACAAAGGCTTTTGTACAAAGTATTAAATAAATATCAGTAAGTGTGTTCAATACTTTTTCCCTGTGTCATTTCACATTATTACACATAACTTAATTTCTGAACTTATTTGTTTCTTTGTATGTATGGATTACTTGGGTTGTTACCAACATCTGGTGAAAATTTCATGTCAATAGCACCTTTGGAAATATATTTACTGAGAAAAATGGTGACGTGTTCAATACTTATTTCACCCGCTGTATGTTTAACCATAAGTGACAGATAAGTGGTTGGTTGTGTCATTTTTGTTGCATTTGAGTCATTAAGTCATCCAATGTGACTGGCTTTCCATCAGTTCAGACAGTACATGGGTTGAGCAACGACTCAACTACAACTTGAAGTATTGACTACACAGCATTTTGAATGCAAAAATAAAATGTACACCTTGGATATGTAAATGTTGCCATGCATAGAGTTTTGTGTACACATTTTATGATGTTATTCTGTTTATAGCTCGATCACATCAATGTACTGAATAGCAACTCTGGTCCTGGAGAACTGTAGTGGCTGCAGGGTTTTGTTTCATACCAGAACTAACATAACTGATTTAGCTATTAAATCCTCAAAGTGTTTAATAGTCTAGTCATTTTAGACCATGATCAGTTAAATCAAGTATTTTAGAGTTTACATTTTAGTAATTTTGCAGACACTCTTATCCACAGTGACTTCCAATTAGTGCATTCATCTTAAGACGTGAAACAAAAGCCTAGCTGCAGTGTTTTCTTACCCTCCTATTATTACCCTCAAGTGTCTTCAACCAGAGATCCATGTGGTTCACACACCCACCTCTCAAGAGGACCTGACGCCTTTGTCCAAGTCCTATTTTAGATCATACTAGACATACACAACTACCTCAGAGCAGTTGCTAGCAAGGGATCCTTTTAGACAACAGTCTTAATCTCCTGCTCCGCCGACCAATCAAGCAAGGCCTTACTCATTTAGCACAAATCAGAGATGGCTTTATTAATTTATCACAAGTGACTTGCACTAATTACGGGGCGGCAGGATGAGACAATATGATCCAAGGGCAATTATGAGCTCTGTTGCACGGTGCCTTCTTTAGCCACTTGAGTCACCTGCTGAGTCTGATGACTGTGCTTTAAAAAGCCTTTCTTCTCTTTTTGCACTCTCTCTCTTTCAGGCACTATTCTTTTCACACCTGGCTTCTCCTCCAGACTGATGAGATGTCTTTTAGGGCACCTGATGGAAGGCAGCCTGGTCTCAGACTAGACGGAACATAGTAAATATATATCCGGGACACTTGAATAAGTATTATGTTATGTTTGGTATGGTTACATAAGTCAGAAGATCAAAAAAACAAAAGTAGGGTGGATGGTTGGCGTATAATGCAAACGTCTAGCAACACAAAGGTTGTGTGTTCATTCTCATCAATTTAGCATTTTAGCTAATTAGAAACTATGCAACTAATTGTTACTTTTTAGCTACTTTGCAACTACTTAGCATGTTAGATAACCTTAACCCCTAACCTAGCTAACATTAGCCACCTAGCTAACGTTAGCAACAACAAATTGTAATTCGTAATATGTCATGCGTTTTGCAAATTCGTAACACGTATGAATTGCAATTCGTAAGATATCATACAAATTATAATTCGTAACGTATACAAAATGGTTGATGGGCATGCACAAATTAATACATACCAATATAAAACGTAACATATACTTATTGGAGTGTACTAGATTTACATTTACTAATGTTACATCTACCCGCAAGAGCATGTTGTGGAGGGAGGAGGAATGGAGCTTGTAGGTTAGGCAGCTTCTAGGCTTTTTTTAGATCAAAAGTGGTCTTCTCAAAATAGTGGTCATTGGAGATAGTGTATTACGGTTATAGACTGGTGTTGACTGGAGACTGTTCTTGGGAGAGAGTCTCAGATGTCAACAACACGAAATTGCAGAAGAATGTCTCAATATATTGCAGTGCTGAAGGGAACTATTACAAATGTCTATCTAGGTCTTGTAGTGAAGGAAGTTGAACAATTATTTTCGCTCAATACACCTCTAGGGATTTTGTTATTTCAACACATTCATGGAAAGAATCCCAGCAATCAACAACCCCAAATATAAGATTTCTCAATACCTTACAGTGCTGTACAGTACTAGTAAGAAGTGCTTGCTCTAGGTCTTGCAGAGAGCATGTGGAGTAAGTGGTGAGACATTCAAGAGTCCAATTTTAGCTCGCTACCCTTGTAGGGCTTTGGTGTCTCAACACATCTGTACTGTCGTTTTCCTCTCACTGTCTATGCAATATTTGTGTAGTGTTTGGAGTCAAGCTAATGGATCGGAGGCAAGACTGAGTAAATTGATATTAGAGTGAGATAATGAGGAAGGGTTGTCAGCGACGTTGTTTGTGTTGACACACTGATACTTGCCTGAACCATTCAGTCTAACTGTTAAAACACCAACAACTATCTACAAGGATAAACCAATCTTCCAATTAAGTCTTTGTTTCCATTGAAGCATTCATTTCTGTGAAGTTCAAACGCAGGAAAAGTTAACATTTCTGTAACAGGGCAACAACTCGGAGACAAAAGTAAAGAAAGAAATCTATGACTTTATTTCGAACAAAAGAAAGGAACAAATATCTATTTTCCATTAAGCCCAAAGCATGTTTCTCCTTCGAGGCG
Source organism: Thymallus thymallus (assembly GCA_023634145.1). Taxonomy (NCBI): domain Eukaryota; kingdom Metazoa; phylum Chordata; class Actinopteri; order Salmoniformes; family Salmonidae; genus Thymallus; species Thymallus thymallus. The sequence goes on from CM042420.1 coordinate 19,413,155, forward strand.
TTTTGTAGGGAGAATGAAACCTATTCAATAATTCAGAAATGTGTTTTGGAGCAGATTTAAGTTTTTTCTTCAGACTAATGAAAGCGGGGTCCTCTGTGGACCGTGCTTTTGCGGTGTGTGTGTGTGTGTGTGTGTGTGTGTGTGGTTCATCCTAGAATGCACCAGTGGTCATTGTAAATAATCTCTGATTTACTTTGGAGAGTCTGTGCTCTGGTTTTAAAGTCGTACTACTTATAACTTTACAGCCTCATGTCAGAATCGTACTAACCTTTCCAAAACTAGAATCCCTTTGTAAATAATGTTGTCTCCCATGTTAGTTGGTGAAACTGTGCACCACAACTTTAGGTGAAATCTTCCCTAATACGGCAACCACGAGTCAAGTTCAAATCAACCTATGGATGGATATTTAACATGCTCACATGGATGTTCTCACCGCTGCACAAAGTAAGGTTTAAATTCAACCCTTATTTTGGAAGATCTGTGTTATAGTGCAAATGAAATTTAAAGGGAATTTTTCCTCAAGCCGAGTCTGACAAATACAGCGTGTTCTGTGAATGCAGTGACCGCAAACCCATTTCACCGTGGTAGTGTAGATCTTCCTCGATACGGATTGAATCTAGGACTAAGTGTGTGTTGTGCTGTGAGTGCAGTTGTTTCCATCTCCTGTATGTGATTGTATGGCCGTAGATAGCCTAGCGCGTTGGGCCATTCTCTAAGTATGCTATCTGAATAAAACATTTTTCTGCCCAGTGTATGAATTTTCTGTATTAAGCTTCAAGGCAGAATATTTCCATAAACTCCCTCAAGTGCACGATTCAAGCGAAAGGTGGAACATCTTTGAATCCTTCAAATATTTGTTTTAATGGGGCCGTGCACTTTCAACAAACACTAGCCTTAAACGCAAGGGAATGAATGATGTGATTGTAGGTTGATTTGTAGATTTGTCTACCGTCAGGTCCTGTTCAGTGTACAGAGCAGGGTTTATGTCTCACAAGTCAAGCTGAAATAGTGTTATTCTCTCTATTACTGTCTCTTGGACTCTGTTCTACTCTCTCTCTCTCTCTCTCTCTCTCTGTCTGTCTCTCTGTCTCTCCCTCCTTTCTCACTCTCTCTCCTTCTCTCAATTCAGTTCAATTCAAGGGGCTTTATTGGCATGGGAAACATATGTTAACATTGCCAAAGCAAGTGAAGTAGATAATAAACAAAAGTGAAATAAACAATACAAATTAACAGTAAACATTACACTCACAGAAGTTCCAAAAGAATAAAGACTTTTCAAATGTCATATGATGTATATATACAGTGTTGTAACGATGTGCAAATGGTTAAAGTATAAAAGGGAAAATAAATAAACATAAATATGGGTTGTATTTACAATGATGTTTGTTCTTCACTGGTTGCCCTTTTCTTGTGGCAACAGGTCACAAATCTTGCTGCTGTGATGGCACACTGTGGTATTTCACCCAGTAGATATGGGAGTTTATCAAAATGTGTTTTCGAATTCTTTGTGGATCTGTGTAATCTGAGGGAAATATGTGTCTCTAATATGGTCATACATTTGGCAGGATGTTAGGAAGTGCAGCTCAGTTTCCACCTCATTTTGTGGGCAGTGTGCACATAGCCTGTCTTCTCTTGAGAGCCTGGTCTTCCTACGGCGGCCTTTCTCAACAGCAAGGCTATGCTCACTGAGTCTGTACATAGTCAAAGCTTTCCTTAATTTTGGGTCAGTCACAGTGGTCAGGTATTCTGCCACTGTGTACTCTCTGTTTAGGGCCAAATAGCATTCTAGTTTGCTCTGTTTTGTAATTCTTTCCAATGTGTCAAGTAATTCTCTTTCTGTTTCTTCATGATTTGGTTGGGTCTAATGCTGTTGCTGAGTACATTGTTTTCACTGAGGAAATGAACTAGCCTGCTGTTAATGATAATGCAGAGGATTTTCCCAAGGTTGCTGTTGACACATATCCCACGGTAGTTATTGGGGTCAAATTTGTCTCCACTTTTGTGGATTTGGGTGATCAGTCCTTGGTTCCAAATATTGAGGAAGATGCCAGAGCCAAGGATGATGTTAAAGAGTTTCAGTATAGCCAATTGGAATTTGTTGTCTGTATATATTATCATTTAATTGAGGATACCATCTACACCACAAGCCTTTTTGGGTTGGAGGGTTTTTATTTTTTCCTGTAGTTAATTCAAGGTATTTGGGGAATCCAGTGGGTTCTGGGAGTCTTTGATAGTTGATTCTGAGATTTGCATTTGATCATGTATATGTTTTTGCTCTTTGTTCTTTGTTATAGGGCCAAAAAGATTGGAGAAGTGGTTTACCCATACATCTCCATTTTGGATAGATAACTCTTCGTGTTGTTGTTTGTTTAGTGTTTTCCAATTTTCCCAGAAGTGGTTAGTCTATGGATTCTTCGATTACATTGAGCTGATTTCTGACGTGCTGTTCCTTCTTCTTCCGTAGTGTTCTTCTGTATTGTTTTAGTGATTCACCACAGTGAAGGTGTAGGCTCAGGTTTTCTAGGTCCAACCATGTTTTTGGTTGGACAGGATTCTCAATTTCTTTCTTAGGTTTTTGCATTCTTCATCAAACCATTTGTCATTGTTGTTACTTTTCTTCGGTTTTCTGTTTGAATGTTTTTGATCTGATAGGGAAGCTGAGAGGTCGAATATACTGTTTAGATTTTCTACTGCCAAGTTTACACCTTCACTATTACAGTGGAACGTTGTGTCAAGGAAGTTGTCTAGAAGGGATTGAATTTGTTGTTGCCTAATTGTTTTTTGGTAGGTTTCCAGAATACATTCCTTCCATCTACAGCATTTCTTAATATTACTCAGTTCCTTTGGCTTTGATGCCTCATGATTGAGTATTGCTCTGTTCAAGTAGACTGTCATTTTGCTGTGATCTGATAGGGGTGTCAGTGGGCTGACTGTGAACGCTCTGAGAGACTCTGGGTTGAGGTCAGTGATAAAGTAGTCTACAGTACTACTGCCAAGAGATGAGCTATAGGTGTACCTACCATAGGAGTCCCCTCGAATCCTACCATTGACTATGTACATACCCAGTGTCCGACAGAGCTGCAGGAGTTGTGACTCGTTTTTGATGGTTATGTTGTCGTAGTTGTGTCTAGGGGGGCATATGGGGGAAGGAATGCTGTCACCTCCAGGCAGGTGTTTGTCCCCCTGTATGCTGAGGGTATCAGGTTCTTGTCCGGTTCTAGCATTTAGGTCGCCACAGACTAGTACATGTCCCTGTGCCTGGAAATGATTGATTTCCCCCTCCAGGATGGAGAAGCTGTCTTCATTAAAGTATGTGGATTCTATTGGGGGGGATATTGGTAGCACACAGGGGGACATTTTTCTCTGTTAAGATCATTTCCTTTTGAATTCCTAGCCAAATGTTCCTGTTTTGATTAATTTAATAGAGTGAGTTAGGTCTGCTCTATACCAAATTAGCATACGCCCTGTCTCTTCCCTGTTTCACACCTGGTAGTTTGGTGGATGGAACTACCAGCTCTCTGTAACACCTGGTAGTTTGGTGGATGGGACTACCAGCTCTCTGTAACACCTGGTAGTTTGGTGGATGGGACTACCAGCTCTCTGTAACACCTGGTAGTTTGGTGGATGGGACTACCAGCTCTCTGCAACACCTGGTAGTTTGGTGGATGGGACTACCAGCTCTCTGCAACCTAGAGGGCAACCGTCTCCTCGATACCATGTTTCGACGTCTGTATTTCCGATGTCTTTGGTGAAGTCCAGGTTGGTACTCTTTAGGCCAAAGGCAGATGACCTCAGGCCTTGTATATTCCAGGATGAGATAGTGAAGGCTTTGTGTTCCATAAAGTGTCCAATGTTGTTGGTCGTGTGGTTTCGCCTCATGCCAGTAAGTGTGAGCAGAGCTAAGATCTGGTACATGCTATTGGCTTGGTCTAGTGTTAGAGTGGGGGTTGGGACTGTTTGTATGCTCACGGCCTGGGCGTATGTGTGACTTTCATGTTGTGGGAGTGGGGGACAAGGGGTGGGCAGGAGGGGCATAGGTCTGATCTGAGAAAGTCTAAGTGGGGGTGTGGATGTGGCTGGTGGTGGGGGGGGGGGGTTCTGCAGGTCTGGGAGAGTGTATTTCTGGTCTGGGCGGGTTGTCTATTGATCTGTTGCTCCTGTGTTAAGTGTTGGTGCTGCGTTTGAGAGCGATGTCCTTTAGGTTCCGGGCAAAGGTGGGCACTGCTGCCTTCCTCTCCCTCTTCTCTCTCTCTCTCTCTCTCTCCATCCTCTCTCTCACTCTCTCTCTCCCTCCTCTCTCACTCCCACCTCTCTCTCTCTCTCTCTCTCTCTCTCTCTGTCTGTCTCAATCTCTATCCATCTCCCTCGCTTACAAAAGGCAGCCATCTTGACATAGTTTCTGTCTGTTACAGTGCCTCTAATACTTCACTGACTCTACCCTTCTGTCTTTTGTGCTGTGTCGCTGTCAAGCCGTTACTGCCAAACCTTGTTTCTATTAAATACATTTACCATCTGAATAAGAGAGAGAGACAAGAGAGAGAGAGAGAGAAACAAGAGAGAGAGAGAGAAACAAGAGAGAGAGAGAGACGAGAGAGAAAGAGAAGAGAGAGAGACAGAGAGAGAAACGAGAGAGAGAGAGAGAGAGAGAGAGAGAGAGAGAGAAACAAGAGAGAGAGAGAGAGAGAGAGAAACGAGAGAGAGAGAGAGAGAGAGAGAGAGTGAGAGAGAGTGATATGAGAGAAAACTCTCACCTGAGTTGAATGAGCCCTTGTCAATGTCAATGCATCTTCCTTTCAGATGAGTTCACTTGTTCCTCTCATCCCTTTCATCTGGGTGCCGGGTTGTGTCTGGAGCAGACTGGTGACACAGCATCAAACCCACTGGGCACAAACTGGTTGAATCAACTTTGTTTTCACGTCATTTCAACCAACAAAAATCTGTGTGATGACTTGGAATCAATGAGAAAAAACTGATTGGATTTGAAAAAAGTAATCAACTTAAGGGCATTACCTCTGTTTGCATAGTAATCTGTTTACACACTTAATATATATATACTTAATTCAACAGTAAAGTCTCGTTCTATCTTAGACTCCTTGCACGGGGCTCCAATATGTCGTGACGTGACTATCATTAAATGAATCATGTAACAATAAACTCATCAGTAAGCTGGGGCATTACCTAAATACAATGACATGGTGAAATTGTTTTATTGATTTCATGTTGAATTCACATTAGTTGACAACTCAACCAAATCTAGACTAGATGTTGAACTGATGTCTGTGCCCAGTGGGAAGAATGAAGGCATCTTAATACATGCAGTAGGTGTTGAACTCAACTCTGACAAGGGGAACAAAACAAGTAGGTGATTTTCTCTCTACCTCTGCATTATGGTAACGGCTGTGTTATTTGACTGGTATTTTTCTCTCTTCGCATTCGCTTCGAACCCTCACTAAATACCTTGTAATGGTATTTGTGCAGTCTGTGTAATGGTCTTTGTGCAGTCTGTGTAATGGTCTTTGTGCAGTCTGTGTAATGGTCTTTGTGCAGTCTGTGTAATGGTCTTTGTGCAGTCTGTGTAATGGTCTTTGTACAGTCTGTGTAATGGTCTTTGTACAGTCTGTGTAATGGTCTTTGTGAAGTATGTGTAATGGTCTTTGTACAGTCTGTGTAATGGTCTTTGTGCAGTCTGTGTAATGGTCTTTGTGCAGTCTGTGTAATGGTCTTTGTGCAGTCTGTGTAATGGTCTTTGTGCAGTCTGTGTAATGGTCTTTGTGCAGTCTGTGTAATGGTCTTTGTGCAGTCTGTGTAATGGTCTTTGTGCAGTCTGTGTAATGGGTTTTGCGGCATAACAGTGAGAGAAAGAAGAATCGTTTATCGCCGTCCTTTTTATTGCTTCTGTTGTTTCTCAGGCGTGGAGAGGAAGTCAACCTCTTGTTTGTGTACTTAGCATTCGGCGGCATCATGCTCTTGTGTTAATATGAGAACGCTGTGTTCAATTACTGTAGGAAGCTCTAAGTGTTGATTATTTGTGTGTTAGACGTAAGCATGTGCACACACACACTCACCTTCCAATTATATAGGAAAGAAGTCACGGAAAATAGAGAAAGGATGGAGAGATGGATGGAGAGATGGATGGAGAGATGGATGGAGAGAGAGATGGAGAGAGAGATGAGAGAGAGAGATGCAGAGAGGGATTAGAGAGGGAAAGTGGTTGACACACAAGGAGACACACAGAGAACTGTGCCTGCTCTCCTCCTGTCCTGTCCTCCTGTCCTGTCCTCCTGTCCTCTCCTCCTGTCCTCTCCTCCTGTCCTCTCCTCCTGTCCTCTCCTCTTCCACCTTGTTCCTAAAATCCCTTTCTGGAACTGACAGCACAGGGTGGTAACCTCGTCACCAACAAAACCACAGGGTGGTAACCTCGTCACCAACAAAACCACAGGGTGGTAACCTCGTCATCAATGTAACCACAGGGTGGTAACCTCGTCGCCAACTTAACCACAGGGTGGTAACCTCGTCGCCAACATAACCACAGGGTGGTAAACTCGTCACCAATGTAACCACAGGGTGGTAACCTCGTCGCCAACATAACCACAGGGTGGTAACCTCGTCGCCAACATAACCACAGGGTGGTAACCTCGTTGCCAACATAACCACAGGGTGGTAACCTCGTCGCCAACATAACCACAGGGTGGTAACCTCGTCGCCAACATAACCACAGGGTGGTAACCTCGTCGCCAACATAACCACAGGGTGGTAAACTCGTCACCAATGTAACCACAGGGTGGTAACCTCGTCGCCAACATAACCACAGGGTGGTAACCTCGTCGCCAACATAACCACAGGGTGGTAAACTCGTCACCAATGTAACCACAGGGTGGTAACCTCGTCGCCAACATAACCACAGGGTGGTAACCTCGTCGCCAACATAACCATAGGGTGGTAACCTCGTCGCCAACATAACCACAGGGTGGTAACCTCGTCGCCAACATAACCACAGGGTGGTAACCTCGTCGCCAACATAACCACAGGGTGGTAACCTCGTCGCCAACATAACCGCCCCCCTCTCCCCTACGGCTACTCAACACTGCCAAGGCATGCATGGTGCCAGTGCAGACACACACACACTCCCTCCTCAAAACCCTGTGGCTTGCATGTCATTGGCAGTCACTTCCAGAGACATGGAGGTTTCTACAGGATATGCCCATAGAGAGAGAGAGAGCCCCTCCACACACATACACACACACTGTCCTTACTCTCCTCACACTGTCCTTACTCTCCTCACACTGACCTTACTCTCCTCACACTGTCCTTACTCTCCTCACACTGACCTTACTCTCCTCACACTGTCCTTACTCTCCTCACACGGACCTTACTCTCCTCACACTGACCTTACTCTCCTCACACTGTCCTTACTCTCCTCACACTGACCTTACTCTCCTCACACTGTCCTTACTCTCCTCACACTGACCTTACTCTCCTCACACTGTCCTTACTCTCCTCACACTGACCTTACTCTCCTCACACTGTCCTTACTCTCCTCACACTGACCTTACTCTCCTCACACTGACCTCACTCTCCTCACACTTGTTCCATCCCTCCAGTCTTCCAGCTTGCATGTCTTTGGCAGCCATTCCTGGGGATGTAGAGGTGCCCTGCAGTACCTAAACCCCCACCCTACCTCCCTGCCCACCCTACCTCCCTGCCCACCCTACCTGCATCCCACCCAACCCCCCCTGCCCACCCTACCTGCATCCCACCCAACCCCCCCTGCCCACCCTACCTGCATCCCACCCAACCCCCCCTGCCCACCCTACCTGTATGCCCACCCAACCCCCCCTGCCCACCCTACCTACCTGCCTGCCCACCCAACCCCCCCTGCCCACCCTACTGGGAATTACTGGAATGGCTCAGGGTGGCGAGCTGTTATGCAGAGGCTGCCGTGTTTTGCTACCTCTGGCACAATTCCTTGAGTCTCTGTTTCTAACCACCCAACTTTTTACTCAGCCACTTCTGTGCCGTCAGTCACTTTGAGCTGGCAATAATGTGAGGACATTTCCCTAATCAGTCTGTGTGAAATAGGAAGTCTGTGTTTACTCAGAGACGTCCAGATCATAATTAAAAGGACATGAATTTGACAAAGGACCCATTTAGATTTAGTGTATTAGCAGATGTGCTAGCCTGGAGGTCAGTGTCTCGGCGTGTACTGTGTGCTAATGGAGCTAGCCATGCTAGCAGAATCAGTGGAGGAAACTGGCCTTCTCAGAGACAGATGGACAGCCTGGTTCCAATTCTGTAGATACGTGGCTGTCCTTCCTTCCTTGAAGTAGCTAACGTGCTTTGCTCATGTCACGTGACATGGATACTTCTATTCCTAGTTGGTTAGGTTTTGAAGGTGTCCTGATGCTATGGGAGGGTTAGACAGGTATCCTGATGCTATGAGAGGTTAGATAGTGCAGGTGTCCTGGAAAACCTTGTATCTCTGTCTTTGCTGATTCTTCTTTTTCTTAACATAAAGTGAGAGTAATTATGAGGTCCCAGGACACCAACGATACATTTTTGTCTCCCTTAAAGAAAAAAGTTCACTACAGAATGAAGTGCCAAAGTTTTAGGAATAACTCTCATCGTGTTTTTTCATTTAGAAGTTTTCCATTTTATTTGTATCGAGGTAGCAACAGGCTATAATATTAAGTGAGCATTGGCTGCCACTGGCCCCGCATTAAGCTCACTGGCTGGCATTTACATAAATAGTAACATCTACAGACCAGTCTGTTGCCACGGCAACACCAGGTGATTCACCACAGCAATCTCCTTCCACACTGCAGCTTTGTCGTGCTCCTCCCCACCCTTGGATTAAGGCCCCGCCCCTCTTCTCCCCCGCATTGATCCTAGTTTGACGGGCGTTACAGAAAGTCTGTTTGGACAACACACACTTAAACACACTTATTTGGACAACACACACATACCCACACAAACAGACACATGCACACACACACACGTGCAGAACACTCACATTCATGAAAAGAAATACATTTAAATGGCTATGTCATTGAAACATGACACGTGTACCTCACAAACCTTTGCAAAGATCATACACAGACACACACAGACACACACACACACACACACATACACAGACACACACAGACACACACACTGATTCTCCTTGGTGTAATAGCAGTCCTATGATAGATAGTACTGTATCAGGAGCTCCTATCATAAACAGGCCCCTTATTGTCTGCTAGCAGTGTTCCTGGAGTTGGGTACACATCCATGTCTGTTTGTGTGTGTGTGTGTGTGTGTGTGTGTGTGTGTGTGTGTGTAGGCCTAATATCCATGTACAGTCACAGGCTAATGGAGTCGGGGAGCGGTAGGGAGAGTCTAGTATTGTCACTGCTAATAGACTTAGGAGTTCAGCATGCTTTTCATCGCCGGGGAAGAGCGGAACACATCAGAGGTACAAACACACATTAAAGTCAAATTAGATAAGCGCCTCTGTGTCTGTCGCCACTACTTTACTGTCAGTAGCAGCTTTTATATGACCTATTAAAACACACAAGGCCTGTTTTGTTTTCTGTTCTGGAGTTGTTACACTGTCAACAATTTCCCAAGCTAAGCCTATGATTACAGACAAGTTTGGATGAGCCCTTATATCCTGGAAACGATCCATGGCAACGGCCACCCCATAATCCTCAAAAAAAACATGGCCTCTCCTGTGTTTTGATGTTGTTGTTTTTTTTTCTGTTTAACGCTGAAGCAACGAATTCAGGCCAATTTGTTGATATTTGTGGATGTTTCCACTCTCAATACCCGATGCTTCCGAATTGACAAGGCCTTTTTTCTCAGAGATTTCCTGACATTAAAGCCAACCGCGTCGACTGCCCCATGCCATTTGATGTGCATATATTAGCCTTTACGTGATTGATTGAATTATTTCATTATTTGTGGTTAATCTCCTAAAACTGCCTGCAGGTTGGCTGGATCGGAATTACTCGGCTGAGCATAGCTAATTACCCGACATTAGCATATGCAAATGAGCAATGTTATTTTGTGTACAAAATGTTGCTTGTGGTAAACACTGGGCTAATCAATTTAACAACTGTAGCTGTTTAAATGCTGCTAATTGCATATTGTTTAAAGAGATGTGTATTTGTTTTAATCGTATATCACCCTATTCCTCTGTATATCTTCACTATACACCGTCCAGTGTGTCTGTCTCCCCTGTCATTCATCTTAACTATACACCGTCCAGTGTGTCTGTCTCCCCTGTCATTCATCTTAACTATACACTGTCCAGTGTGTCTGTCTCCCCTGTAATTCATCTTAACTATACACCGTCCAGTGTGTCTGTCTCCCCTGTCATTCATCTTAACTATACACCGTCCAGTGTGTCTGTCTCCACTGTCATTCATCTTAACTATACACCGTCCAGTGTGTCTGTCTCCCCTGTCATTCATCTTAACTATACACTGTCCAGTGTGTCTGTCTCCCCTGTAATTCATCTTAACTATACACCGTCCAGTGTGTCTGTCTCCACTGACATTCATCTATACACAGTCCAGTGTGTCTGTCTCCACTGTCATTCATCTTAACTATACACCGTCCAGTGTGTCTGTCTCCCGTCAATCATCTTAACTATACATACACCATCCAGTGTGTCTGTCTCCCGTCAATCATCTTAACTATACACCGTCCAGTGTGTCTGTCTCCACTGTCATTCATTTTCACTATACACCGGCCAGTGTCTGTCCAATGTCATTCACTTAACTGTACACTGTCTAGTGTGTCTGTCTCCGCTGTCATTCATTTTAACTATTCACCTTCCAGTGTGTCTGTCTCCACTGTCATTCATCTTAACTATAAACCGTCCAGTGTGTCTGTCTCCACTGACATTCATCTATACACAGTCCAGTGTGTCTGTCTCCACTGTCATTCATCTTAACTATACACCGTCCAGTGTGTCTGTCTCCCCTGTCATTGATCTTAACTATACATACACCATCCAGTGTGTCTGTCTCCACTGTCATTTATGTTAACAGGTTTAAAAGGTCATGACCTGGATGTATGACCTGGATGTAATTGCTCTGTCAGAGTAGTGGTGACCTCCGTCAGTCCCAATGATGTCATATTGATGTTGAGAGAACGGTCTTACTTTGTGTGGCTGTCTGCTTGTGTGACTGAGTGTGTGCGTACACGTGTGTGTCTTTGTGTGTGTGTGTGTGTGCATGCACGTGCGTGTGTGTCTCTCAGTGTGTGTGTGTGTGTGTCTCCTATTGTGTGGCTGTGTGTCTCTAAGTCGCCCTGTGGACCTCTTACAGAAAAGATACAATCATTTTATCATGTCATAGAGAACACTCACCTTATCTAGCGCTGTAGGGAACAGGGTAGAAGGCAACTCAACTGAGACCATTATTCTCTTATAGGCATTCACATACAGAAAAATCCATTACACTCATTCTAGCTTGAGCAGAAGTCATTTCTCAACGAGGAACGGCAGCAATTCACATATAACATTGTTTGACTGACTGAATACATAAGAAAACTTGTATGAAAAACCCTCCCTTTGACCACGTTCTAAAGCAGAGTTTGCAATTGTAGACTGTGCTGTACTTGGAGGCCTGCTTTCAATAGGTTAAACATGCCGTCCTTCCTTCATTGAAGTAATCAATGGTCTATGATTGGATAGGTTAATGGATGGATTTCACTGCATTGCTTTCACTCATCAAGTCAGATCAGTGACTACTTCAAGGAAGGAAGGAAGGATTTCAAACTATTGTAGCAGGGCCCTATAATGTACCATTATATCTTCTAAAACGTTGTGCTGTTTAACAAATGATCCTGGATCAGCTTGGTTTCACTGTGAAGACTAGACCTGGTGTCAGCTGATCCCAAGTCAGTTGTTAAAATGGGCTGCAGTGTGCACTTCTCTGTTGCCCACCTGTTCTGAGTAACCAGGCGTGCCGGATATCTCCATGTCTGGAATGTTCCGGTCTGGAAGTTACCAACCTCCAGGGAAGTATCCGTCTTTCCTGCTGAAGGGTCTCTCTCTCTCTCTTCCTCTCTCTACCTCTCCCTCTCTGTCTCTGTGGGTCTAACATGCTGACCAAACTGGCAATGCTAGTGTGTCTTCATGCATCATCCTGCGCATGTTGATTTTGTCTAACCCCACAAGGTTAAAAAAACGTCTTCTTCTTCTTCTTCTTCTTCTTCTTCTTCTTCTGTGGATTTTATATGGCGGTTTGCAACCAACTTTAAGGACTGGGGTGTGGACCTCGTTCGTCTTTCAATATACAGTATGCTCGTAAAAACCAATGAGGAGATGGGAGAGGTGGGACTTGCAGCGTGTCAAGCATATAAAATAGAACCAAGTTCTTAATGAATAACATGTACAGTTGAAGTTGGAGGTTTATATACACCTTAGCCAAATACATTTAAACTCAGTTTTTCACCATTCCTGACATTTAATCCTAGTAATAATTCCCTGTCTTAGGTCAGTTAGGATCACCACTATATTTTCAGAATGTGAAATGTCTGAAATAATAGAAGAGAGAATTATTTATTTAAGCTTTTATTTCTTTCATCACATTCCCAGTGGGTCAGAAGTTTACAATTAGTATTTGGTAGCATTGCCTTTAAATTGTTTAACTTCGGTCAAACATTTCAGGTAGCCTTCCACAAGCTTCCCACAATAAGTTGCGGAAATGTTGGCCCATTCCTCCTGACAGAACTGGTGTAACTGAGTAAGGTTTGTAGGCCTCCTTGCTCACACACGCTTTTTCAGTTCTGCCCACACATTTTTGTATATGATTGAGGTCAGGGCTTTGTGATGACCACTCCAATACCTTGACTTTGTTGTCCTTAAGCCATTTTTCCACAACTTTGGATGTATGCTTGGGTCATTGTCCATTTGGAAGACCCATTTGCGACCAAGCTTTAACTTCCTGGCTGATGTCTTGAGATGTTGCTTCAATATATCCACATAATGTTCCTTCCCAACAGCTGTTCACCAGTCCCTACTGCAGCAAAGCACCCCCACAACATGATGCTGCCACCACCGTGCTTCACTCTCTGGCTTTTTTATGGCGGTTTTGAAGCAGTGGCTTCTTCCTTGCTGAGTGGCCTTTCAGGTTAGGACTCTTTTTACTGTGGATGTAGATACTTTTGTACTTGTTTCCTCCAGCATCTTCACAAGGTCCTTTGCTGTTGTTCTGGGATTGATTTTCACTTTTCGCACCAAAGGACGTTCATCTCTAGGAGACAGAACGCGTCTCCTTCCTGAGCGGGTATGAGGGCTGCGTGGTCCCATGGTGTTTATACTTGCGTACTATTGTTTGTACAGATGAATGAGATACATTCAGGCGTTTGGAAATTTCTCCCAAGGATGAACCAGACTTGTGGAGGTCTACCATTTTTTTCTGAGGTCTTGGCTGATTTCTTTGGATTTTCCCATTATGTCGAGCAAAGAGGCACTGAGTTTGAAGGTAGGCCTTGAAATACATCCACAGGTACACCTCCAATTGACTCAAATGATGTCAAGTAGCCTATCAGAAGCTTCTAAAGCCATGACATCATTATCTGGAATTTTTCAAGCTGTTTAAAGGCATAGTCAACTTTGTGTATGTAAACTTCTGACCCACTGGAATTGTGAGATAGTGAATTATAAGTTAAATAATCTGTCTGTAAACAATTGTTGGAAGAATTACTTGTGTCAAACAACTTGCCAAAACGATGAACATGAAATCTGTGGAGTGGTTGAAAAATGGAGGGGAAGACTTATTTTGTAGCTCTCTGGAGAGGTATCTAATTGGCCTCCCTTGGAGACGGTTACCTCTCTCTCTCTCTCTCTCTCTCTCTCTCTCTCTCTCTCTCTCTCTCTCTCTCTCTCTCTCTCTCTCTCTCTCTTACCATCTTCTCCTCTTCTGTGATTGCAGGGCCATGCTGTGTGGAGCACAGACTGGACTGCTTTGACAGCTGTGCTGGGAAAGCTACCATCAGGCCACCCGCGCTGTGCTGAAATATACATCAGGAACACAGCATTAAATATGCATGATGTGTGCTTGCATGTGTAGGGAAAAAATAGGGGAATGAGTGTATCAGAGAGGCTGGTGGGAGGAGCTATAGGAGGACGGGCTCATTGTAATGGTGGCTGGAATGGAATAAATAGAACCACATGAAACCACATGTTTGTCTGTTCCATTTATTCCATTCCATTACAGTCTGTTCACCAATAGCTCCTCCCACCAGCCTCCTCTGGTGTGTATTGTGTTTGTGTGTGTTAGTGTGTGTATGTGTCGGAGAGGGGTTGACGGGGGTGGTGTAACACAGAGGGACTCTGTGTCCTTTGGTTTCCTCCTACGTATCATGGCGCCCTGTTAAGGAATTTCTGACAAGTGCTGTGGTTTGTTTCCATGACTGGAAAGAGGCTGTATGGTGCATTATGCCTCAGTAGCGTAGCCAGGGTTTACAGAAACACATTTTCTTTATAATGTACAGTTTTACAGCTAATCTCATGCTATTCTACACATTTTGCAATAGAGCTGAGAGATAATGTTGCTGTTTTAAATACAATTTCTGCAATTCTACACATTTTGCCAAGGGGCAGAGAGGACATTTTGCATTTTTAAAGCTAATTAAAGCTAAAATATAGGTAAGCTAAAATATAGGTGTGTTGACTGATAAAGGCACTGGATTATGAGAGGTCTTGTGTGCTAAATGAACAAATGAAATAGGCAGTGTCATGGTGCATATAGCCATAGAAGCACAGTGACATACAGCGGGTGAAATAAGTATTGAACACATCACCATTTTTCTCAGTAAATATATTTCCAAAGGTGCTATTGACATGAAAGTTTCACCAGATGTTGGTAACAACCCAAGTAATACATACATACAAAGAAACCAAAACAAATAAGTTCAGAAATTAAGTTATGTGTAATAATGTGAAATGACACAGGGAAAAAGTATTGAACACATGAAGAAAGGGAGGTTCAAAAAGCCATGGAAAGCCAAGACAACAGCTGAAAACTATCAGTAATTAAAAAGCAATCCAGCAACCTGTCAGTGCAAATTAATATCAGCTGGTTCAGTCCCAACTGATGGCCTACAAAAAGGTCTCATTGCCAAGGTGTCACACAAGACACATCTCATGATTGGTAAAAGCAAAGAGCTGTCTCAAGACATTCGCAACCTAATTGTTGCAAAAAATATTGATGGCATTGGATATAGGCGCATTTCTAAGCTTCTGAATGTTCCAGTGAGCACTGTTGGGGCCATAATACGGAAGTGGAAAGACAATCATTTCACCATAAATTTGCCTCGACCAGGTGCTCATTGTAAATTTGCCCATTCATCCTTCTTTCAATTATGTGAAGTTTGCCAGTACCATTTGCTGAAAAGCAGCCCCACACCATGATGTTCACACCTCCAAACTTCACTGTTGGTATGGTGTTTTTAGGGTGATGTGCAGTGCCATTTCTCCTCCAAACATGGTGACAACCAAACAGTTCAATTTTGCTCTCATCTGACCACACTATATTCTCCCAGTATTTCACTGGCTTTTCCAAATGTTTTGCAGCAAACTTTAAACGAGCTTCAACATGCTTTTTTTTCAGCAACGGAGTCTTGCGTGGTGAGCGTGCATACAGGCCATGGCGGTGGAGTGCATTACTTAATGTTTTCTTTGAGACAACAGTACCTGCTAATTGCAGGTATTTTTGAAGCTCTCCACAAGTGGTCCTTGGCTCTTGGACAACTCTTCTGATTATTCTTTTCACTCCTCTGTCAGAAATCTTGCGAGGAGCACCTGGTCGAGGCAAATTTATGGTGAAATGATTGTCTTTCCACTTCCATATTATGGCCCCAACAGTGCTCACTGGAACATTCAGAAGCTTAGAAATGCGCCTATAACCAATGCCATCATTATGTTTTGCAACAATTAGGTTGCGAATGTCTTGAGACAGCTCTTTGCTTTTACCCATCATGAGATGTGTCTTGTGTGACACCTTGGCAATGAGACCTTTTTGTAGGCCATCAGTTGGGACTGAACCAGCTGATATTAATTTGCACTGACAGAGGGCTGGATTGCTTTTTAATTACTGATAGTTTTCAGCTGTTGTCTTGGCTATCCATGCCTTTTTTAACCTCCCTTTCTTCATGTGTTCAATACTTTTTCCCTGTGTCATTTCACATTATTACACATAACTTAATTTCTGAACTTATTTGTTTTGGTTTCTTTGTATGTATGGATTTCTTGGGTTGTTACCAACATCTGGTGAAACTTTCATGTCAATAGCACCTTTGGAAATATATTTACTGAGAAAAATGGTGACGTGTTCAATACTTATTTCACCCGCTGTATGCCTCAATGCAGTCATATTCGTGCCTTGTTGGAGGTGTGGTTTCAGTTAGCTATTTCTGGCAACCCATCCTGTGAGAGTGAATGTCATTCCAGGTAATCTATTCTGTTATATTTAATCAAATCTGACTAAGCAAGTGCACTGCTTGCTATAAATTATATCTGATGGTGTTTGCATGTTTAGGTAAAAGAAACACCCCTGTTATGCCTAAGTATTTTTCAGGGAACTCTCTTATTTGAGGGGTTGAACAGCTGTTGGGCACTTTGACTGTCTGCTCTCTGTCTGATCTCTGTCTGCTCTCTCTCTCACTCAGTCACTCAGTCACTCAGTCACTCAGTCACTCACTCACTCACTCACTCACTCACTCACTCACTCACTCACTCACTCACTCACTCACTCACTCACTCACTCACTCACTCACTCAGTCTGGGGTCCAGTCGTGGAAAAAGTACCCAATTGTCATGCATGAGTAAAAGTAAAGATACCTTAATAGAAATTACTCAAGTAAAAGTCAATTAAAATACTACTTGAGTAAAAGTCTAAAAGTGTTTGGTTTTAAGTATCAAAAGTAAATGTAATCAAATGCCGCCAGATCAGAGGCAGTAAGGATGACTAGGGATGTTGACTATTTTCCTGTCTTGCTAAGCATTCAACATGTAACGAGTATTTTTGGGTGTCAGGAAAAATGTATGGAGTTAAAAGTACATTATTTTCATTAGGAATGTAGTGAAGTAATATTAATAGTTGTCAAAAATATAAATAGTAAAGTACAGATACCCCAAAAAACGACTTAAGTAGTACTTCAAAGTATTTGTACTTAAGTACTGTACAGACACTAAGCCTTCCATTGAATGAGTTTGACACACCTGAACTAAGCATTATTGACTGATTAACCAAGAGTAGGGGAAAAAACATTTAACAGATATAATCGGCACCAACATTGTTAAATAACAATCTGCATAAACATTTACTGCCTTATAGATAGATAGATAGATAGATAGATAGATAGATAGATAGATAGATAGATAGATAGATAGATAGATAGATAGATAGATAGATAGATAGATAGATAGATAGATAGATATGTACTTTATTGATCCCTGAGGGGAAAGTTCTTTGTCAAGCAGCTACGAAAAAACACAGGGCAGGTGTAAAATGCCAGAACGAAAATACACAAAAGACAGATCCATGATACATAGAGCGGCAGTATGAAAAAGTATAAAAATTCAAGAAGTCTGGAGTGCAAAAAAGCTATATAAAGACATTGCATAGTATAGGTGGATGGCTGAATATGTACCCTATACATTGTTACAGAGTGTTAGGTAAAAATATTGCAAGTTGATTGAAATAAGGAGTATTTGCATGGTTAACTATACAATACAGGTCGGTTGCAGAGATATACTTAAATAGCTAAAAGTGTGTATGATATAAGTGAGGGTAATAATAGTTTACTTAATATACAGACTGGTTAAATGAACAGTACAGGTGTACAGGTAAATATACTGTACAGGTAACTGTACAGGTAAATATACAGTTACATTTACAGGTAAGTGAATATTTGCATGGTTACATTAACTGTACAGGTAAATGACAGGAAGAGATACTTAAATAGCTAAAATGTGTGTATAATTTAGGGTAATAATAGTAATTCCCTTAAAATACAGTCCTTAGTGTGCAGGGTTTAATTACAGATAAATGCACGTATTGCACATTCAATATACTAAAAGCAATGGAAAAAGATACAACTGACAGGATACTAATATGCATTCCTAAGTGAATGACTATGTAAGTTCAGTCCAAGAATTACTTACAATATTGCACGTGATATGATATAACAACTGTACATGAATATGTATATACAGACCTAAATGAATAAATAAATAAGTGAATGAATGAATGATTACGGACCAGAGTTACTCACAGATGGATGCATAATTGTTAAACTGGGTCCTAACACCCCAACACTTCCAGATCTATGTTGCCAACGGCACGGCATGGCACCCCAGTGAGGCAATAAATAGTCTAATAGCCGCCGGCAGGAAGGACCTCCTGTAGCGCTCTCTGGCACACCGTGGTGGGATCAGTCTGTGACTGAAGGTGCTCCTCTGCGTCATAACCATGGCATGCAGAGGGTGGGAGAAGTTGTCCATGATGGCCAGCAGTTTGGCCAGGATCCTTCTCTCCGCCACCTCCTCTAGAGTGTCAAGGCTAATCCCCAGAACAGAGCTATCCTTCCTTATTTACCAGAGAAGCATCACCGGCTTTTATGTTGGCGCCCCAGCACACCACTGCAAAAAAAGATGGCACTGGCCACCACAGACTGGTAGAAGGTATGCAGTAGTTTACTGCACACGTTGAAGGACCTGAGCCTCCTCAGAAAGCAGAGTCGGCTCTGGCCCTTTTTGTACAGAGCCCCGTTGTTACCAGCCCATTCCATTCTGGCCCCTGTGTTCCTCACTACCTGTTCTGACACACAGCTCTGTAGTCGCACAAATTGTGGCCTACCGGTCAGGTAGTCCGTGACCCAGGAGACTAAGGGTGCTTCCACTTTCATCCTCTTTATCTCACCCAGTAGCAAGGGCTGAATGGTGTTGAAGGCACTGGAGAAGTCAAAAAACATAACCCTCACAGTGCAACCTGTGTTGTCCAGGTGAGAGTATGCCCTCTCCAGAAGGTAGATGATTGCATCATCCACCCCGATGTTGCGCTGATATGCGAACTGCAGGGGGTCCAGTGATGTACACACCAGGGGTCTGAGGTGAGCGAGGACTAACCTTTCCAGGGTCTTCATGATGTGGGATGTTAGCGCTACAAGTCTGAAGTCATTCAGGACAGTGGGGTGTGCCTTCTTGGGCACTGGGACGAGGCAGGATGTTTTCCACAGCACAGGGACCCTTTCCAGGTTCAGGCTAAGGTTGAAGGGTCGTTGGAGTATTCCACACAGTTGGTCAGCACAGACCCTAAGCACCCTTGGGCTGATGCCATCAGGGCCCGCTGCTTTCCACTGATGTAGTCTCTCCAGCTTTCTCTTCACTTGGTTGGTGGTGAAAGCCAGCCCAGGTGGGGAGGTGGGGGGAAGGGGGGTGTTGAGGATCAGTCCAGAGGGAGCAGGGGCGGAGGTGGGAAAGGGGTCGCTGATTGTCTCAACAGAGGTGTTGTGAGCAAAGTGGGGGTGGGACAGCCATGAGGGTGTGTGGCCTGGGGAGCTGGAGGGGAGGTGGACAGGGCCAGTAACGAACCTGTTAAAAAATTGGTTCAGCTCATTGGCTGTGTCCTGGGTCCCCTCCGTCTGCCCACTGTTTGACTTTTTGAAGCCAGTGATATTTATCATACCGTTCCACACCTCTCTCACCTGGCTCTGCCTCAGCTTGTCCTCCATCTTCTCCTTATACCCTCTCTTCCCCTCAGCAATCCGCAATTTCAGCTCCCTCTGGACGCATTTCAATTTGTCCTTGTCCCCCTCCTTGAAGGCCCTCTTCTTCTCATTCAGCAGGGCCTTCAGGTCGCTGGTGACCCAGGGTTTATTATTTGGAAAACAGCGTACCTTCCTTGTGGGTACAGTGTTGTCTACACAAACATTGATATAGTCCGTTATGCAGTCAGTAAGTCCATCAATGTCATCCCCACGAGCCTCACAGAGCACATCCCAGTGTGTTGTTTCAAAGCAGTCCTGTAGGGCCTCATTCACCTCCGGAGACCATCTCCTATTGGTCCTAGTGGTCGCAGGCTGCTGTTGGACCATAGGTCTGTAGAGTGGGGTGAGGTGGACAAGGTTGTGATCCGATCTATTGAGGGGAGGGAGTGCATTGGAGTTGTATGCATCCTTCACATTAGCATATAATAAGTCCAGAGTTTTATTATTCCTGGTTGGGCACTTCACAAACTGTTTGAGTGTGGGCAATGTTGAAGAGAGAGATGCATGGTTAAAATCCCCCGAAATGGCAAAGAAAGCACTGGGATGCGCTGTCTGTAACCTGGCAATAACAGAGTGGATGATGTCACACGCTGTGTTTGCATCAGCGGAGGGCGGGATGTAAACAATAACAGCAATGGCCGCCGTGAATTCCCTCGGCAAATAGTAGGGTCTCAGGCTAACGGCTAACAGCTCAATGTCCGGGCTACAAAACTGTTCCTTAAGAGTAATATGTTTTGGATTACGGCATCTGTTGTTAACTAATAAAGCCTTACTCTTACCGGAGGAAACGCTATCCCTGTCCGCTCTGATGGTCCGGAAACCGCCGATAGTGACATTCTCTATGGGGATGTTATCATTCAGCCATGTTTCAGTAAAACACAATAGGCTAGCTTCCCGGTATTCTCTTTGTCCATGGACCAGACACTGAAGCTCGTCCATCTTGTTATGTAGCGATCTCACGTTGCCCATAATGATAGACGGTTTAGCCGGCTTGTACTTCCTCAGCTTTGCCTTACACTTCAATCCCGCCCTGCGTCCACGCCGTCGCCTTTTCAACTCGGGAATATCAAACTTTTCCCTGGGGTGAAGCAGCGCTGTGTGTGCTAAATCCAGGAGCTGGGCTCTGTTGTAAATAATTGAGGACTCGTGTGTACTGTCTGTTCGGCGCTGAGAAAAATAAAAAGTGCCTCAGTGATAAAAAGGACCGCTAAAACCTTCGTAAAACAGTAGCACTCCATAATCCTGAACTATTATAGTTCAACTGTTGCAAAAAAACTGACGAAAAACATACTAAAACAACAATTAACGCACAAACAATGGGAGCTGCTTAACAGGCGACCACACAGGGCGGCGCCAATCTTGATATCCTTATCAAAGACATTGTGAAAAGTAACTGCTGCTACGATAAACACTGTACATCTGCTACGATAATTATCGTAGCAGATTAATATGTTTATTTTTGTTCAGCACTGTTTTGCAGACAGAAAATGTTGTTCCAAGAGTACATCATCAATCACTAATTACAATGGGTATCAGAATGTCGACTTGTATTTGCAAATTAAGGTTGTTACCAACATCGAGGACCCACAGTCAGTTATGCCAAGCCACAGGATAGCATGCCAAGGGGGCAGGCGGATCACATCTTCTCACATTTTCAACCAACCTTACATAAATGATTAATGAGCTTTTCAATCTCAGGGTCTAGCATGAGCTTTCACCCACCGCATTGCTGTCATAACATGGTCAACTGAAGGCCTCCCGAGTGGCACAGCGGTCTAAGGCACATCGCAGTGCTAGCTGTGTCACTACAGATCCTGGTTCGATCATAGGCTGTGTAGCAGCCGTCCGCGACCAGGAGACCCATGAGGCGGCGCACAATTGGCCCAGCATCGTCCAAGTTAGTGGAGGGTTTTGCCGGCCGGGATGTCCTTGTCCCGTCGCGCTCTAGCGACTCCTGTGACGGGCCGGCGCATGCACGCTGACATGGTCGCCAGGTGTACAGTGTTTCCTCCGACACATTGGTGTGGCTGGATTCCGGGTTAAGTGTGCATTGTGTCAAAGAAGCAGTGTGTTTTGGCAGGGTCGTGGTTCGGAGGACGCACAACTCTCGACCTTCGCCTCTCCCGAGTCCGTACAGAAGTTGCAGCAATGGGACAAGACTGTAACTACCAGTTGGATATCATGAAATTGGGGAGAAAAAGGGGTAAAAAACAGATTCGTATTGAAAAAGGCTTTCGACTTTTAACACTGCTGTCACTTTGAAACCATGTTTAGTTCGATCTTTCCTCAGAAAGACCTTTGAAATGACTTAAATGGCGGAACCCACAGAGATTGTTTTCCTTGGAAAAGGCTGTAGTCAGCTTGGGTCCACACCTCCATTCAGCCCCTAGGAATGGAAGTAATTGCCATGGTTACTCTATAAAAAAGTGAATGCTGTGTCTGTGTAATCACTGTCTGAGGGAGGTTTTGACATGACCCTCTCTCTCTCTGGGCTTCTTAACATGTTGGGTATTCGTGTCACGTCTACAAGTGCTACTGTACTTCTCTGCTTAGCTGTTGTGGAAAAAAAAGACTTGGAACTTTAACTTGTCAGTTCAGCTACTCTACATGGCACAGTGTGACTATTGTGGCCAGTCAGTGTTCAACCTTGCTTCAAGGTTGTGTGCTCCTCTCCTCTCCTCTCAAAGAAGGGAGCACGCCTTGTTATTTGTCCACCTAATGTAATCTTCCTTTGTGCTCTCCTACAGTCACTCTTTGTCCGCCTATAAATGTTCTCTCTGTTCGCCTATATGTTCTCTGCTTTGTGCGGCCAATAGCTCTTTTGCCCATTCAAGGAAAAACCTCTTCACATCACAATCGCTCATGTGAGGAGTGGGGGACGCTCAATGATGTGGACGGTAAATGACCCTGAACCTGATGGATCCTGTTTTTGTGAGACGTCCTCGGGGCCAAGTGACCATTTGACATACGTCGTTACCATGGCAAATGGAAGACTTTCCCTGGACAAGCTGAAAGGGCGAGTGGCGGGAGGAATTGGAGGAAGGGAGACATATCCATTAAGGGTTGAGACATCATCTGGCCAGTGATTGAGTGGACGGAAGGAAGGTAAAACAAGGAAGGAGATGTCCGTGAGAGTATCTGTGATTGGGTAAGATCTGGCAGAGCTGATTCCCAGTTGGCTGAGAGCATCTGCGATTGTGTAAGAGCTTGCAGAGCTGATTCCTGGTTGGCTGAGCATGTGGTATGGATCCCAGACACTGCATTTTCATCTGCTCCCTTTAATTAGCTGCTTGCCTGAGAGAGTTGAGAGAAAAGCCAGCCAACTCCATTAGCCAAGCAAACTGTCCCTGAAATCACAGCCCTGGCCCTCAGATATACACACATGCACACACGCACACAGGAATGACAGATTTTGTTTAACCAACACTGCAGACCCCTTGAGTGATGTGTCGACAGTGAAATTGGTGGGTTTGTTCTGAGTCTAAGAATTGCTAAAATGGCGGCCTCTGTCTTACCCGCCTCCCCATTCCGCTGGGGTGGTATAACGAGTCATCTGCTGACATCCCCCCATCAGCTGTCCAATTAATGCTCCTTTTTAATCCGGCCTCTGTGCAGACGCCTCAGTCCAACAATGCCTGGGTCCCCAGCAGAGCTCCAAAATGATTTCCTCCAGAAAGAAGAGGATTCACATTCTGCCAGATGATTACCCCTCCACACAGACATTCTGGAAGGGAGCCTGGAGGTAATGTTAACTTCAATGGCGAGCACAAAGTGTTTGCTCCTGTGTACAATAAGCAGATTGTAATTAGGGAACTGTGTCTGAAAGCGCAGGCTACTCTAAAGATGCTCGGGGAGGTTGGCAATGTGAATGCCTGCGCAGTATGAATGCCTGCACATGGCGACATAATGCATACATGTTACAAAGGCATGTTAAGATGAAAACAGGCCCGCTCAGAGATAGCTGTTGCATCTCAAATGGGTGGCATGAGATAACTAGAGCTCTTTGACGTGGCGACAATAGATAGCCACAGATGTTCAGAAGGCGACAAAAAGAGAGCCGCTTAACATTCGATAAAGAGACCCATCTTCCCCTTATGGAGTCAACAGACGAGGTCTGTTTGCAGAGAGAGGGAGGGAGTTTGAGAAAGGCTGAGGGATAGATAGAAAGACGCAGGGAAAGAGAGAGAGAGGCAGGAGGAGGTGATATGGCTCTCCAGACAGCACTGTTAAGAGAGAAGGGGAGCCATTTTGTGGTGGCTGATGCTGCGAACCAGTTCATGCATCACCACTTTTGACAACTGACTGTCACTCTCCACTGGACTCAGGGGTGTATTCTCATTTGCGACACACGTGGTTTATGAACTGGCATCGATTTATGTTAACTGCATCCACAGGCTTGCTCCGACCAGGTGTAAGTAAGTGCAGTCGTCTGTAAGATGGCACCGCTATCCCGATGAGCGCAGATGTAATTTAATGTGATCTCCAGGAGGGGAAAAATTTACTGACCAATAGTAATGGAGGCTAGAGGGAATCTGATTTCTGTTGGAACACATTGTGGACATTGAAACGCCTCATGGTTAGATTGTTTTTGACGGGATGCGGGAACTGAGGGGGACTGAAGGGAAGTTGACAGTTAAGTTTGGAGTTGTTGTTTTGTGGTCGTATTGTTGTCTACTTCTCAAAGGTCTGTACCCAACAATAGCCTTATTGTTTACAACTGCTTATCCAGGTGTACTGGCCTGAACATACCAACTACAACGCACTCTTAACTGTTCATGACCTTCTCAAAGCAGTCTTAACAGTTCATGACCTCCTCAAAGACACTGCGAATATTCAAGTAGGCGTTCTGTCATCAATTGTCATTTTCAGAAGTTCTCGATAAGTGCAACTGCTAGGAGAGTCAATGAGAGTCAGAGTGACAGACAGTTCCCCTCAATAGCTAGACAAAGTGTTCTCCAATTTAGAGTAATGAATCATGTGAGCTCTATACATTATTATCATCATTGACACATAGTCATACACCTCTGTAAATCCATGTACCAATCATACAGCTCCAATATCTCAACACATTACATTACATCAGCTCAATACATAACATGTCAGCTCAATATATAACATGTCAGCTCAATACATAACATGTCAGCTCAATATATAACATGTCAGCTCAATACATAACATGTCACCTCAATATATAACATGTCAGCTCAATATATAACATGTCAGCTCAATACATACCATGTCAGCTCAATATATAACATGTCAGCTCAATACATAACATGTCAACTCAATATATAACATGTCAGCTCAAAACATTACATATCAGCTCAATACATAACATGTCAGCTCAATATATAACATGTCAGCTCAATACATAACATGTCAACTCAATATATAACATGTCAGCTCAAAACATTACATATCAGCTCAATACATAACATGTCAGCTCAATATATAACATGTCAGCTCAATACATACCATGTCAGCTCAATATATAACATGTCAACTCAATACATAACATGTCAGCTCAATACATAACATGTCAACTCAATATATAACATGTCAGCTCAAAACATTACATATCAGCTCAATACATAACATGTCAGATCAATATATAACATGTCAGCTCAATACATACCATGTCAGCTCAATATATAACATGTCAGCTCTACATTATGTTGCTGCACCTAAGGCTGTTGTGGTGACGGTATTACCGCCACACTAGCGGCCATGAGTCATGACCGCAGTAAAATTCCATGTGACCGTTGAGTCATGGTAATCGCCTCATATACACTCAGGACATGCGTTGGCAGTACCCTAATGACCATTATGTCGCTAATGGCCTTGTACTCAGCACTCTATTGTCCCTCTAACCACTCTGACATCAATGCAAATGCAATCGAAAATCACATCAAACACTTATCATCAAAACAGTATCATGCTTTTAAAACTCACCTCACTATGATGATCAATTTAAAGAAAGAAGTTCAACAGCAAGTTGAAACAGTGTAAAACATGGTCGTTGTGGATGTTGCCTAACACAACGAAATGGGCAATGCTTTCTAAGGTGATGATTAATTCAAAACAACCATATGCATATTAGAGCTTCTGCATATGTATAGGCTTATGAAAATGATGACTGTGCTGTCATATAATATACGGCCTACTGCATATTATGCATGGCAGAAAAACATAAAACAAAACTGATTTAAGAATTCTTTGGTGCATAATTGGTCTAGCCTTTGAGTGTGGACTGTATTATTATGCATACTGGATGGACTGGGTTAGTTTATGCTACACTCCAAAATGTATATCCAAAATTTCCTCCACGAGTCTGGGAGAGAATGTATAGCCTTAGGCAATGCTGTTGGTTCATTGATTGTGCAGGGCGGCTTACCGTTAGCTTAGTGTATTTGTATATGATTTTGAATTGCCTAGTAATAGGGATTTTCATAATTAATAGGCTGACATTACCTTTAGCTACAAAATATCTTGCCACCATGCGTTTCCATCTCCCCCTGTCTCTTCTTTATTCATTTCTCAAGTGCGCAGAGGGGCTGTCAACCTTTTTAGTGAAATATGTTTCCTTGCGAAAACATGTTACTATCGTTCCTGAACAGATTTCACTTGGTTTCCCAAATTAAGCACTGGGTAGCTGCAGGAACAGGGTTGGAGAGCCCATAGCATACAGTTTGGGTGGAATATAACCTGTGGCGGTCGGTGCTGTTTAAGTTTTCATGAGCATGGCCTTGTTTCTATTACAGCATATTGGATGACTGTCATTCATATTCCATTCAACCAGTTCAATGTTACATCGGTAGGTTTAGGCTACTACGTGAGACTTGAATTTTCCCTGCACTGATCATTAGGTTGCTACAACCTAGCCTATGAATGAAAGTTTATAATGTAGGTACAGAGGTCCAGAGAAAAAATTGAGGTGACACATGGACAGACAGTGACACATTCAATATTGCCTTGCACACTCTTGGCTGCATCTAGCTGATGTAGGGTGTAATCATTATTCCAACAGTTGCTAACAAGAGTTTCTATTGGACAAATTCAGATATGTTTATCCCCATTTTCGTTCAGTTTGCTTCTGTTTAAGAACCGTGGAATACACCACTGATCACACATAAACACAGTTCACTTCCATAGCAACCACGTTGTATTCCTCTTCACATCTATCTCCTCTCCTCCTCTCACCTTTTCCTTTCGTTTGGGGACTTCAATGCACAACACATCAGCTGTATGTGACGAAAACACTTTTCCAAGCCAAACCATATCATAACACACAGCCTATATTGTTGTCACCATTTTAGCTAAAGTAATGTGTTAGTCAACATAGCTAATAGAACTAACGCGTTAGTAAACCCGCTACAATCATGCAGTAATGTTACAGTGTACAGTTAGTAAGCAGTTCAGTAAGCAGTTTAGCAGTTACACCGGCAGGCCTCGTGGCAATAAATTAGTAAAATCAAAAGCTTACCTTGACCTGCAAGATTTCCAGTGTTGTGTTGGATAGTCATAGCCAGCTAGCTAACATAGTATCCCTCTGTTTAAGCCGGGTGTTTGAGTAGGCTAAACTAGCTACATTTGCTAACTAAGTAAGTGAAAGTGAAAAAACATTTATGAAATATAGCGCTCTCTCTATCTCTCTCTTGCTTCTCCTTCATTTTTGAAGAAATTAATTTATTCAAAACTGTTCAGCTATTGGCTTTCTCTCTCTTTGAGTAAACTACTCACCACATTTTATGCACTGCAGTGCTAGCTAGCAGTAGCTTATGCTTTCAGTACTAGATTCATTCTCTGTTCCTTTGATTGTGTGGACGACATGCCAGTTCATGCTGCAAGAGCTCTGAAAGTTGTCACAATTACTGTGTAAGTCTATGGAAGGGGTTGAGAACCATGAGCCTCCTAGGTTTTGTATTGAAGTCAATGTACTCCGGCTACACCATGGTGCTACCCTACGGAGAGCTGTTGAGGCTACTGTTGACCTTCATTGCAAAACAGTGTGTTTCAATCAATTGTTTGAATGTATTTAATGTAGTTTTATATGGAAATTATACCTTTTTAAATGTTTTTACCATTTACGTTTTTTCTGAAATTCTGGAGGATGGTCCTCCCCTTCCTCCTCTTAGGAGCCTCCTCTGTCCTCAAACAGTGGCTGATGTGTGAAGTGAAATAAGTGTTCTTATATTTATTTCTCAGCTGCTCATAATAAGCACAGCTCCGCTATAAAACTGAAGTAGCCTATCCAGCGTCATTGAAAAACGGACCGATGGGAAAGCACGTTGCCTCCATTCGCTATTCATTCACTATTGGAGTGCATAATGAATCAGGGCCTGTATGGCCCTGTATGGAATACATGTACAGTCGTATGAAAAAGTTTGGGCACCCCTGACAATTTCCATGATTTCCATTTATAAATAATTGGGCGTTTGCATCAGCAATTACATTTTGTTCTATCAAATAACTGATGGACACAGTAATATTTCAGTAGTGAAATGAGGTTTATTGGATTAACAGAAAATGTGCAATATGCATCAAAATGAAATTAGACAGGTGCATAAATTTGGGCACCCCAACAGAAAAATCACATCAATATTTAGTAGAGCCTCCTTTTGCTAAAATAACAGCCTCTAGACGCTTCCTATAGCCTCTAATGAGTGTCTGGATTCTGGATTAAGGTATTTTGGACCATTCCTCCTTACAAAACATCTCCAGTTCAGTTAGGTTTGATGGTTGCCGAGCATGGACAGCCACTTCAAATCATCCCACAGATTCTCAATGATATTCAGGTATGGGGACTGGGATGGCCATTCTAGAACATTGTACTTGTTCCTCTGCATAAATGCCCGGGTAGATTTTGAGCAGTGTTTTGGGTCGTTGTCTTGTTGAAATATCCAGCCCCGGCGTAACTTCAACTTTGTGACTGATTCTTCAACATTATTCCCAAGAATCTGCTGATATTGAGTGGAATCCATGCAACCCTCAACTTTAACAAGATTCCCAGTACCTGCACTGGCCACACAGCCCCACAGAATGATGGAACCCCCACCAAATGTTACTGTGGGTAGCAAGTGTTTTTCTTGGAACGCTGTGTTCTTTTGCCGCCATGCATAACTGATAAAGAAATGTGTATGTTTAATGTTAATGACTAAGATGTTTCACCCTGAAACGGTGTAATGTGTAAGATGTATTAGAATTACAAGATTATGATTCTAAGAATGTGCGAACATAGACAATGTTCAGACCAGGTTAGGATGTACCATTTGGTAAATGAGTCAGGATGGGGTTAAAGACAAATAAAGGGGGAGACAGACCATTTGTGAAGGCTGTTAGTCCTGCAGGAGATTATGCGGCCATAAAAGTTCACAGGGCCCCATCCATCAGAATTGGGGCCTGGTCTTCGAGGTGTGAGTAAACATTAGCAACTGAGGGATGTCTTTGAGGGGGGTGACCTGAGATAACAGGATAGGGTCTTTGAAGGCAGATCCTGAGAACTTGCAGGCCATGAAACAGGGTGGAGACTTTGCTGACTGAATTTTATAAAAGGCTTTGTGTTTTTTCTTTCTGGAGAACGTTCTCTGAATAAAACCTGACCATTGTAAAGCTGGAGCTCTCTCTGTATTATTTAAACAAACTGAAGAATTTACAACCTTCAGGATACAGATAGTTAAAAAGTTCATTTAGAACATTGGAATAGAAATATTCGTGACAATAACGCCCCTTGTTATGACCAAATAACTCAATCTTTGTTTCATCAGTCCACAGCACCTTATTCCAAAATGAAGCTGGCTTGTCCAAATGTGCATTTGCATACCTCAAGCGACTCTGTTTGTGGCGTGTGTGCAGAAAAGGCTTCTTCCACATCACTCTCCCGTACAGCTTCTCCTTGTGCAAAGTGCGCTGAATTGTTGAACGATGCACAGTGACATCATCTGCAGCAAGATAATGTTGTAGGTCTTTGGAGGTGGTCTGTGGGCTGTTTTTGACCGTTCTCACCATCCTTCGCCTTTGCCTCTCCGATATTTTACTTGGCCTGCCACTTCTGGCCTTAACAAGAACTGTGCCTGTGGTCTTCCATTTCCTCACTATGTTCCTCACAGTGGACACTGACAGCTTACATCTCTGCGATAGCTTTTTGTAGCCTTCCCCTAAACCATAATGTTGAACAATCTTTGTTTTCAGGTCATTTGAGAGTTGTTTTGAGGCCCCCATGTTGCCACTCTTCAGAGGAGAGTCAAAGAGAACAACAACTTGCATTTGGCCACCTTAAATACCTTTTCTCATGATTGGATGCACTTGTCTATGAAGTTCAAGGCTTAATGAGCTCACCAAACCAATTGTGTGTTACAATTAATCAGTGCTATGTAGTTACAGGTATTCAAATCAACAGAATGACAAGGGTGCCCAAATTTTTGCATAGCCTATTTTTCGCATCTGATTTAATTTCATACAACTTAATATTGCTACACTAAAAATCTTTGTCTGGACAATACCCCAGTACTCAGCTTTTATTAGAAAATGAATGGCATGCCACTGTGATCATTTTCTGTGACGACAGAGTAAATTATTATGCAGCCTCAGAGGGGTGCCCAAACTTTTTCATTCAACTGTATTTTTACCCCTGCCCTGTTCCTGCCAATTTAATAATGGGCCATTCTAAATCAACACTAATTTAGATAGATAGATAGATAGATAGATAGATAGATAGATAGATAGATAGATAGATAGATAGATAGATAGATAGATAGATAGATAGATAGATAGATAGATAGATAGACATATACATATTAGTAAAGACAATACTACATTGAGAATAGTCTGATGATTGAAAATATAATCACATGATGACAGAACAGCTGTGCAGCCTGAGGCAAGCTTTTTGTTCCTGACTTTCTCAAATCATCAATAGCCTCAGGCAGCCTATATATGTTAGGATTTCTAAGACATTCTAAGATTTGTATCATTTACAACTAAAGTGGCCAAGTAACTCTAAATCTAGCGCATAGGACCTGTTTCAAATGATCACTTTTAGGACCTGTTTCAAATGATCACTTTTAGGACCTGTTTCAAATGATCACTTTTAGGACCTGTTTCAAATGATCACTTTTAGGACCTGTTTCAAATGATCACTTTTAGGACCTGTTTCAATGTATCGCTTTTATGCCACTTCATATGCGCACTTGCTCTGGAATAGGAAAAATTTCCTTTCTATTTTATTCAACTAAGTTCAATTATATTCTTATTATTATAAAATCATATAATATAAAATATTGGTATGGGACTTATAAGTGTATTTTGTAGGCTGTCATTGTAAATAAGAATTTGTTCTTAACTGACTTGTCTAGTTAAATAAAGGTTAAATATTTTTGTTTTAAATACAAAATATATATCTTGTCAGCTAAATGAACAAGCCTACGGCATGGAGCATAGCCAGATAAGATACAGTAGGTCAACTCATATTATGTTCTTCTAAAATATATGTTATTCATATCATAATGTTTAATTAGACCTGACAACATTTTTTAAAATATGTTGTGATGGTGTGTATTAAATTCATTTATTAGACTATTTTTTATATAAATGTGCCAAAGGCGCAAATCAGCGGCTTGAATTAAGCTTGTATGCATCGAGGCCTTGACTTGCTAAACTTTTCTATGTTAATGAACGGTCAGTTACTGTGAGACCGGCCCTACTTTTGCATGACAATAACCGGCTGACAAAATGTAATGACCGCCACAGCCCTAGCTGGACGCTGTTGGATTAGCCTGTGATGTCATTGAAAGTTTTGAAACCCTTGTCCTATACTGTCCGAATAGGCTACCCATACCCCTGTCTTAAATTGTAGGCTGTTTGAGTATGCAAAAATCTAGTATTCTTTAGATGCCTGCACGTCATACTCATTTCGGCTTTGACAACAGTTGATCAATTAGATATGGGGATGCGCTACCGAAATTAACGAATAGTGGGAAACAACGCAATAGCGCATGATGCATTCTCAGTATGCAAAAATATAGAAGGCCTATGTGGATTTTCGAAAATCGGGTATGGTTTCAATGCCAGGATGTTATACTCATTTCGGCTCTTCATCTAGTAGAATTAGATGCACACTTCTCCCCCAATGCATTGGAAGAGATGGGCTGTGAGTGATAGGCCCTAATTCTCTTAAAGTAGCCATACAACAAAACTACTCTACGTAATTGGGAAGATGCCAAATAGCAAGGTTTCTGCGGTGGTTAAATGTAGGCTAAGTCATTTTTGTTCTCCTTAAAATGATCGAGTATTTCATCGTAGTCTACATGTTTGAAATCAGAACAGTGTTTGTTGGCCTTCATTAGAGCTTTTAAACAAAATGCTAAACTATATTTTGATTTCTGAATGTGTCGGCATCGGGAACTTGGGATGTGGCTGTGTTATCGATGTTAATCAGGCCTTTTGATTTGAACATATGGATTGTTTAAGTTTTGTAGGCTAGGCTACTTATTTAATTATTGAATTTATGGATCAAGCCTAAGCAGTCAATTTGATCTTCTTTCCAATGATCAGTGCTTTCCTATTGTATTATTTTGCTGTCCAGTGGTTCTGAATTTTCAATGCACCCGACTGTCCACATATTTTCTGTGCGATAGGCCTAGCATTTTGATTGGAAATGTTGGTGTACTAGGCTATTTGATTCAATTTATATATATATATATATATATATATATATATATATATATATATATATATATATAACACTTTGCTTTTACTAATAAATATGTTGAAATGGAACCAAATTATATTTGCCCTTCCTCTGTCCTTTTTAAATAGGATAGTTGGGCTATGGTATACAGTGCCTTCAGAAAGTATTCACACCCAAAATGTATAACATTCCGATTTGTTTTTATCACACAATAACCCATAATGTCCAAGTGGAACTATTTTTTGACAAAATGTTTACAAATTAATCAAAAATGAAAAGCCAGTCAATATGTATTCAACCCCTTTGTTATTGCAAGCCTAAAGAAGTTCAGGAGTAAAAATGTGCTTAACAAATCACATAATAAGTTGCATAATAAGCTGCATGGACTCACTCTGTGTGCAATAATATACTACCTCATCTCTGTAACCCACACACACAATTATCTGTAAGGTCCCTCAGTTGAGCAGAGAATTTCAAACACAGATTCAACCACAAAAACCAGGGAGGTTTTCCAATGCCTCGCAAACAAGAGCAACTAATAGTAGATGGGTAAATAAAAAGCAGACATTGAATATCCCTTTGAGCATGGGGAAGTTATTAGTTACACTTTGGATGGTGTATCAATGCACCCAATCACTACAAAGATACAGGCGTCCTTCCTAACTCATTTGCCGGAAGGGAAGGAAACCGCTTAGTGATTTCACCATTAGGCCAATGATGACTTTAAAATCAAATACTTTTTTCAAATCAAATGTATTCAGGTCGCAGTTGCAAATGAGAACTTGTTCTCAACTGACCTACCTGGTTAAATAAAGGTGAAATAAAAAAAAAAAAATGTATTTAAAGCCCTTTTTACATCAGCCTGATGTCACAAAGTGCTATACAGAAACCCAGCCTAAAACCCCAAACAGCAAGCAATGCAGATGTAGAAGCACGGTGGCTAGGAAAAACTCTCTAGAA
Source organism: Thymallus thymallus (assembly GCA_023634145.1). Lineage (NCBI taxonomy): Eukaryota > Metazoa > Chordata > Actinopteri > Salmoniformes > Salmonidae > Thymallus > Thymallus thymallus. The sequence goes on from CM042420.1 coordinate 19,446,567, forward strand.
AGACAAAAACCTAGGAAGAAACCTAGAGAGGAACCAGGCTCTGAGGGGTGGCCAGTCCTCTTCTGGCTGTGCCAGGTGGAGATTATAAAAATTCATGGCCATTAAGGCCAGTTCTTTCTTTCTTCAAATGTTCATAGATGACCAGCAGGGTAAAATAATAATCATAGTGGTTGTAGAGGTTGCAACAGGTAAATACATCAAGAGTGAATGTCACATGGCTTTTCAGAGCCAGGCATTTAGATGCGGTAGAGAGCGCAGGTGCGGTAGAGAGAGAGTGAGAGAGAGAGAAATGAAAACAGCAGGTCTGGGACAAGGTGGCACGTCCAATGAACAGGTCAGGGTTCCATAACCGCAAGCAGAAGAGTTGAAACCGGTGCAGCAGCACGACCAGGTGGACAGGGGACAGCTAGGAGTCATCAGGGCAGGTAGTCCTGAAGCATGGTCCTAAGGCTCAGGTCATCCGGGAGAGGAGGTAGAGTGAGAGAGAGAGAGAATTAGAGGGAGCCTACTTAAATTCATACAAGACACCGGATAATAACATCAGATTTAACAAACTGACCCTAGCCCTCCGGCACATAGACTACTGCAGCATAGATACTGGAGGCTGAGACGGGGGGGGGGGGCAGGAGACACTGTGGCCCCTTCCGACAATACCCCGACAATACCCTCGGACAGGGCCTACCAGGCAGGATATAACCCCACCCACTCTGCCAAAGCACAGCCCCCCACACCAATAGAGGGATATCAACAACCACCAACTTACTACCCTGAGACAAGGGTAAAGTATAGCCCACGAAAGATCCCCTCCACTGCACAAGCCCGAGGGGGCGACAAACCGGACAGGAAGTGACGCACCCCTCTTAGGGATGGCATGGAAAGCACCAGTAAGCCAGTGACTCAGCCCCCATAATAGGGTCAGAGGTAGAGACTCCCAATGGAGAGATGGGAACCGGCCAGGCAGAGGCACCCCTGGGCCAGACTACACTCAATCATAGGACCTACTGAAGAGATGAGTCTTCAGTAAATACTTAAAGGTCGAGACGGAGTCTGCGTCTCTCACATGGATAGGCAGACCATTCCATAAAAATTGAGCTCTATAGGAGAAAGCCCTGCCTCCAGCTGTTTGCTTAGAAATTCTAGGGACAATAAGGAGGCCTGCGTCTTGTGACCAGCGCACACGTGTAGGTACAGTGGGGAGAACAAGTATTTGATACACTGCCGATTTTGCAGTGTATCAGAAAATCACATTGTATGAATTTTAAATAATTAATTTGCATTTTATTGCATGACATAAGTATTTGATCACCTACCAACCAGTAAGAATTCCGGCTCTCACAGACCTGTTAGTTTTTCTTTAAGAAGCCCTCCTGTTCTCCACTCATTACCTGTATTAACTGCACCTGTTTGAACTCGTTACCTGTATAAAAGACACCTGTCCACACACTCAATCAAACAGACTACAACCTCTCCACAATGGCCAAGACCAGAGAGCTGTGTAAGGACATCAGGGATAAAATTGTAGACCTGCACAAGGCTGGGATGGGCTACAGGACAATAGGCAAGCAGCTTGGTGAGAAGGCAACAACTGTTGGCGCAATTATTAGAAAATGGAAGAAGTTCAAGATGACGGTCAATCTCCCTCGGTCTGGGGCACCATGCAAGATCTCACCTCGTGGGGCATCAATGATCACGAGGAAGGTGAGGGATCAGCCCAGAACTACACGGCAGGACCTGGTCAATGACCTGAAGAGAGCTGGGACCACAGTCTCAAAGAAAACCATTAGTAACACACTACGCCGTCATGGATTAAAATCCCAGCTTAAAAGGTCCCCCTGCTCAAGCCAGCGCATGTCCAGGCCCGTCTGAAGTTTGCCAATGACCATCTGGATGATCCAGAGGAGGAATGGGAGAAGGTTATGTGGTCTGATGAGACAAAAATAGAGCTTTTTGGTCTAAACTCCACTCGCCGTGTTTGGAGGAAGAAGAAGGATGAGTACAACCCCAAGAACACCATCCCAATCGTGAAGCATGGAGGTGGAAACATCATTCTTTGGGGATTCTTTTCTGCAAAGTGGACAGGACGACTGCACCGTATTGAGGGGAGGATGGATGGGGCCATGTATTGCGAGATCCTAGCCAACAACCTCCTTCCCTCAGTAAGAGCATTGAAGATGGGTCATGGCTGGGTCTTCCAGCATGACAACGACCCGAAACACACATCCAGGGCAACTAAGGAGTGGCTCCGTAAGAAGCATCTCAAGGTCCTGGAGTGGCCTAGCCAGTCTCCAGACCTGAACCCAATAGAAAATCTTTGGAGGGAGCTGAAAGTCCGTATTGCCCAGCGACAGCCCCGAAACCTGAAGGATCTGGAGAAGGTCTGTATGGAGGAGTGGGCCAAAATCCCTGCTGCAGTGTGTGCAAACCTGGTCAAGAACTACAGGAAACGTATGATCTCTGTAATTGCAAACAAAGGTTTCTGTACCAAATATTAAGTTCTGCTTTTCTGATGTATCAAATACTTATGTCATGCAATAAAATGCAAATTAATTACTTAAAAATCATACAATGTGATTTTCTGGATTTTTGTTTTTGATTCCGTCACTCACAGTTGAAGAGTACCTATGATAAAAATTACAGACTTCTACATGCTTTGTAAGTGGGAATACCTGCAAAATCGGCAGTGTATCAAATACTTGTTCTCCCCACTGTATGTACGTTAGGACCATATCTGAGAGATAAGTAGGAGCAAGCCCATGTAATGCTTTGTAGGTTAGCAGTAAAACCTTGATATCAGCCCTAGCCTTAACAGGAAGCCAGTGTAGAGAGGCTAGCACGGGAGTAATATGATCAAATGTTTTGGTTCTAGTCAAGATTCTAGCAGCCGTGTTTAGCACTAATTTAAGTTTATTTAGTGCTTTATCCGGGTAGCCAGAGAGTAGAGCATTGCAGTAATCTAATCTAGAAGTGACAAAAGCATGGATTAGCTATTCTGCATAATGTTTGGACAAAAAATGTCAGATCTTTACAATTGTACGAAGATATTCTTGATACGTTCGTTAAAAGATAGATCAGGTTCCAGAGTAACGCCGAGGTCCTTCACAGTTTTTTGGGGGACGACTGTACAACCATCAAGATTAATTGTCAAATCCAAAAGAAGATCTCTTTGTTTCTTGGGACCTAGAACTAGCATCTCTGTTTTGTCAGAATTTAAAAGTAAAACATTTGCCGCCATCCACTTCCTTAAGTCTGAAACACAGGCTTCCAGGGCAGGCAATTTTGGGGCATCACCATGTTTCATCTAAATGTACAGCTGTGTGTCGTCCGCATAGCAACGGAAGTTAACATTATGTTTCCGAATGACATCACCAAGAGGTAAAATATATAGTGAAAGCAATAGTGGCCCTAAAACGGAATCTTGAGGAACACCGAAACTTACAATTGATTTGTCAGAGGACAAACCATCCACAGAGACGAACTGATATCTCTCCGACAGATAAGATCTAAACCAGGCAAGAACCTGTCCGTGTAGACCAATTAAGGTTTCCAATCTCTCCAAAAGAATATGATGGTCGATGGTGTCAAAAGCAGCACTAAGGTCTAAGAGCACGAGGACAGATGCAGAGCCTTGGTCTGACACCATTAAAAGGTCATTTACCACTTTCACAAGTGCAGTCTCAGTGCTATGATAGGGTCTAAAACCAGACTGAAGTGTTTCGTATATATTATTTGTCTTCAGGAAGGCAGTGAGTTGCTGCACAACAGCGTTTTCTAAGATGAGAAGAGAAATGGAAGATTCGATATAGACCGATAGTTTTTTACATTGTTTTTTTTTTTTTTTACATTAAAACAGTTACAGAGTTGAATGGGTGTGATAGGAGAAAACTGAGGATGGATCAACAACCTACATCATGTTATGGGTATGCTTGTCATCAGCAAGGACTAGGGAGCTTTTTATGATAAAAAGTAACGGAATAGAGCTAAGCACAGGCCTAGAGAAAAACCTGGTTCAGTCTGCTTTCCAACAGACACTGGGAGACAAACTCACCTTTCAGCAGGACAATAACCTAAAACACAAGGGCAAATCTACTTTGGAGTTGCTTACCAAGATGACATTGAATGTTCCTGAGTGGCCTAGTGTGGCCTACAGTGTTGACTTAAATCGCCTTTAAAATCTATGGCAAGACAGTTAAATGGCTGTCTAGCAATGATCAAAAATAGAATGTTGCCTGCACCCGCCCACCGGACTATCATCACTACCCTCGACGGGTCTGACTTAGAATTTGTGGACAACTACAAATACCTAGGCGTCTGGTTAGACTGTAAACTCAACTTCCAGACTCACATTAATCATCTCCAATCCAAAATTAAATCTAGAATCGGCTTCCTATTTCGCAACAAAGCCTCCTTCACTCATGCTGCCAAACATGCCCTTGCAAAACTTACCATCCTACCGATCCTTGACTTCGGCGATGTCATTTACAAAATAGCCTCCAACACTCTACTCAGCAAATTGGATGTTGTCTATCACAGTGCCATCCGTTTTGTTACCAAAGCCCCATATACTACCCACCACTGCGACCTGTATTCTCTAGTTAGCTGGCCCTCACTACATATTTGTCGCCAAACCCACTGGCTCCAGGTCATCTATAAGTCTTTATTAGGTAAATCCCCGCCTTATCTCAGCTCGCTGGTCACCATAGCAACACCTACCCGTAGCATGCGCTCCATCAGGTATATCTCACTGGCCACCACCAAAGCCAACACCTCCTTTGGCCGCCATTCCTTCCAGTTCTCTGCTGCCAATGACTGGAACGAATTGCACAAATCCTTGAAGCTAGAGGTTCCTATCTCCCTCACTAACTTTAAGCATCAGCTGTCAAAGCTGCTTATCGATCACTGCACCTGTATATAGCCCTTCTGTAAATAGCCCATCCTACTACCTCATCCCCAAATTCTTTTTATTTTTTATTTATTTTTATTTTTTACTTCCGCTCAATTTTCCACTCCAGTATCTCTATTTGCACATCATCATTTGCACATTCCATCATTCCAGTGATTATGCTAATCTGTAATTTATTTCGCCACTATGGCCTATTTATTGTCTTCCTAACCTTACTGCATTTTGCACTACATTTGCACTCTGTATATAGATTTTCTATTGTGTTATTGACTGTATGTTTGTTTATTTCCCATGTGTAACTCTGTGTTGTTGTTTTTTGTCGCACTGCCTTGCTTTGTCTTGGCCAGGTCGCAGTTGCAAATGAGAACTTGTTCTCAACTGACCTACCTGGTTAAATAAAGGTGAAATAAAAACATAAACAATCAGCTTGACAGAGTTTGAAGAATTTGAAAAAGAATAATGTTCAAATATTGTACAATCCAGGTGTGAAAAGCTCTTAGAGACGTACCCAGCAAGAATCACAGTTGTAAACGCTCCCAAAGGTATTGACTCAGGGGGTTGAATACTTATGTAATCAAGACATATTAGTGTTTTATTTTTCATAAATATTTTACCAAATCATAGAGTTTTTCTTCTCCTTTCACAAAAGTATTTTGTGTAGATCATTTTAATAGCACTTTGTGACACAACAAAATGTGGAAAAACTCAATGTGTGTGAACACTTTCTGAAGGCATTGTACGTCGAACGTAAGTCTGCCTATAACCAGCCTGAGTAGACATTTAACTCCATTCCTATTCTATTTAGAGTTTAGAGAAATTAATCAAATTGTAAATTAGCTATTATCAGGCTGGTTAATGCAATGCATGTCTGTTGAATTGCAGTGCAGCCGTGGCATACTGCATACTTTTTACTAAACTGTACGTGCTTAATAGTATGCTATGATGAGTACATAGTTTGCAGTTTAAGTATCTAGTACGCTAGTATGGGCATTGGGACACGGCCACTCTCTGTGTGTGCACTCCTCATTTGGAGTCAGGCCTTTGATAACAGACAGACTACTCGTCTCGTTCTCCCACTAATTGGCAGCAGAGGTGGTCTCTCGTATGAAGAGTGTGTGCGAGCACTGAATCTGTCCTGGTTCATCAAGGACAAATACAGTTAGGAGGGCCTTCTGGCTGTTTGCTTAGTGTTAATCACACTCAATACTATTACATCTAATCTCCATTATCTCAGACTGTGCTCCCTGCTGTTATGTATGAGTGTCAGTGGGTCCAGAGTGGACGAGCATCCATTCTGACCCTCACATGCTAATGAGGACATGAGTCATTTTGAGAACACCCATGACACCCGTACGTGTGTGTGTAATGAAGACCAACACCTGATGGGCAAATAATGCATGCACACTCACGTACGACACACACACATACACACACACAAGCGTGCACACACATGAACAAGCATGCACACACATGAACACCCCTTTTGCGTAGTTGCTTCCGTTGGTGCAATTCATATTCCAATAAGGTGGAAATATACACTGAGTGCACAAAACATTAGGAACACCTCTTTTTCTTTTCATGACCAGGTGAATTCCGGTGAAAGCTATGATCCCTTATTGATGTCACTTTTTTAACCCACTTCAATCAGTGTAGATGAAGGGGAAGAGATGGGTTAAATAAGGATGTTTAAGCCTTGAGACAATTGAGACATGGATTGTGTGTCATTCAGAGGGTGAATGAACAAGACAAAAGATGTAAGTATTTTTGAACGGGGTAGTGGGTGCCAGGCGCACCGGTTTGTGTCAAGAACTGTAACACTGATGGGTTTTCATGCAAAACAGTTTCCCATGTGTATCAGGAAGGGCCACCACCCAAAGGAAAACCAGCCAACTTGACACAACAGTGGGAAACGTTGGACTGAACATGGGCCCTCATCCCTGTGGAACGCTTTCGACACCTTGTAGAATCCATGCCCTGAATTGAGGCCGTTCTGATAACTCAATATTATGACTGCATTCTTAATGTTTTGTACACTCAGTGTACATCAGATAGCAATACATCCTCATCTGGTATGTGTCACGCATGCATGACATTGTGTCCAAAAAACAACCTCCTTATCTCGCCCATTGATACAAGAACCCGGCAATTAAATGTGACTTCTGTCATCTCTCCAAGTCAAATATTATGGAAAGCCGACACACCGAAATACCGAAGTGGGCCCTCTCAAAATTGAACCCTTTGGGGCGATGTGGGGGGAAAAAGCATTTGTTCTGCACTTTTTAGATAAAAATAGGATTTTTTTCCCCCTAAAGAGAACATTTCCAATGTAGCCGACTGTCTCTTACCATCAAAGTAAATGACTCTTTCACCGTGGGTCATTACAGCAAGCGGCTCCTGTCAATAGCAGCCCTTAATTGTATTTGATAGAGAGCCACAACTCCAGTCAAAGCTCTCCTCTCCACAAAGACTAATGGCCCACTCTTCCTTTGAACTCAAACTGAGTGATTGTGAGAGAGAGAGCGAGAGAGAGAGAGAGAAGGAGGGGGGGGGGGAGTGTGTGTGTGTATGTGTGAGAGAGTGTCTGTGTGTGTGTTGCTGTGTGTGTGTCAGTGTGTTGGGGTGTGTATGAGATAGCTAAAAATCTACAGTCCTTGTGTGTGTTCATCCGTACCCACCTCAGTCAGTGCACAATAGCTTTCTTTTCCCCCGACACTAGAACACAAGAATACAAGGCACTTGAACACAAGGTTCTAGAACATAAGGCATTAGAACTCAAGGCACTAGAACACATGCAGCTCGCTAGCTCTTCTGTCATGATCAAAGTGGTTCAACACTACAACCGAAATACATTGACTGTGATTGATTGACTTATTGCTGGATGGGTGATGCTTAGTTTAGCCACCCCCTCGCCTCGGACTCTTTACTCAGGCGCCCCACATCTTGACCATCACAACCCGGCCACTACTGGGTCCCAGTCAGACTGTCTGTCACTAGTCCACCCACCGACAAAGCCCTGGGAGACACTAATGCGATGTGACCACTCTCAACCCCTCACGTTACCCTCTGTAGCGCCAGTACTTCTCTGTCACATCAAGGGCAGATATTCTCTTGGCTGTCAGGGGTGAAGCTCACACAGCCTCACTTCTTCCTGACTCCGGACTCCCTCAGTCCCCTCAGTCCTCAGTCCCCTCCCTCCTCAATACCTTCACTCCTCACCCTCCTCACTCCTCAGTCACCTCAGTCCCCTCCCTCCTCAGCCCCCTCACTCCTCAATACCCTCACTCCTCAGTCCCCTCCCTCCTCATTACCCTCACTCCTCAGCCCCCTCCCTCCTCAATACCCTCACTCCTCAGTCCCCTCCCTCCTCAATACCCTCACTCCTCAGTCTCTTCACTCCTGAGCCCCCTCACTCCTCAGCCCCCTCATTTTTTTTTTTGCACATTCACTACAGTACATGACCAAAAGTATGTGGACACCTGCTCGTTCCGAAATCATGGGCATTAATAGAGTTGGTCCCCCATTTACTGCTATAACACCTTCTAGTCTTCTGGCAAGGCTTTCCGCTAGATGTTGGAACACTGCTGCAGGGCTTCCATTTAGCCAAGAGCATTAGTGAGGTCGGGCACTGATGTTGGGCAATTAGGCCTGGCTCACAGTCGGCGTTCCAATTCATCCCAAAGGTGTTCGAGGGGGTTGAGGTCAGGGCTCTGTGCAGGCCAGTCAGGCTCTTTTTTATTTTATTTTACTTTTTAATACTGCAGATAGATTGTGGCTTCCATCAATGTTACTGTCTGCATCCTTCCCAATCCCCCGTATATATATTTTTTGTAAAAATATATATAACATATACAGTGGGTGAAATAAGTATTGAACACGTCACCATTTTTCTCAGTAAATATATTTCCAAAGGTGCTATTGACATGAAAGTTTCACCAGATGTTGGTAACAACCCACCTGTGTTTGAGGGATATTGTTGTGTTTAGGTGCTTTTTGAGCTTTTTGCTCTGGTTTATTGTTTTTTTAGTTCTTCTAATAAAATGTTGAACTACTACAGCTCTGTGCCTTAGTTCTAGCCTACACCCAGCCGTGACAAATACAAACTTTTGGCCCCCAGTGTATATACTGTATATATATATACAGTAAAAATATATATAAATATATACAGCGGGTGAAATAAGTATTGAACACGTCACCATTTTTCTCAGTAAATATATTTCCAAAGGTGCTATTGACATGAAAGTTTCACCAGATGTTGGTAACAACCCAAGTAATCCATACATACAAAGAAACCAAAACAAATAAGTTCAGAAATTACGTTATGTGTAATAATGTGAAATGACACAGGGAAAAAGTATTGAACACATGAAGAAAGGGAGGTTCAAAAAGGCATGGAAAGCCAAGACAACAGCTGAAAACTATCAGTAATTAAAAAGCAATCCAGCCCCCTGTCAGTGCAAATTAATATCATCTGGTTCAGTTCCAACTGATGGCCTACAAAAAGGTCTCATTGCCAAGGTGTCACACAAGACACATCTCATGATGGGTAAAAGCAAAGAGCTGTCTCAAGACCTTTGCAACCTAATTGTTGCAAAACATAATGATGGCATTGGTTATAGGCGCATTTCTAAGCTTCTGAATGTTCCAGTGAGCACTGTTGGGGCCATAATACGGAAGTGGAAAGACAATCATTTCACCATAAATTTGCCTCGACCAGGTGCTCCTCGCAAGATTTCTGACAGAGGAGTGAAAATAATAATCAGAAGAGTTGTCCAAGAGCCAAGGACCACTTGTGGAGAGCTTCAAAAAGACCTGCAATTAGCAGGTACTGTTGTCTCAAAGAAAACAGTAAGTAATGCACTCCACCGCCATGGCCTGTATGCACGCTCACCACGCAAGACTCCATATCTGAAAAAAAAGCATGTTGAAGCTTGTTTAAAGTTTGCTGCACAACATTTGGAAAAGCCAGTGAAATACTGGGAGAATATAGTGTGGTCAGATGAGAGCAAAATTGAACTGTTTGGATGTCATAATACACACCATGTTTGGAGGAGAAATGGCACTGCACATCACCCTAAAAACACCATACCAACAGTGAAGTTTGGAGGTGGGAACATCATGGTGTGGGGCTGCTTTTCAGCAAATGGTACTGGCAAACTTCACATAATTGAAGGAAGGATGAATGGGCAAATTTACTGAGACATTCTTGACAAAAATCTGCTGCCATCTACCAGGATGATGAAGATAAAACGAGGGTGGACATTTCAGCAAGACTATGATCCCAAACACACAGCCAAGGAAACTCTCAATTGTTTTCAAAGAAAGAAAATAAAGCTGCTAGAATGGCCCAGCCAACTTAAATCCCATTGAAAATCTATGGAAAGAACTGAAGATCAAGACTCATAGAAGAGGCCCACAGAACCTTCAAGATTTGAAGACTGTTTGTGTGGAAGAATGGGCCAAAATCACACGAGAGCAATGCATGCGACTAGTTTCTCCATACAGGAGGTGTCTTGAAGCTGTCATTACCAACAAAGGCTTTTGTACAAAGTATTAAATAAATATCAGTAAGTGTGTTCAATACTTTTTCCCTGTGTCATTTCACATTATTACATATATCTTAATTTCTGAACTTATTTGTTTTGGTTTCTTTGTATGTATGGATTACTTGGGTTGTTACCAACATCTGGTGAAAATGTCATGTCAATAGCACCTTTGGAAATATATTTACTGAGAAAAATGGTGACGTGTTCAATACTTATTTCACCTGCTGTATATATTTGTTATATATTTTCCTTTATTATTTTTGACGTTGCTTCCAGAGGCAATTTGGAACTCGGTAGTGAGTGTTGCAACCGAGGACCGATAATTTTTCCTGTGAGCTTGTGTGGCCTACCACTTCACGGCTGAGCCGCTGTTGCTCCTAGACGTTTCCACTCCACAATAACAGCACTTACTGTTGAGTGGGGCTGGTCTATCAGAGCAGAAATGTGATGAACTGACTTGTTGGAAAGGTGGCATCCTATGACAGTTCTACGTTGAAAGTCATGGAGCTCTTCGGTAAGGCCATTCTACTGCCAATGTTTGTCTATGGGGATTACATGGCTGTGTGATTGATTTTATACACCTGTCAGCAACGGGTGTGACTGAAAAATCAGAATCCAGTAATTTTGAAGCGGTGTCCACATACTTTACTAATGTATTGTATATAAGATATGAAGTGCATTCGGAAAGTATTCAGACCCCCAGTATTCAGACTTTTTCAACATTTTGTTACCTTACAGCCTTATTATCACTCCAGAGATGTTCGATCTCCCCCGATTGCTCAGTATTGCCAGCTCTAGGAAGAGTCTTGTTGGTTCCCACCTTACTCCATTTTAAAATTATGGAGGCAACTGTGTTCAAGGGGACCTTCAATGCTGCAGAAATGTTTTGGTACCCTTCCACAGATCTGTGCCAGATCTGTGCCTCGACACAATCCTGTCTCGGAGCTCTACGGACAATTCCTTCGCCCTGATGGCTTGGTTTTTGCTCTGACACACACTGTCAACTGGTGACCTTATATAGACAGGTATGTGCGTTTCCAAATCATGTCCAACCAATTGAATTTACCACAGGTGGACTCCAATCAAGTTGTAGAAACATCTCAAGGATGATCAATGGAAACAGGATGCACCTGAACTCAATTTTGAGTCTCATAGCAAAGGGTCTTAATATTTACATATGTAAATAAGGTATTTCTTTTTTAATTTTAAAAACATTTGCAAAACCTTTTTTTTGCTTCGTCATTATGGGGTATTGTTTGTTATTGAATCAATTTTAGAATAAGGGTGTAACGTAACAAAATGTGGAAAAAGGGAAAGGGTCTGAATACTTTCAGAATAAACTGTATATAGTGCCTTGCAAAAGTATTTTGACCCTTTGGATTTCTTCACATTTTATTGTTTTACAAAGTGGGATTAAAATGTATTGCAATCTACACAAAATACTCTGTCAGAGAGGAAAGAAAAATTCTAGAATTTTGTATTTCCTCCTGACAGAACTGGTGTAACTCAGTCAGGTTTGTAGGCCTCCTTGCTCGCACATGCTTTTTCAGTTCTGCCCACAAGTTTCTATAGGATTGAGTTCAGGGCTTTGTGATGGCCACTCCAATACCTTGACTTTGTTGTCCTTAAGCCATTTTGCCACAACTTTGGAAGTATGCTTGGGGTCATTGTCCATTTGGAAGACCAATTTGTGACCAAGCTTTAACTTCCTGACTGATGTCTTGAGACGTTGCTTCAATATATCCTCATCATTTGATTTTCCCATGATGTCGAGCAAAGAGGCACTGTTTGAAATACATCTACAGGTACACCTCCAATTGACTCAAATTATGTAAATTAGCCTATCAGAAGCTTCTAAAGCCATGACATCATTTTCTGGAATTTTCCAAGCTGTATAAATGCAGTCAACTTAGTGTATGTAGTTGTGATACAGTGAATTATAAGTGAAATAATCTGTCTGTAAACCATTTTTGGAAGAATTACTTTGTCATGAACAAAGTAGATGTCCTAACCGACTTGCCAAAATTATAGTTTGTTAACATGAAAAGTGGTTGAAAAATGAGTTTTAATGACTTCAACCTAAGTGTATGTAAACTTCCGACTTCAACTGTACATGTTTATTGATGCATTTTCTCCTCTGCTGGTCTCAAAGCAACCTCAGGCAGCTGTAGAGTCGTTTCCCTGCAATGACGTTTTTTTAAAGGCATTGTTGGAGTGTACATGCATTCTCCCTCTCATCTAAAGGAATGTCTAAGAGAGAGTGTTTCTGTGCGTGCGCGTGTGTGTGTGCGTGTCTGCGTGTGTTTGTGTGTGTGTGTGCGCGTGTGTGTACGTGTGTGAGCCTGCGTGCGTGTGTGTGCGTGCGTGCGTGTGTGATAAAGACATGTTATCCGACTCCACAGTGCTGCCACAGCCGGTCTCACAGCGTCACTGCTCCAGTCTTAGTCATCTCATTTTAATACCAGCCTTTGATGAAGAGAAAGATACCCCTGAGACACTAGGAGAGAGAGGGCTTCTTTCCTCCCCCTTCCTCCCCCTTTTACATTTAAACACCCTGGTTATCACCTCATTTTACCTCTCAGATTTGCACTTTGAGCAGAGGACACATTAGCCTCCTGGACATGGCCTCCTGGACATGGCCTCCTGGACATGGCCTCCCCTGTGAATGGAGCGTGTTCTTCTGATTAACCCCCTGCAGCGACGGTGACCACACACACACATGGGTACACACACACACACATTCATGCGGGCATATACACACACACACACACACACACTGAGTGTATATGACACACACAGACACATAGCCCCCCCCCTTCCACACACACACACACATACGTGTCCCCTCACATGTGACCGAGAGTGCCACCTGCCAACCCGCTGCGTGTGCGTTTTTAGCGTGTCCGTTAGCGTGGAATTGGTTGGGATAGTCCCGCGTGCCAGCTGTGCTCTCACGACCCCCGCCACCCGTCCCTTCAGGGCGAGATGTACTGACAAAGCAGAATAGAGAGCGGAGGGGGTGGGGAGGAGAGGGAGTCACGCAAGCGTTTTACTCAATAGCCCTGCGTTCTCCGAGGATACAGTCTTTCCTGTTTATCAACACAAACAGCTGCCAGAGCTCAAACTGGAAGAATCCAAATCAGACTTTCATATGGAGATGGAACATTGATGAGGAGTTGAGTCACTCTTTAGCCTAAAGGGTGTCGACTCTCTGTGGGCTCTGTGGTTAGTGTGACGTATATAAAGTAACATATGCTATCTTGTTTTCTTTGGTGCGTCATGCGTTGGTTCTGTAAAAACGAATTGCAAGTGCATGAAAATAGGAAAAAAATACGCTTTTTTCTCTCGCTTAAAATGCACTGCACTGATCAGCGGAACGTAGACATTGAAGCAATGTTTTTATTCTCTTAAGTACCTCCTCTCTCGAAGAATGGAACGTTAAGTGGCCCCGACTCCATTTGTCAAAGACCCTTTGCGTCTCTCCGCTAACGACCTTTCAGTTTAAATAAGTAAACGTTTCTTTTATCCCGGCGCCTCGTCTCATCGTCTGAAAATGACCCCTCGGATGGTCTTCGGCCCGTTTTCTGAATGCATTAGTGGCCCGTTGGTTTCTCAGACAGGACAGAGGGGCCTGCTTGCCCCGGCCTAGCCAGGCAATATGTGTGGCCCAACGTCGGCCATGCTGCTTCGGCCCGGCGATCATTCGCTGTGGCTGCTCCAAGCAGGAACTGACAGGGTGGGAGGTAATTACCGCCACTCAGCCAGCCATTTAGGCTCGGAACTAGGGGGCCAGCCACTGCTCACTTAGGGTTGAGCTCAGACTTGCTTAAGCAGGAATGACACTCCTGTCTAGGGAGATCGGGGGATGGGGGGGGGGGGGGGGGGGGTTGAGGACACACAAACACTGGGGGATGCACCCATGCAGGCATGCACACACACACTGAGAGACGCATGCAAGCTTGCTCATTCAAATCAAATCAAACTTTATTTGTCACATGCGCCGAATACAACAGGTGTACACTACCGTGAAACGCTTACTTACAAGCCCTTAACCAACAATGCAGTTCAAGATACAAAGTATACAAAGTAACACAATAAAATAACAATAACGAGGCTATATGCAGGGGTACAAGGTAGTTGAGGTAATTGAGGTAATATGTACATAGGTAGGGGTTAAAGTGACTAGGCAATCAGGATAGATAATAAACAGAGTAGCAGCAGCGTATGTGATGAGTGGGAAAGAGTGTCTATGTGTGAGTGTGTGTGGCGTCAATGTGCTTGTGTGTGTGTGAGCGTGTGTTGTGTGTGTGTATATGTGTGTTGGAGTGTCAATGTAGTATGTGTGAGTGTGTGTGTAGAGTCTAGTGAGTGTGTGGGTAGAGTCCAGTGAGTGTGTGGGTAGAGTCCAGTGAGTGTGTGGGTAGAGTCCAGTGAGTGTGTGGGTAGAGTCCAGTAAGTGTGTGGGTAGAGTCCAGTAAGTGTGTGGGTAGAGTCCAGTGAGTGTGTGGGTAGAGTCCAGTTAGTGTGTGGGTAGAGTCTAGTGAGTGTGTGGGTAGAGTCCAGTAAGTGTGTGGGTAGAGTCCAGTGAGTGTGTGGGTAGAGTCCAGTGAGTGTGTGGGTAGAGTCCAGTGAGTGTGTGGGTAGAGTCCAGTTAGTGTGTGGGTAGAGTCTAGTGAGTGTGTGGGTAGAGTCCAGTAAGTGTGTGGGTAGAGTCCAGTGAGTGTGTGGGTAGAGTCCAGTGAGTGTGTGGGTAGAGTCCAGTGAGTGACTATGCATAGATAATAGACAGCGGGTAGCAGCAGTGTAAAAACAAATTGAGGGGGTAGGGGGTCAGTGTAAATGGTCCAGGTGGCCATTTGATTACTTGTTCAGCAGTCTTATGGCTTGGGGGTAGAAATGGTTAAGAAGCCTTTTGGTCCTAGACTTGGCGCTCTGGTACCACTTGCCATGTGGTAGCAGTGAGAACAGTCTATGACTTGGGTGACTTTAGTCTTTGACAATTTTTGGGGCTTTCCTCTGACACCGCCTAGTATACAAGTCCTGAATGGCAGGAAGCTTGGCCCCAGTGATGTACTAGGCCATACGCACTACCCTCCATAGTGCCTTACGGTCAGATGCCGAGCAGTTGCCATAACTTGCAGTGATGCAACCGTTCAGGATGCTCTCGATGGTGCAGCTGTAGAACGTTTTGAGGATCTGGGGACACATGCCAAATTTTCTCCTAAGAGGGAAAAGGTGTTGTCGTGCCCTCTTCACGACAGTCTTGGTGTGTTTGAACTATGATAGTTCGTTGTGATGTGGACACCAAGGAACTTGAAACTCTCGGCCCGCTACACTACAGCCCCGTCAATGTTAATGGGGGCCTGTTCGACCCGCCTTTTCCTGTAGTCCGTGATCAGCTCCTTTGTCTTGCTCACATTGAGGGAGAGGTTGTTATCCAGGTCTCTGACCTCCTCTCTGTATGCTGTCTCATCATTGTCGGTGATCAGGCCTACCACTGTTGTGTCGTCAGCAAACTTAGTGATGGTGTTGGAGTCGTGTTTGGCCACGCAGTCATGCAAGGAGCACAAGGAGTACAGGAGGGGACTAAGCAGTGTTGAGGATCAGCGTGGCAGATGTGTTGTTGCCTACCCTTACCACCTGGGGGCAGCCCCTCAAGTCCAGGATCCAGTTGCAGAGGGCGGTGTTTAGTCCCAGGGTCCTTAGCTTAGTGATGAGCTTTGAGGGCACTGTGATGTTGAAAGCTGAGCTGTAGTCAATGAAGAGCATTCTCACATAGGTGCTCCTTTTGTCAAGGCGGGAAAGGGCTACCAACATGAGGCAGGTTAACTTTGCTTCCTTGGGCACAAGGACTATGGTGGTCTGCCTGATGTACAGTCGTATTCAAAAGTTTGGGCACCCCTCTGAGGCTGCATAATAATTTACTCTGTCATCACAGAAAATGATCAGAGTGGCAAGCCATTCATTTTCTAATACAATCTGAGTACTGGGGTATTGTCTAGACAAAGATTTTTAGTGTAGCAATATTAAGTTCAGATGTGAAAAATAGGCTATGAAAAAATTTGGGCACCCTTGTCATTCTGTTGATTTGAATACCTGCAACTACTTAGCACTGATTAATTGGAACACACAATTGGTTTGGTGAGCTCATTAAGCCTTGAACTTCATAGACAAGTGCATCCAATCATGAGAAAAGGTATTTAAGGTGGCCAATTGCAAGTTTGACTTTGACTCTCCTCTGAAGAGTGGCAACATGGGGGCCTCAAAACAACTCTCAAATGACCTGAAAACAAAGATTGTTCAACATTATGGTTTAGGGGAAGGCTACAAAAAGCTATCGCAGAGATGTAAGCTGTCAGTGTCCACTGTGAGGAACATAGTGAGGAAATGGAAGACCACAGGCACAGTTCTTGTTAAGGCCAGAAGTGGCAGGCCAAGTAAAATATCGGAGAGGCAAAGGCGAAGGATGGTGAGAACGGTCAAAAACAGCCCACAGACCACCTCCAAAGACCTACAACATCATCTTGCTGCAGATGGTGTCACTGTGCATCGTTCAACAATTCAGCGCACTTTGCACAAGGAGAAGCTGTACGGGAGAGTGATGCGGAAGAAGCCTTTTCTGCACACACGCCACAAACGCACATTTGGACAAGCCAGCTTCATTTTGGAATAAGGTGCTGTGGACTGATGAAACAAAGATTGAGTTATTTGGTCATAACAAGGGGCGTTATGCATGGCGGCAAAAGAACACAGCATTCCAAGAAAAACACTTGCTACCCACAGTAACATTTGGTGGGGGTTCCATCATTCTGTGGGGCTGTGTGGCCAGTGCAGGTACTGGGAATCTTGTTAAAGTTGAGGGTTGCATGGATTCCACTCAATATCAGCAGATTCTTGGGAATAATGTTGAAGAATCAGTCACAAAGTTGAAGTTACGCCGGGGCTGGATATTTCAACAAGACAACGACCCAAAACACTGCTCAAAATCTACCTGGGCATTTATGCAGAGGAACAAGTACAATGTTCTGGAATGGCCATCCCAGTCCCCAGACCTGAATACCATTGAGAATCTGTGGGATGATTTGAAGCGGGCTGTCCATGCTCGGCAACCATCAAACCTAACTGAACTGGAGATGTTTTGTAAGGAGGAATGGTCCAAAATACCTTAATCCAGAATCCAGACACTCATTAGAGGATATAGGAAGCGTCTAGAGGCTGTTATTTTAGCAAAAGGAGGCTCTACTAAATATTGATGTGATTTTTCTGTTGGGGTGCCCAAATTTATGCACCTGTCTAATTTCATTTGATGCATATTGCACATTTTCTGTTAATCCAATAAACCTCATTTCACTACTGAAATATTACTGTGTCCATCAGTTATTTGATAGATCAAAATGAAATTGCTGATCCAAACACCCAATTATTTATAAATGGAAATCATGGAAATTGTCAGGGGTGCCTAAACTTTTGCATACGACTGTAGGTATTACAGACTCCCTTTGTAGTAATAGTTTTCAAGCCCTGCCACATCCGAACGAGCATCAGAGCCGGTGTAGTAGGACTCAATCTTAATCCTGTATTGACGCTTTGCCTGTTTGATGGTTTGTCTGAGGGCATAGCGTGATTTCTTATAAGCGTCCAGATTAGTGTCCCGATCCTTTTGCCTGTAATCCATGGCTTCTGGTTGGGATATGTATGTACGGTCACTGTGGGGACAACGTCTTTAATGCGTTTATTTATGAAGGCGATGACTGAGGTGGTATACTCCTCAATGCTATTGGATGAATCCGCGTCATCTGACGACTTCCGTATAGAGCGAGTCACTGGTACTTTCTGCTTTAGTTTTTGCTTGCAAGCAGGAATCAGGAGTATAGAATTATGGTCAGATTTACCAAATGGGGGGGCGAGGGAGAGCTTTGTATGCATCTCTGTGTGTGGAGTAAAGGTGGTCTAGAGGTTTTTTCCCTCTGGTTGCACATGTGACATGCTGGTGTAAATTAGGTCAAACTGATTGAAGTTTGCCTGCATTAAAGTCCCCGGCCACTAGGAGCGCCACTTCTGGATGAGCATTTTCTTGTTTGCTTATGGCCTTATACAGCTGGTTGAGTGCGGTCTTAGTGCCAGCATTGGTCTGTGGTGGTAAATAGACGGCTACGAATAATATAGATGAGAACTCTCTTGATAGATAGTGTGGTCTACAGCTTATCATAAGGTACTCTACCTCAGGCGAGAAATACCTTGAGACTTCTTTAATATTAGACATCGCGCACCAGCTGTTATTGACAAAAATATTTTAATGTCCCGTTGGTAGGATATCCTTGATCTTAGATCGTCCATTTTATTTTACAATGACTGCACGTTGGCCAATAGAACGGATGTTAGTGGGGGTTTACTCACTGCGATCTTTTCTTCACGAAGATGACGGGTTTGGGCCCGTTCCCGAGAAAGCAGTATATCCTTTGCGTCGGACTCGTTATAGAAAAAACAATACAGTTCGAGGTCAGTAATCGCTGTTCTGATGTCTAGCAGTTATTTTCCGTCGTAAGAGACGTTCATAAGAGATGGTAGCAGCAACATTATGTACACATTATGTAAAAAAAAGTTGCAAACAACGCGAAAAAAATAACAAAATAACATTGTTGGTTAAGAGGCTGTAAAACGGAAGCCTTCCCCTCCAGTGCCCTTACTCATAAACACAGTCATACTTCAAGTAGAGATTAACACACATGGTCAGATATACATTAATATGCACACACACCCATACAGATACTCAGAGATACAGTATATACCCTGATAGAAAAAATGAAAGGCTCTCAAGCCTGTGACGTTACTCATTACTAAGACCAATTGTTTGTTGATTCGTTCTCCAATAAGAAGACGTCCTTTCAATGTTATACAAATGAATGATCAGCATGTCCTTTCAATGTTATTATTACATTTTGGTAATTTAGCAGATGCTCTTATCCAGAGTGACTTACAGTTAGTTAGTGCCTACATGTTCATACTTTTTTTTGTACTGGTCACCTGTGGGAATCGAACCACTCTCTTCCTTACTAGCCCTACTGCATTAGAAGTCACCAACCACTCTCTTCCTTGTTATCCTACTGCGTTAGAAGTTCAAAACAGCGCTAGAAAGTGTTGGCTCTATCGATGTTAGAAATGTTGACTTTCTAATGTCAACCCATTGATGTTAGGCTAATGCATGTGTTCTAACGCCGCTGCATGGGTTTCTTTGGAGTGTAGTCAGGTGTGGTTTCATTGCATCCAATGGCAGTGTCCACACACATCCAATGGTAGTGTCCACACTGAGCTGCTTGTGGATTTGACAGCTCTAACACAGTTCCACCTCCGGCACTGCCAAAGCAACTGCTATGTGAATCTGATTGAATCGGGCCCTGGCATTTGGAACGGGCAGTATATCAGAAGGTAAGTGCTGTCATCACCATCACCACAATAATTGCAGACATCTTTCTTGGAAATGCCACTCTTCCATGAGAGCTATACCCTGTCATAGCACAGTATAGCTACAGTATGGCAGTCAGAATGGATTGTTTAAAAGTAAAAATGGTGGAGCAGTTTCTCTCGTATGTCTAGAGAGTGTTTTGCTATCATCTGCAATAATTGACTCACGGTTCAACACCAGGAAGCGTAAAATGATATATTATCTCGGTCTTGTATTGACAATAGAATCTGTTGAAGCTTGAAGATTTTTAACACACACTTGTTCCCGACCCAAGGACTGTTGCAACAGGTGAATAGGGTTAGAACATGTACTTGACTTTGATGCCCAAAGTATATTCTTTATTTTCAGTAGTCCGCAGCCAAACTCCTCCAGCATCTCTCTCACCTAGAATTGGCATTGAACCTCCATCTCAAGGAAATCACTCACAAACGCCTGAGAATACATAACAGCACTAACCAGCTGATCCATTCCATAGCTTTGACGATATCGAGGCCCAACCGTAACAGTCATAAAATCCGTCAAAATGTTGTTAGTGAAATAGTGACAGATGGATATAGAAACAGATAGTGGGATTTAAACTTGCAATATGCAGAAATCACTCCACCATTTCCTGGTTGCTAAAATTCTAATAGTTTACCTAATTTCCATTTATGTGACAAAACAAGCAATGTGTAAAGAATCATTGTACCAATCTTTTCAATACATTTTTGTTGTATACATTTTCAGCTGTTTGAAGCTGGGGTTCAAAACCGAAAGTAAAACATTCAAAAACAAAACTTAAGAATGTGAAGCATAGAAATAGCACACATAGAACAGATATACAGCTTCTTAGACGTGCTTTTAAATAGAATGACATGATCTGTATATATTGCAGCTTTTTTATTGCTGCTTTAAAAATAATAATTTTACATATTGCAGCATTTTGTCTTTTTTCACCAAAGTTTTAACATAAATCCAATGACATTGTGACATTTTTTTATTGATTTCACGTTGAATTCACGTTAGTTGAAAACCTTCAAATGTAAATAAAAACTAGATGTTGAACTGACTGACGTCTGTGCCCAGTGGGCTGACTTCCCTTCTAAACTGTCAAATGCAAACAGTCAATCCATGGTTATTGATATAGGCTCTAATGATGGCCTTTGACCCCAGATGGTTAGGAGCCTGATAATTGGGTTTGTGATATTACACAAGCTTTGAGCCACTCAAGATCTTTAGAGGCTACAGCCATGTCCTTACTTAAGCACTCACATTTGCATAATGTTGAGGTGACGTTATACATAGCAAGAGACTTGTCATTGCCAGGTTGGTGATCCTTGTACATAGGCTCTGAGATGTTTCAGAGCCTTGACAGCCAGGGCCGGCCCTCCCATTAGGCAAGAATAGGCGATCATCTATGGCAGCACTTGAATTTGGGGCGGCATTTTGACAATTGGCAGCCACCCTCCGGCGCCCCTGATAGGCTACTACACCGCTGGCGGCACCCCAGCCACCAGCTGCCTGCTCATAGTGTTGCTGCAGTTCCCACCCCCACCAGATTTTTGTTTTGCCTAGGGAGGCAGAATGTCCAGGGCCAGCCCTGTTGACAGCACTGACTCCCTCCCCATATTATAGTTATTAAATGCCAGAATACGTTTGAACTCGCATATTAGAATCCACCAGATGTATTGATATTGACTTCAATAAATAGTTGCTTCCCCAAGGTAATTCAATGACAGCAAAATTACAAGAAAATAGTACCATCAAAATTTCTTTGGACACTGCCAGGGATGCTCTCACATGGCATTGGAAAATGATGGAATGAATTGGGATTGGGAAGAAATAAATCCTACCTTTTGCAGGTAGGAATGTGAGACAATATATCGACAGGAAAGTATAATTACATAAACTTTTCAAAGCGCTGGTAGAGTGTTCAGATTTCTATCACCTGAGTCATGCACACAATATAAAAATAAGTTCACATGCATACTTGCCGAGCTCGTGCACGTGTTTACATGGTTCTACGCATGCTTTGGGTGATAGAAATCTGAACGCACTACCAGCGCTTTGTAAAGTTGATGTAATTATACTTTCCTGATGATATATTGTCTCACATTCCTACCTGCAAAAGGACCAACCGCATGGACAACCGGTAAAGTAAGTTTAAAATATAATTTTATTCAACATTCAGGCTTGTAGAGGTTGTGAGAGGAAACTTTCCTGATCCAAATGCTCATTTATGCCTAATGTTGAATCCAATGCAATTCAATGTTGAGTCTCCAGGCTAAAACCCACCATTACATTTCCATTTGCTGGGTGGGTGGGTGACACAATCACTTGGCCTATGAGCAAGAGAAGTCATTCAAGAGCAGATGAAACACAGTCAGTTTCCATACACTTCCTACAGGCCCTGCGGTATAGGATAATAGTGACATAGTTATTTCTGGCCCTCGTGGGTTTGAATCCCACAGTTCAGGGATGCTGCTGCTTCAATATTGCTGTGTGGGTGGTGCCTGCAGTCAGCCTTTAGCCTTTGACTCACAATGGAGCTACTGCTGACTACAGCCACTTCCATCAAAGTCAAATAATCAATAATACTCCCTACAATTACCAGGAGTGTGATTTCAACCAGTATGTCAGCGATATATTGTAGGCCTATTTTTCAAATCATATTCATGCTATTGTTCAAGTTAAATAAATAAACATTTTTATATTTTATTCAGCATAACTTGTGCTGCTACGATGGCAAAGGTATCTCTTGTTGGAGAGATACCTCTCAAAGAGACTAAACTAACATGGTAAAATACATGTTAAATAAATGATACAATAAAATGTAACGGTGGTTGTGTTGTACTTGTTTCTACCAATGCCCTTGATCCACATCTCCATTCTCCATCAGCTGTCAGCCTTTACACTGATAGAACGATTTGGAGACTATCAATCATCCTCAATCAGGGTGCAGGACCCTCTGATCGCCAAACAGAGAGCAGTGGTGTCTATGCACTGCCCTATGGAATCCAGCTAAAGTTGCTGTCTTTATCGATCAGGTCAGTGAAACAGTTCTCCATCTAACGGTGATGTTCCCAGAATGTTTTTGTCAGGTTACTGTTCAGTTGAGAGCTATGGAAAGCATATACCCTGAATGTTGTTGGATTGTTTTCTTAGTCAAGGATGACTGTTCCGGCATTTTTTAATTGAAGATTCAACATTCAAGGAGCCTCCCAACAGAGTTCTGAGAGCATTTCTAGATGGTTCCAAGAGTGTCTGTAACATTCTTAAAAATACTCAAACAAGTAGACAAATCGACGTTAACTTATCCGACACAATTTGGCAACTAAGCAGGGTAAGATAGGAAGTGATCCCATATCTCCTATTCGGGCCAAGGCCTCTCTTTACAGGCCAAATCACAGGGAAACAGCACCTCAATATTTGAGTGGTGTAATTCTGGTTGTGCCCCTCTCTCACACCCCCTAAAAATTCCCGGTGCCTCCTCTGCTGTCTGAGTGTCAGGACGCGTTAAGGTTACCCTCCGTCTCGCTCTCGCTTTGATCTCACTCCGCATCTAAAACAATTTGGCTCCCTCGCATCAACTGTGTTCCTCGCCCGTTGCCATTTCTCATTTGTCTGCGAGGTGCCAGAGAACTAAAACTTCATGGTCAAAAGTCATTTCTGAAAATACAGACAGAGGAGAGGAGAGGAGGAGCGTCGTTTGGGTGCTTAGACTGTGACAACAGGATCTGAAGGTGCTCTTGGGTAAAGGATCTACAGTATTCGTGCCAGTTCATAATTCCTGAGAATTTCAACCAGGTCGTTATTGTAGAACATACATTTACATTTACATCTTTTGGCAGAGCGACTTACATACATTTTCATACTTTTTTCATACTATAATTGGTTCTTAAAGCGATATGGCTTAATAAAGGTTTAAATAGAGAAGTGATAACATCCTGTGTGACTCAATGGGTAATACCGTGGCACTAGCACTACCAGGATTGTGGGTTCGAATCCAGCAAGGGACACATACAGGATACTGAAAATGTACTCACTCTACTGTAAGCCACCTTGGATAAAATAGTATTCAAATGGCATATACAGCGGGTGAAATAAGTATTGAACACGTCACCATTTTTCTCAGTAAATATATTTCCAAAGGTGCTATTGACATGAAAGTTTCACCAGATGTTGGTAACAACCCAAGTAATCCATACATACAAAGAAACCAAAACAAATAAGTTCAGAAATTAAGTTACGTGTAATAATGTGAAATGACACAGGGAAAAAGTATTGAACACATGAAGAAAGGGAGGTTCAAAAAGGCATGGAAAGCCAAGACAACAGCTGAAAACTATCAGTAATTAAAAAGCAATCCAGCCCCCTGTCAGTGCAAATTAATATCAGCTGGTTCAGTCCCAACTGATGGCCTACAAAAAGGTCTCATTGCCAAGGTGTCACACAAGACACATCTCATGATTGGTAAAAGCAAAGAGCTGTCTCAAGACATTCGCAACCTAATTGTTGCAAAACATAATGATGGCATTGGATATACGCGCATTTCTAAGCTTCTGAATGTTCCAGTGAGCACTGTTGGGGCCATAATACGGAAGTGGAAAGACAATCATTTCACCATAAATTTGCCTCGACCAGGTGCTCCTCGTAAATTTGCCCATTCATCCTTCCTTCAATTATGTGAAGTTTGCCAGTACCATTTGCTGAAAAGCAGCCCCACACCATGATGTTCCCACCTCCAAAACTTAGTTTTTAGGGTGATGTGCAGTGCCATTTCTCCTCCAAACATGGTGTGTATTATGACATCCAAACAGTTCAATTTTGCTCTCATCTGACCACACTATATTCTCCCAGTATTTCACTGGCTTTTCCAAATGATGTGCAGCAAACTTTAAACGAGCTTCAACATGCTTTTTTTTCAGCAATGGAGTCTTGCGTGGTGAGCATGCATACAGGCCATGGCGATGGAGTGCATTACTTACTGTTTTCTTTGAGACAACAGTACCTGCTAATTGCAGGTCTTTTTGAAGCTCTCCACAAGTGGTCCTTGGCTCTTGGACAACTCTTCTGATTATTCTTTTCACTCCTCTGTCAGAAATCTTGCGAGGAGCACCTGGTCGAGGCAAATTTATGGTGAAATGATTGTCTTTCCACTTCCGTATTATGGCCCCAACAGTGCTCACTGGAACATTCAGAAGCTTAGAAATGCGCCTATAACCAATGCCATCATTATGTTTTGCAACAACTTCTGAACTTATTTGTTTTGGTTTCTTTGTATGGATTACTTGGGTTGTTACCAACATCTGGTGAAACTTTCATGTCAATAGCACCTTTGGAAATATATTTACTGAGAAAAATGGTGACGTGTTCAATACTTATTTCACTCGCTGTATGAAACTAAGACTGGCCTACTCTTAGCTTGAGGATGATAGAAAGCCTTTATTTATACAGTATGACACATCCAGAGTGATGATTACATCAAAAAGCATGTTTAATTGGCTCCTTTTGCAGCTTTCTGCTGTTCATTGAAGGATCTTGGCTGAGGGAAATACACCATGATCCTAAACATTGCATTAAACTCTGTCATCATCTGTTGTCATGTGCATTGACCTACACACCTGGTGATGAAGATGTTGAAGTGGTGCTTTGAGAGAGACTCGTTTATGGCAGCTGCTGTGGTTCTACAGTATCTTTGACTATCTGCTGGAGCCTTTGTGGTTATGTTGGTGAAGAACCCGCAGGAGACCATAGACAGGCAAAAAAGGGATTTTTGTTATTGGTCAGCCTCAAAGCCACAACTGATGGATTGCTCACATAACAGATGACAAAACAGACAACATTTATGATAAAACTCTAGTTCCTCACAATAAAATGACAGCTCTTAATAATGTTTGTAAAATAGAAGACCAGCTCTATACAACATTAATACGTGTGTGTGTGTGTGTGTTTGTGATTTACGCCTCAGAGAGACTACTCTGTACACAACATATGTGTTGATCACCTCTCATACATGATATGTTGATGTACTGTAGGGTGAATTCAGAACGAGTTGGACATCATATAAACTGGAACAGTTTAATCCTGATGCTTTTATTTCTTGGTCTGACAAGAAAAAAATCGAAACTATTGTTACTAAGCCCCTGCAGAGAAACCACGTGATCAAATTCACATCACTTCGTTGGTTCCTGCTTTACCAACCATAGCTAGCTAAAGTAGGACAGCATGGAGTAGCTAAAGTAGGAAAGCATGGAGTAGCTAAAGTAGGACAGCATGGAGTAGCTAAAGTAACACAGCATGGAGTAGCTAAAGTAGAACAGTATGGAGTAGCTAGTGGGACAGCACAGAGTAGCTAAAGTAGGACAGCATGGAGTAGCTAATGTAGGACAGCATGGAGTAGCTAAAGTAGGACAGCATGGAGTAGCTAAAGTAGGACAGCATGGAGTAGCTAAAGTAGGACAGCACAGAGTAGCTAAAGTAGGATAGCACAGAGTAGCTATAGTGGGACAGCACAGAGTAGCTAAAGTAGGACAACATGGAGTAGCTAAAGTAGGATAGCATTGAGTAGCTCTAACCGTCGTCCACTATCGTTTCAAAACCTTTCAACTCTGGTTCGTCTACCTCCTCTTCCTGTCAGCAGTTAAACCTTAAAAATATAAAACCCTCCCCATTGGCAATAAAACTTCAAGATACGAAACTGTGAAACCATCGTGGCGACCCCCTAGTAATGGTGTAAAGAAAAACACATTCACCCATGAAGGCAACCAGACACACACTCATAAATCTTAATATACATGAACCCAAATTCGTAGTGCCTGTTACAACCTGGTACAGCCACAGCACAATACAGACACTGTTCTATTCAACTATTCTAGTTCTTATATTATAGCTAATGTGTGTCTAAGTATACTTCTCTTGGGCTTTACTGACTGCTCTAACTATTGGGCTTTACTGACTGCTCTAACTATTGGGCTTTACTGGCTGCTCTATCTCCATCCTGTTGCTATCCTATGCCATTCTATGGTTTACTGAGTAACCTACTGTGGTTTCTAACCTTCCAATTCTGTTCCTTGAATCATAGTCCTAAAGATATTGAACAAAAGCTTAAACTATTCAACATTTACCATGTGTTGTTTCTTCATCACTAGTATTCAAGGCATTCAAGATTGAGTCTGTCTTTAACATTGTGTTCACGAAATTATGTTTTTGCAATTATTATTATTTCACTTTAATCTCGGAGAATACCATAAAGCCTTCCCCTGCTGTTTTATTTATGGCTTTTGATTCAGCCTCTCAAACGTTTCACCTCCCGTTTAATTGGAAAACATTTCACACACGCCTGCTGTACTTCACAAAAAACGCTTCCTGCTATACATTTTTAAAAAGGGTTGTTTTGGAAGTTAATTAAGATGTATAACTAAGGGATTGCAATTAATACTTTCGCACAGGTCGGTCTGACGGATGACAAGCAACTCTAGTAGTCGCCTCGATTAGAATTAACAAACTCAATTCAGCCTAATTAACTATTTTTTCTTTCTTTACCCAACCCATGGGACCGACAAAATATGGAGAGATGGAAAGAGTAGAGTACAGCCCTCCAGCTAATTACACAGATGATACGGACGGTACGTGTGTGAGGGAGAGAGGCTCCGTTACCGTGGGACCGCTGTAGGGCGTATTAATCAAAATGTACCCCTGCAATTCGTTCTTCACGTTGACGCCCGGCTGTTGGAATTACGTATGTCGCAGCCAGTTTGATGGTCACCGGATCTATTGAATGATCTTATGTGAGAACGAACGGTGGATGGGGGACAGAAAACGCTTCAGGGCGATGTGTCTAGTAAGTCATTTGTGTCACATTGTGTCGGATCTAACGCACGGAGAGTGTGGTCTTTTGAAAATAAATGAATGAGGGTTTTATGTCGCATGATTTCAATTCCATGGTTCCATTTTTTGTGACCAAAAGACACATTTGTTCCCAGATTGACCCCTTCCCATTTCCTACTAGCCCCTTAACTAAAATGGGGGCAATTATCATATTACTCATACCTATTCCAATACTCTCAGATCTACACAGGTGCATCAGGGTAGGGGCTGGGGGTTGGTTTAGGATTCCTCAATGTTTTTTCCCTATGTTCCTTTATTGCATAACATGGCCACGCCCCCACAGTACACCTAGACCTGATTATAGACCTACAGTTGAAGTCGGAAGTTTACATACACCTTAGCCAAATACATTTAAACTCAGTTTTTCACAATTCCTGACATTTAATCCTAGTAAAAATTCCCTGTCTTAGGTCAGTTAGGATCACTACTTTATTTTAAGAATGTGAAATGTCAGAATAATAGTAGAGATAATTATTTATTTCAGCTTTTATTTATTTTATCACATTCCCAGTGGGTCAGAAGTTTACATACACTCAATTAGTATTTGGTAGCATTGCCTTTAAATTGATTAACTTGGGTCAAAGTTTCCCACAATAAGTTGGGTGAATTTTGTCCCATTCCTCCTGACAGAACTGATGTAACTGAATCAGGCTTGTAGGCCTCCCTGCTACACATTTTCTATAGGATTGAGGTCAGGGCTTTGTGATGACCACTCCAATACCTTGACTTTCTTGTCCTTAAGCCATTTTGCCACAACTTTGGAAGTATGCTTGGGGTTATTGTCCATTTGGAAGACCCATTTGCGACCAAGCTTTAACTTCCTGACTGATGTCTTGAGATGTTGCTTTAATATATCCACATAATTTTCCTTCCTCATGATGCCATCTATTTTGTGAAGTGCACCAGTCCCTCCTGCAGCAAAGCACCCCCACAACATGATGCTGCCACCCCGGTGCTTCACAGTTGGGATGGTGTTCTTCGGCTTGCAAGTCTCCCCCTTTTTCCTCCAAACATAATGATGGTCATTATGGCCAAACAGTTCTATTTTTGTTTCATCAGACCAGAGGACATTTCTACAAATAGTACGATCTTTGTTCCCATGTGCAGTTGCAAACCGTAGTTTGGCTTTTTTATGGCGGTTTTGGAGCAGTGGCTTCTTCCTTGCTGAGTGGCCTTTCAGGTTATGTCGATATAGGACTCATAGATATAGATCCTTGTGTACCTTTTTCCTCCAGCATCTTCACAAGGTCCTTTGCTGTTGTTCTGGGATTGATTTGCACTTTTCGCACCAAAGTAAGCTAATCTCTAGGAGACAGAACGCGTCTCCTTCCTGAGCGGTATGACGGCTGCGTGGTCCAATGGTTTATATACTTGGTTACTGTTGTTTGTACAGATGGACGTTGTACCTCCAGTCGTTTGGAAAATGCTCCCAAGGATGAACCAGACTTGTGGAGGTCTACAATTCTGAGGTCTTTGCTGATTTCTTTTGATTTCCCCATGATGTTGAGCAAAGAGGCACTGAGCTTGAAGTTAAGCCTTGAAATACATCTACAGGTGCACCTCCAATTGAATCAAATTATGTCAATTAGCCTATCAGAAGCTTCAAAAGCCATGACATAATTCCCTGGAATTTTCCAAGCTGTTTAAAGGCACAGTCAACTTAGTGTATGTAAACTTCTGACCCACTGGAATTGTGATATAGTGAATTATAAGTGAAATAATCTGTCTGTTAACAATTGTTGGAAGAATTACTTGTGTCATGCACAAAGTAGATGTCCTAACTGACTTGCCAAAACTAGAGTTTGTTAACATGAACTCTGTGGAGTGGTTGAAAAATGAGTTTTAATGACTTCAACCTAAGTGTATGTAAACTTCCGACTTCAACTGTACATCAACACCATCATCTATTGTAGCGATAATAGTGAAAACGCTGACGGAATACATTCGATCATATAACTCTAACTCTTATGTTATATTCCTTTAGTGTACCTTGTTTAGTGCCGCCATGGTGTCTTGCAGGGGCATTTCTGGCACCCTAGGCGAGATCTCAAAAAATGCTGAGGTTTGCACACTGTTGTTCAAGTTCGGCTGGGGTAAGCTTGGGAAAGTTGGTAAGCACACCAAACATGCTCTCGACCTCACTTAGGGTTTGAAAGCGCTCTCGCAGTGACTCAATGTAGACATCCACAACTCTGTTAAAGAAACACATCTCTATTTGCTTAACTGAATCAATGAGAGGTTCATCAGGACACTCATATGAGAAGTGCTACTTCATTTTTCGGAGTCTCTTCTGCTTGGGAATAGTTACCACATTAATTTCCTGGCATACAGTGGGGAGAACAAGTATTTGATACACTGCCGATTTTGCAGGTTTTCCTACTTACAAAGCATGTAGAGGTCTGTAATTTTTATCATAGGTACTCTTCAACTGTGAGAGACGGAATCTAAAACAAAAATCCAGAAAATCACATTGTATGAATTTTAAATAATTAATTTGCATTTTATTGCATGACACAAGTATTTGATCACCTACCAACCAGTAAGAATTCCGGCTCTCACAGACCTGTTAGTTTTTCTTTAAGAAGCCCTCCTGTTCTCCACTTATTACCTGTATTAACTGCACCTGTTTGAACTCGTTACCTGTATAAAAGACACCTGTCCACACACTCAATCAAACAGACTCCAACCTCTCCACAATGGCCAAGACCAGAGAGCTGTGTAAGGACATCAGGGATAAAATTGTGGACCTGCACAAGGCTGGGATGGGCTACAGGACAATAGGCAAGCAGATTGGTGAGAAGGCAACAACTGTTGGCGCAATTATTAGAAAATGGAAGAAGTTCAAGATGACGGTCAATCTCCCTCGGTCTGGGGCACCATGCAAGATCTCACCTCGTGGGGCATCAATGATCATGAGGAAGATGAGGGATCAGCCCAGAACTACACAGCAGGACATGGTCAATGACCTGAAGAGAGCTGGGACCACAGTCTCAAAGAAAACCATTAGTAACACACTACGCCGTCATGGATTAAAATCCTGCAGCGCACGCAAGGTCCCTCTGCTCAAGCCAGCACATGTCCAGGCCCGTCTGAAGTTTGCCAATGACCATCTGGATGATCCAGAGGAGGAATGGGAGAAGGTCATGTGGTCTGATGAGACAAAAATAGAGCTTTTTGGTCTAAACTCCACTCGCCGTGTTTGGAGGAAGAAGAAGGATGAGTACAACCCCAAGAACACCATCCCAACCGTGAAGCATGGAGGTGGAAACATCATTCTTTGGGGATGCTTTTCTGCAAAGGGGACAGGACGACTGCACCGTATTGAGGGGAGGATGGATGGGGCCATGTATCGCAAGATCTTGGCCAACAATATCCTTCCCTCAGTAAGAGCATTGAAGATGGGTCGTGGCTGGGTCTTCCAGCATGACAACGACCCGAAACACACAGCCAGGGCAACTAAGGAGTGGCTCCGTAAGAAGCATCTCAAGGTCCTGGAGTAGCCTAGCCAGTCTCCAGACCTGAACCCAATAGAAAATCTTTGGAGGGAGCTGAAAGTCCGTATTGCCCAGCGACAGCCCCGAAACCTGAAGGATCTGGAGAAGGTCTGTATGGAGGAGTGGGCCAAAATCCCTGCTGCAGTGTGTGCAAACCTGGTCAAGAACTACAGGAAACGTATGATCTCTGTAATTGCAAACAAAGGTTTCTGTACCAAATATTAAGTTCTGCTTTTCTGATGTATCAAATACTTATGTCATGCAATAAAATGCAAATTAATTACTTAAAAATCATACAATGTGATTTTATGGATTTTTGTTTTAGATTCTGTCACTCACAGTTGAAGAGTACCTATGATAAAAATTACAGACTTCTACATGCTTTGTAAGTGGGAAAACCTGCAAAATCGGCAGTGTATCAAATACTTGTTCTCCCCACTGTATCTCTTTAGCTGTGGCTTGAGCAGAGGCAAATCCATTTCTCCTGTAGCTGATCAGGGAGGCTTCAGCTTTTCGCAACAGACTAAGAGCAACATCCAGTTGCATGGATTTTGAGTGCAGCAATTTACTGACATGCTGAATTTTGTTTAGGATGTCGTTCTAGACAACAGTGCAGACAGAGAACCGAAAAGAACCCACCTCCTCTGCCAGGGACTGAGCCTCCACCCTAACGATGGGATTGGTGGCTTTTTCCCTCACTTCAAGCAGTGCTTCCCTGATTTTTGGAGATTGGTACCGCACAGCTTCAACACTTTCCACCCGACTCTCCCATCTGGTGTCTGACCAGGGTTTCACTGTTATCTTCACATGGCTCTTCAAAATAGACCAGCGTTTAGTGGAGGCTGAGAAAAGAGTGAAGAGCTTCTGAAGAAATCCAAAGTAGGAACTGGCTTCAGGGGAGCTTTTCCTGATTCAGCGACCACCAGATTAAGTGTGTGTG
The DNA here is from genome assembly GCA_023634145.1 of Thymallus thymallus. Classification (NCBI taxonomy): domain Eukaryota; kingdom Metazoa; phylum Chordata; class Actinopteri; order Salmoniformes; family Salmonidae; genus Thymallus; species Thymallus thymallus. The sequence goes on from CM042420.1 coordinate 19,478,776, forward strand.
CACTGCATGGCACAAAAAAGGCCCTTGGATTAACATCTAACAGCCTGGCTTGCACACCTTTACGTTTTTCTCTCATATTGGCTCCATTGTCGTAAGATTGTCCTCGACAATCTTCAAAAGGGATCTTGAGCTCAGCTAGTCTCTTGAGGATGAGAAATGACAGGCCTTCTCCAGTTGATTCTTCAGCTTCAAGGAACCCCATAAAATATTTTTTGATCTCAGCACCCTCTTCTGCCAGTATTCAAATGACAACTGAGAGCTGCTCTTTATGGCTGACATCAGGGGTACAGTCCAAAATCAGTGAATAGTATTTTGAGCGTTTTATTTCACTCACAATGGTCTTTGTGATCCTGTCACCAATGCAGTCAATCAATTCATTTTGAATTAGAATACCCAGGTATGAAGCATGGCTGGCTCCACATTGTACCATATGTAAGTGCTGTTTGAGGATAGGGTCAAATTTGGCAACAATCTGTACTTCTTGGAGGAAGTTTCCGTTATTTGGCTGGTAAAGTGTTTTTCCTCTCAGAGCAAGGTTTCTCTCTGCGAGGGACTGAATAATGGCTACCAACCGTGTCAGGACCTCACGCCACCTTTTTCTTTCAGTCTCTATTTGCATAATTTCGACCTGATCTATTGTTAACCCCCTTTGAAGACGACTCTCAAGTTCTTTCCATGAGGTCATGTGTTTTTTATGTTCTAGACTGCACTCATGAGATTTTAGTATAGTGCCACAATTCTTCCAATCATTTACACCCTTAGTAACAAGCTTATGATCTTTGTTTGAAAACAGTTTACAGCAAAAACAGTACAGATATCATTTTGTATTGAATAAACTAACCAGCTTCTCTTCAATTTCTCCCCATTCTGTAATTTAGTGTGAAAGTGGTGATGGTGGCAACCTCTCCCATCCTCCCTCCTGGGAAATACAATGTCTGGTGGGATCTGAAATGGCCCCCTACTAACCATCTCAGTCCTTGCACTGTCTGAAATTGCTGGCCAATATACAGGATCTAGAGGCACTGCCTGTACAGAATGCGTTGTTGTATCTTGACTAGCCGGCAGACAGTAAGCAGTAGCAGAATGTGATGCACTTGATTCTTCACATTGAGAAATTCCAAGAATAAGTAATTCATTTTCACTGAAAAAATCTTATAGCCCTTTATTAGATGATTACTGAAAACTTATTTAACAGAATTAATACTAATAATATCTTACAATACAGTTCAGAATAATTCAGGTTATAGATTCAGGTACAACAACACAGGAAAACAGAAAAAAATTTACCCACTCAAAATGAGGTAAATAATTATATATGCTGTCCCATAATAATTAAAACTTGCCTGGGTCTGTTACAATTTCGCCTGAATCTGACTGACAAGTAGGCATAACTGTTGAGTCGGCTGTGGATGTGTCTTGACCTATACATTTGATCACGTGAAAAAAAACATCACCATAAAATTATAGGTGTCAGGCACAATTATAAGAAAAGATCATCACCACAATCTTAATCAAAAAGTAAATTGGCTACTGACTCTCAGAGGGGAATGATTGTGTTGATGGTTCCCCTTCAGTGGCAGCAGCATCTTCTTTGCCTCTCCCCAAAAATGTCATATTTAGTTGCAAAATAATACATTCTAAAAGTGCAAATGTTCAGAAAACATCAGACACTCTGCAACTAACCAGCTCACCGCTGCAGTTTTCTCTGCAACATTTTAAAACCATTTTGTCTCGAAATATTGATCTAAACTGGCCTTAAGGCTCCACTTCCACCCTTTGCCCACTGCCTGAGCACATGCTATGTATTTACTGCTACTCTAGTTCAGGTTTAGCTAGTTAGCTAGCCTAGCTAGTTAGCTAGCTTAGCGTGCTACATTTCAAATAGCTAAAACCAGAGACAGACAGATGCTTTTAAAAATGTCCATAAAAAACCTACCACTATACTTATGTATTTTTTCTTCCTCATCTTTCCTCTTCCTTCTATATTGTGCCCCCGATGGCTTCGATCTTTTCATGAGAACAGCAGTCAGAACATTTTCAACGGATAAACTGTCAACTGTTGCGCGCACTCGACTCACCCGCCGTCCACACCTGGCCCCGCCCTCTCTCCCTCCCTCACCACCAGCTCTCCAGCAATATAATTTCACTGATATCAAATAATTAAGTCTTGACTTAATGTGTTATTCGTTTTATTTTTCAGCGTTTCTCCTATGTTATATTCAGAGCGGCTCCTAAACCCGACGTCCATGAATTTATAGTTCGACTTCTAAATGTCTGTTGGCTTTTTGTTTATGATGAACTCCACTGTCGAAATTTGTCAACAGCTCCCGTGAACATTTTTAGGGGAAACACTGTTTTTATAATAATTAAAAATACATGTATTTTGATTTTGTTTGTTTATTTTTGGGGGGTGGGAGGTATATATTGTTTAGGGCGGGTGGGGGCGGGACCGACTAGGTTGCTTATTCCTAAAAACGCCCCTGGTGTCTTGGTTCTTGTCTGGGCCTGTCTGCCAGGGTAACCTATCTATCAAGGCTGCTCTGTCAGTCCCACCGAAAACACTGGTTCCTCCAAGGTCTTCTTAGACATGAGTGAGTGACCACATCTCACTTCTTTTCGTCTCACTTAGAGGAGCAGAGCGAAGACGGGACTAGAGAACTGAATAATATCTCCATGAGAAAGCATACAGAACTAGTGGACGGATGCCAGACAGTTTTGATGTCGTATAATCCTTGACTGTGGTACTGGGTTTGGAGAATGTTGTTTAGAAATTAGAGTGATCTTTTTCCTAACCTCTTTGAGATAATGTGTATAGTGAGCATTTTGGTGCAAAATGACAAGAGTGCATCACCCAGGTGGGCGCTACACATTGGTGACGGAAGGAGTGCAGCGAATTCCCCTCATGCAATGCAAAGCACTATCAGTTAGAGAAAAGGCGCTATATAAGACAATATGCAAATCATTCTTGCTGGGTGGAAAATAATTCCCTTCAACATTGGCATTGTTCTTTCCCCATGATACAAGCTTGATTAATGGGAAACTTAAAAGTCCTTCGTCTTAGCAGCACCCGGCTCAGCCCAGTTAATTGTTGACATTTGATTCCAGAGGGCTTCCTTTTATGACAATTAAAACTTTACATGGCACGGGCACCTCACACTGTTTCTATGACAACCCAGTTTATAGATGTATTACCGTATCGCCATCTCCCTCTGCAAATGCACTCTGATTGACACAGAGAAAACCATTCATCATGCTGCGGTGAGACGCGCAGATGTTGACTCGTGAGCTTGCCAAAAGCGCCTCTCGCCACTGTTTCCTTGGCCCCGAATCAAATCCCCAATTTGTTTATGCTATTATGTTTATAAAGGGTAGCATAAAGGGGAGGGAAGGAAATCGGTATAAGTTTGTTAGTGTTGCCGTGGCTCACGTGCACCGCGGGCCAGTAGTGTATAGTATGGAGAGTAGATGAATGGTATCCATTTTGAATGCAATTTCACCCATCTGTTTTTTCAGCGTCAATATCACAAAATTGTTATTTTTAGAGGCTGCTGCTTATCCTCGCCAGGCTCGGGGCTAATGTTAAATGAACAGATCCATCAACAAGAATTTGGGAGGAGAGCAGAGGACACAGAGGCAGCGTCGGCTCCCTCCTGCCAAATAACATCACCATTTGAATGTGACAGTGCTTATTAGGGAGGGAGCGGCGCTCTAATCGCTATGGTAACAGTAAATACATCTATAGCATTTGTAGAGTTTAATGGACAACATAAATTGAGCTAGATTAAAGTCTTTGTAACTACTTAGTTCAACTAACTAACTACAAACTACTAATTCCACATTGGCTACAGCCACAGGAGGTTGGTGGCACCTTAATTGGGGAGGGCGGGCTCATGGTAATGGCTAATTTATCAAACATATGGTTTGATGCCATTCTATTCACTCTGTTCCAGACATTATTATGAGCCCTCCTCCCCTAAGTAGCCTCCTCCACTGGCTACAGCTACATGGTTGTAGATGGAGGGGGAATAAAGTGACAACACTTGTTTGTGTATGGTGAGGTGGAATACCATAGTGATGTCATTTAGTATATGGTGAGGTGGAATACCATAGTGATGTCATTTAGTATATGGTGAGGTGGAATACCATAGTGATGTCATTTAGTATACTTTAAACATGAACCAAGTGATTCACTCTAAGTACATGTTTACCGTGTACACAGCGCTAGTGCTCATCTCCTCCATCCGCCGTTGATGATCTATTGGTCAGATGGGAGAACAAACTCGCAGGTTAATTACCCACAATACACCTTTTTTTTCTTTTTAAAAATAAATGAACTAAGATGAGGGCGGGGGGTTAAGTTAAGTGGCTAATGATGTAATGATATAAATAAACAAAGTCCTCATTGTTCATCATTCCTCCAAACACAAATACCCCATATCCCACAATGCATCAGTGGTCTAAATCACCTGAAACGGAAGCGTGTTTTGGTCTTTAATGCCTGCCTAATGTACGACCGCCATTAGATGCCCGTTTGCCATGCAAAAAGGTACAGTGAGTTATGAGAGGTCGCACGGCTACATGAGAGATAAGGGCCTATCCGTCGTGAGTGGCGCGCGTTAGAGGGGGTCCTCGCCATCGGAGCCTGACAGAAACACAGCTGTAATTTAAACCCCAGATGGACAGGACCAGCCATTCCAATCATTCCCAATATAAGTCCTAGTCGTTCCCGCCAGCGGGATAGATAGTGGGAATTGAGAGAGGGAGCAAGGGGGAGAGTACAAGGCCTGTGGAGAGTACATGAAGAGTAATGCAAATAATATAGAGATGGGGAGACAATGTAGATATAATGTAGCGGTCCCCTTATTAGCAATGCATCTCAATTATCTAAAATGGCTTCCTCTCTTCCATCCATCGGCACTAACCTAAAATAAATGGACAGATGAGAGCAAACACTTAGTAGGCATCCACCAGTTTCTATTGCTTTCACCAAGCAGTTCTAGCTTTTGTTTTCATATTAGAGGAAGGTGTAAGGGCACAAGGAAAGGAGGCCACTTATGACTGTTGAGATACATCCCAGGTAGAGGTGAATATTTTCCCGGTATTTAAAAAAAGTTAACCCTCATTTAACTAGGCAAGTCAGTTAAGAAAAAATTCTTATTTACAATGACGGCCTACACCGGCCAAAATCAGACGACGCTGGGCCAATTGTGCACCACCCCACAGCCAGTTGTGATATAGTCTGGATTTGAACCAGGTTGTCTTTAATGACACCTTTAGCACTGAGTGTCTCCTTTACAAGTAGTTTACAAATGTTCCATCAGAGAATAAATCACTTTTCTCCTGGGTAACCCGAGAAACCAGAAATGTCAATCAAAAGCATTATATGAGGGTGGCAGGTAGCCTATCGGTTAGAGCGTTGGGCCAGTAACCGAAAGGTCGCTGGTTCGAATACCTGAGCCAACAAGTTGAAAACCTCTTGATGCGTCCTTAAGCAAGGCACTTAACCCTGATTTGCTCCCGGGGCTGACCCTGTAGGTAGGCTGTCATTGTAAATAAGAATTTATTCTTAACTGACTTGCCTAGTTTAATAAAATTTAAATAAATAATGCATATAAATAGGCCTACTGTATGTCTGGATTTGATTAGAGCTTCGATCAAAAATGAGTGCCTGATGAGCCATACATTTTATGATCCCTAGATTAAAGACATTTAATGATCCCAAGCCCAAAAAAGCCCAAATGAATGTGCCTTTTTCCAATTCATATATGATATAGGCCAGTGGTGTAAAGTACTTAAGTAAAAATACTTTAAATGACTACTTAAGTTGTTTTTGGGGTATCTGTACTTCACTGCATTCCTAAAGAAAATGTTGTACTTTTTACTCCATACATTTTTCTTGACACCCAAAAGTACTCGTTACATTTTCAATGCTTAGCAGGACAGGAAAATGGTCCAATTCACTCGCTTATCAAGAGAACATCCCTGGTCATCCCTACTGCCTCTGGTCTGGTGTACTCACTAAACATACATGCTTCATTTGTAGTGTTGGAGTGTGCCCCTGGCTATCTGTAAATAATTTAAAAAAAAACAAGAAAAGGGTTTGCTTAATATAAGCAATTTGAAATGATTTATTCTTTTACATTTGGTACTTTAAGTATATTTTAGCAATTCTATTTACTTTTGATACTTTAAGTGTATTTACAACCTAATACTTTTAGACTTTTACTCAGTATTTTACTAGGTGACTTTCACTTATATAATTTTCTATTAAGGTATCTTTACTTTTACTCAAGTATGACAATTGGATATTTTTTCCACCACTGATATAGACTACAGCACATTACGCACAACAGAAAAATATAAAAGCCCATAGATGTAGCTAGATATTATTATGCTCTCTTGACTAAATACATGAAACTAGCTTCAGTAGGCTAATCTCTTTCAGTGTGAACTGTATTACTGTACTGTATTATACTGTATTAAATGGACTGGAATTACACACATTGTTCAAACCATGATACAGCAGGGAGAGAACATGCGATTCTGGTGCAGCACATGCAGCCTACAAAGTTACAGGTATAGGCTAGCGAATTTGATTTTATACTGAATAAAAATGTGAACGCAACATGTAAAGTATTGGTCCCAGCCCAGGACCTCCGCATATGGCTTCTTCACCTGCGGGATCGTCTGATCACCTGCAGGATAGTCTGAGACCAGCAACTCGGACAGCTGATGAAACTGTAGGTTTGCACAACCAAATAATTTCTGAGCGGTTGGGTGGCTGTGGGGTTATGGTATGGGCAGGCATAAGCTACGGACAATGAACACAATTACATTTTATCGATGGCAATTTGAATGCACAGAGATACGGTGATGAGATCTGGAGGCCCATTGTCTTGCTATTCATCTGCCCCTTCAGGACATAATGTATCGGAGACTGGCAGCGTGCTCCATCCAGTGGAGGGCATTCCCAGTTTCACCATGGGGGATGAGGACAGTGATGAGTGGGTATGTTCTGCAGTTCGCTGTGCGTCCTCCTCCTTTTCGTGGCGTCATTACGTCAATGGTCCCCGAGGTCCTAGTGCCTGTCTTGAGAGAAGATATTTCATCTCTCCTTCAAAATCAAGCTGTTTGGGTGGCCTCAGTGTCAGAATTACACAGCGGTTGGTATAGCTGGTACTTCTTTGTTCCCTAGAGCGATGGAACGTTGCATCCCATCCTGGACTTCTTTGTTTTTAAAGAAGCACCTCCATGTTTGCAAGATCAAAATGCTCACACTATTCGCCAGCTATTGCAGTTGGTGCGTCCCAGTGATTTGTTCACGTCCATAGATCTGAAGGATGTCTGTCTGTCTGTCTGTCTGTCTGTCTGTCTGTCTGTCTGTCTGTCTGTCTGTCTGTCTGTCTGTCTGTCTGTCTGTCTGTCTGTCTGTCTGTCTGTCTATACATCCTCCCCATCACCCTATCGCCATTCACCTTTTCTATGGTGGTGGAGGCGGCGTTGGCACCGGCACATTCATTGTCATCCATTCTTCTCTATAAGGGATCTGGGTGCTCCGTTGGGAATGGATGCTTCGGCGTATCAGTGGCATTGGACCCTGCTCTATAGGGGGTCCATCAGGAGGGCCTGTTGTTGTTTCTGGTGGCTCCCGATTGGCCCAGACAACCCTGGTTCCCGGAGATCATCCGGCTGTTGGGTGGGGACCAGTGGGTGGTTCCCGTGTGGTCGAGATCTGTTGTCCAAGGAGCACGGGAGAATTTGCCACCCACATATGGGATCTGTGGGTTTGGCCACTGAAAGGTGGAATTTGATGGCTAGGGGTTTACCCTCGAACATGATTACGACTGTACAGTTGGCGCGTCCACCCTCTACGAGAGGGTTGTATACATATACTGTAAGTGACAAGGGTTTGAGGGTTGGTGTCAAGTTAAAGGAGCCTTTCTTTTTCTACATTGAAGGTTTGAATGGTAGCCAACTCGGCATGTCTTGTAGGGATTGATGGCTCTACCTCGGATTCTCATCCTCTGAAGGAGGTGCACTACCTGAAAGGCTTGTGTTGGGTCAGACCAGTTTCTAAGCCTATGGCATCGACCTGGGACCTGGCTTTGGTCCTGGACGCTCTGTGAGCCTTCATTTGAACCATTGGAATTTGAACCACCTGAAGGTCCTTTCATACAAGATTGCTCAGGGCCTTGCCATCGGCCAAGTGCGTTGCGGATCTCCACGTGCTATCAGTGCACCCATCCTGTTTGGAGTTTGTACCTGGCAACTCCAAAGTTATGTTACATCCTAATGCAGCTTTTGCTTCCAAGGTTATGCCTACATCTTACAGGTCCCTGGCTTTCGAGCTGGATATCTGCGTTTGTGACAAGCTTTTTGTCTATTTCGCTAATCCAGCTTCTAAACAGCGTCTTTCATATTGGATTGTGGAGGATCTCCCTGGCATATGACAGCAGTATATAATCTGTGGATATACTGTAGTCTTTTCAGATGTGATTTATCCCTGTTATATCTCCATTCTCTAATTACCACAATTTTGGAAATTATTTGCCAATATCAAAGCTATTGATCGGACCGGATGTCATCAGCCACCCATCGTGCCAAAATGCCTGTGCATGGAACCCATCAATAACCACGGACACAGTCACAATTGACAGAGGTATTGGAGCCCATAGTGTGAAACCATCACCTCTGACCTCACTATGAACTGCGGAGTGGTGGCGCTGGAATCGGAATAGGCAGAGCACTCAACTCACTTCCTGTTCAGCATAGGGGGGAGGAAATTGACACTACCCTCCGTCCACGCGACCACCATTGATTAATTAAACTGTTAGGGCTCCGGGCTGCTTCGGTCGCCCCCATCAATTTACAGGAGGACAAATGTTGTGATGGGTTCAATTGGGTATTGATTTACAGCCTAGAGATATCTGACCCTGACCTTGTCAAGACCCTTTGACTCCTCCCCCCTCTGCTTAGAGAGACACAGCTCATGTGAGCTCTCACATTTTTCAACATGTTTTTTACAATAAGATAGTTTTGGAGTTAGATAAACTTTGATTTTTTTTGGTAGGGACATATACAGGATGGTACCCTCCACAACTTAACCTTCACTCAAGATCAAAACTTCAAACCGACAGCCTACTTTTTGGACAATATTTACCTGGACATTTTTTTCAAGGATTTAATTTTCCCAAGCTATTCAGGGGGTGCTCTGGCAATCAAAGTCCTGAGATCCTGGAATCTGAGACAGATCTGATACAACTTTAACTAGCACTGAGGTGTCGAATCCTTTGAAGCTGGATTCCACCTGGCGATCTGTTCACCGTCTGCCCTGGCTTGTCTCCCTCTGTCTGGTACAGGTACCCCCAACCACACTTCCCACGTGTGAAGCGAGAGATCCAGAGGCTTTGAAGCCCTCTCCTGCTGTTCAGAGCCCATTCACTGGCATTTTTTCTCCAGCACACAGGCACTGTTACAATGGCTAGCCCCAAGTCGTTATATGTTTAATTATTTTCTTTCACATTTTTCTATTTTGGCATTTGCCTGATGTCTCATACATGCTTTGTTGACTACGAACTTTCTTTACGAACTTTTCTTTATGCCTGTTCCCACACTCGGAACTCTGACTCTCTATTGGTTACACAGCCTTTTGGCTTACCATCCCATTCTAACCACCTCCCGCCGACTTTGTATTCATGTTACCTGATGAAATTGCTGTACAATATGATCTTGTTGCCATCTGATGCACATTCAGATGCCATACATCAGCACTGCAGAGCTCTCCCTGTCCTATGCCGTGCCTTGATTGTATTACTTTCCACGACTTGAGGTTACAGGTCATGTGATGGATCCATTTCTGCCGTGGATTGGAGTGGTGAGAAGGGCGGAGTCTTGACACCTTTATGGTTGACAATGACCTGATCTCTCTCTTTTCCTTTTTCCCCACAGGAGAAGAGAAATTTGAGAAAAGTGAATTGAATTCACTTGGAGCCAAAACGTTATGCCCATGAAACAAGACATTGGGAAAATGATTAATTTTATGATGTGTGTTGAAAATGAGGACTGTTGGCATATGAATATGAATGTCGATTCTGTGATGTCATTAAAGCTTAAATGAAGGTGTAATTACTGTCTATATGATGACTACATTCGTTACGTTTAGTAAGAAATATCCAGATTAAAGATAATGTTTTTGTGACGATAAATCTGTGATTTTAGCTGTTTACACGAGATCATAGTTCATTCTAATGCCTTGCTTCGCTCAAGGGAATCAGAAACGCCTGTTCCGCCCAAAAAGGTATAAAACCTTTGAGACGCAAATAAACTTTCTTGACTAGAGGACATTTCCGCTGTAAGCAGAGGTCCACGATAAGTCAAGACCCAAAAAGACAACACGAGGTTCCAACAAAATAATATTTTGGAACAATCAATGCTACGGTCGAGGACTGTATCTAAGTAGGTGGATTCGAGCAGAATCACCACATTTACTCTCTTCTATGTCATCCACGGTCCACACTGCATTTATCCCCATCAAAGGGGGTATCTACCACGACTGACTAGCCGCCCTCAGAAGACCTATCTTCAGTTCGAGGGAACAGACAATGAAAAGAAAGGACATCTTGACATCTTGTGGACAATCAGAGACTTATACCAGAGAACCCGAAACCAGACCACCTGAAGTGGACAACAGAGATAATCAATGGAGGCCTTCAACAAAGTAAATACATGCATTTACATTTCAACCCATAAAGCGGCAGTGCGGGCAAGGTATTAGGGCTAACTAAGTGTAGTCTCCAAATGTACTGAAGGGTGTTTCTCTTCCTAGATATCTCTTTCTCTCTCTCTCTGACTCTCTGACTCTCTCTCTCTCTCTCTCTCCCTGTCTCTCCATCATGTTTAACAAGTGTCATATTGTGTTGGTCCGCTAGGGACCAGTTATCATATTAAGTTTCATTGTATTAGAACCATTTTCTATAACCATTACTGTGTATCCTGCATTATCATTTAGTTAGGAAATAAATAATTAAACAAATTTGTGTATACGGAAGGATCAGTTTGTGCTGGGGTTTGTGCAGATTGACGGACTCATGACCGTTCTAGGACGAGATTGATTAACATTCATTAAAATAAGGGCTGCTATATATTGGAAGATAGGACAAACATTTGAGTTAAATTCGGAGAGGATCAACTCAGTAGAATACATTTCTCTCCCCAGGAATCCTAATGAGCTAATTATTGCAGGATTAATTTAATCCAATAATTAGACTTGTAGGTAATTATTCGATAAATAGCAGTCACCACTTTAATGATAGACAAAGTTACGACATACTGTTGATGATAACTGGTAATGTTCATGTACACCCTGGCCCATCTCAACAGCCTTGGTTTCTCAAGTGACTGCCTTGCCTGGTTCTCCAACTACTTCTCAGACAGAGTTCAGTGTGCCAAATCGGAGGGCCTGATGTCCGATCCTCTGGCAGTCTCTATGGGGGTGCCACAGGGTTCCATTCTTGGGCCAACCCTATTCTCTATATACATCAACGATGTTGCTCTCGCTGCTGGTGACTCTCTGATCCATCTTTACGCAGACGACACCATTCTGTATACATCTGGCCTCTTTGGACACTGTGTTAACTAACCTTCAAACAAGCTTCAATGCCATACAACACTCCTTCCGTGGCCTCCAACTGCTCTTAAATGCTATTAAAACTAAATGCATGCTTTTCAATCGAACGCTGCCCGCACCCGCTCACCGGACTATCATCACTACTCTCGACGGGTCTGACACCTACAAATACCTAGGCGTCTGGTTAGACTGTAAACTCAACTTCCAGACTCACATTAACCATCTCCAATCCAAAATTAAATCTAGAATCGGCATCCAATTTCGCAACAAAGCCTCCTTCACTCATGCTGCCAAACATGCCCTTGTAAAACTAACTATCCTACCGATCCTTGACTTCGGCAATGTCATTTACAAAATAGCCTTCAACACTCTAATTGGATGTAATCTATCACAGGGCCATCTATTTTGTTACCAAAGCCCCATATACTACCCACCACTGCGACCTGTATTCTCTCGTTGGCTGGCCCTCACTACATATTCGTCGCCAAACCCACTGGCTCCAGGTCATCTACAAGTCCTTACTAGGTAAATCCCCGCCTTATCTCAGCTCGCTGGTCATCATAGCAACACCCACCCGTAGCATGCGCTCCAGCAGGTATATTTCACTGGTCACCCCCAAAGCCAATACCTCCTTTGGCCTCCATTCCTTCCAGTTCTCTGCTGCCAATGACTGGAACGAACTGCAAAAATCCTTGAAGTGTTGCTGCCTTGCTATGTTGTTTGTCTTAGGTATCTCTTAGGTAGTGTTGTTTAGTCTCTCTTGTCGTGATGTGTGTTTGGTTCTGTATTTATTTTTATTTTTAATCCCAGCCCCCGTCCCCGCAGGAGGTAATTTGCCTTTTGGTAGGCCGTCATTGTAAATAAGAATTTGTTCTTAACTGACTTGCCTAGTTAAATAAAGGTTAAATAAAATAAAAAATAAATAAAGTGTGTCATGCTGGTTTTGGGATTGTGCCACCGACCGCACAATAAAGATCAAAGGTGGTTTTGCTTTGTCACTTATACGGTGGTCATATGCCAAGCGATAAATTGAGAGGTACTGTATGGCATGTTGTGTGTGTGTGAGTGTGTGTGTGTGTTGGATACTCCAGTACAGTACTGGATTTGAAGGTTGCCCATGTAACTGTCCTTACATTCTGTTATGTTCTGTCCTTACAATGTGGAGCGTTGAGCGTTCTGTCCTGCATTATTTGTTTCTCTCTCCACTCCTAAAGTCAGTGGCCTAGTGGGTGTTCAGGATCGCTCAAATCATTACATAAGAAACAACATACAGTATATATTTAAATCAGCTTTTGTGTATCAATATTTACAATAACGGCACAGTACACTCTGTAACAGGGGGTGCATCATCTCAATCACAACCCATGGATAAAAGCCCTGCCTTAACCTCCATCTTAGCCTTCAATTTACTGCACAGCTTTTCAATCATCTACCCCAAGATGGATAGAGAGCTAGTATTGGGCGGCAGATGCAAATATGGACAATTCACCTTGAACAAAGCGTTCGATAAGGCAGGGCCAATGATTAATAGATGGCTGAGCAGTCAATATCCCTTAGCTCGCGGCCCGGGCCATTTAGTCGGGTTAAGTACGACACAAACACTTTGTTATGATAATAAATGATGCAGTCGTGGTAATGGCGCTTTTTATTTGCTGTATGGAGCGATCTACGCTGTGAGCTCATTTTAAATCCTATTCATACCGCTGAAGGTTGACAAATACAGCCTTAATTGAGGGAAATCTCAATTTCAAAAGCCAATGGGTGCTTCCGCTAATGGTGCTAGTGATGCTTGTTGAGAGAAGACATTAATTTAGAAGTCATATTTTGACAACAGTAAGAAAAATGGAAAGCGTCTGTTTTTGTAATCCAACCATTGAATAAAAAGGAAACAAGTAAATGGAGGTTTATTGGGAGCAAAGTCACGAGAACTGGAGCATTATTGCATTGCAGCAGGACCATATGCGTGGTAAATCTTCTCAGGCGAGGTCACCTTGAACGCATTACGGTTTAATGTCATTGACCGTGCGGTCTTAGCAAGGGATTAGCGTTGTGATGTTGACTGTACTTTGGTTGAAAATGAGAGACGCCCAACTCAATGTTTCTAGATATATAAATTAAAAAAGGAAACGTGAACTATCAGGACAGCTCGATAATGACTGAAAATGCGCTGGTAATGAGTTAACGTTGGAGGTGCGGTCGTGCATCTCGAACGTCCAGTTGGAGGATGAGGATCCTATCAAAAACTCATCAAGTGAGGCGAAGCAATCAGGCAATAAGGGAGAGGGCCGTGGAAAGAAATAAAAAAAGGCTTTGTAGATAAACGCAATCAATCGGACAGCCTCACCCTTGGGTAAAAGTGATGTTAGCAGGATGGAGAGAGAGAGGGAGGGAGAAGAGGAAAGTTTGCTAAATAGGCCTACTGTTACAGGTGCAGACTGGAAAACTTGAAGTGTGGATACTCTAAGGTGACCTTTCACCTTAAATTAGATTTTTCTCATCCAATCATATTCCTCTTCCTCCCTGGATCCCTGAGCTAATTGTAGTTATTTCCTGATATTGTTTACTCTTTAAAACTGAAATGAGAAGTGTAATCTTGACCAATCAAGTCCTGGATTGATGGAAATTAGGAATTTGTTTATAAATTCCCTTGGATTAAATTTAATTTAAGAGTGTTAATTTTGATTAAATGATTACAAGCCAGTTAAATCACATTAATCTGTATGCCTACTCCAAAGCACCATTCAGCACTTTTAGCACTGTGACCAAATAATTACAGCGGGTGAAATAAGTATTGAACACGTCACCATTTTTCTCAGTAAATATATTTCCAAAGGTGCTATTGACATGAAATTGTCACCAGATGTTGGTAACAACCCAAGTAATCCATACATACAGAAGCCAAAACAAATAAGTTCAGAAATTAAGTTATGTGTAATAATGTGAAATGACACAGGGAAAAAGTATTGAACACATGAAGAAAGGGAGGTGCAAAAAGGCATGGAAAGCCAAGACAACAGCTGAAAACTATCAGTAATTAAAAAGCGATCCAGCCCCCTGTCACTGCAAATTAATATCATCTGGTTCAGTCCCAACTGATGGCCTACAAAAAGGTCTCATTGCCAAGGTGTCACACAAGACACATCTCATGATGGGTAAAGCAAAGAGCTGTCTCAAGACCTTCGCAACCTAATTGTTGCAAAACATAATGATGGCATTGGTTATAGGCGCATTTCTAAGCTTCTGAATGTTCCAGTGAGCACTGTTGGGGCCATAATACGGAAGTGGAAAGACAATAATTTCACCATAAATGTGCCTTGACCAGGTGCTCCTCGCAAGATTTCTGACAGAGGAGTGAAAAGAATAATCAGAAGAGTTGTCCAAGAGCCAAGGACCACTTGTGGAGAGCTTCAAAAAGACCTGCAATTAGCAGTAAGTAATGCACTCCACCGCCATGGCCTGTATGCACGCTCACCACGCAAGACTCCATTGCTGAAAAAAAAGCATGTTGAAGCTCGTTTAAAGTTTGCTGCACAACATTTGGAAAAGCCAGTGAAATACTGGGAGAATATAGTGTGGTCAGATGAGAGCAAAATTGAACTGTTTGGATGTCATAATACACACCATGTTTGGAGGAGAAATGGCACTGCACATCACCCTAAAAACACCATACCAACAGTGAAGTTTGGAGGTGGGAACATCATGGTGTGGGGCTGCTTTTCAGCAAATGGTACTGGCAAACTTCACATAATTGAAGGAAGGATAAATGGGCAAATTTACTGAGACATTCTTGACAAAAATCTGCTGCCATCTACCAGGATGAGGAAGATGAAACGAGGGTGAACATTTCAGCAAGACAATGATCCCAAACACACAGCCAAGGAAACTCTCAATTGGTTTCAAAGAAAGAAAATAAAGCTGCTAGAATGGCCCAGCCAATCACCTGACTTAAATCCCAATAAAAATCTATGGAAAGAACTGAAGATCAAGATTCATAGAAGAGGCCCACGGAACCTTCAAGATTTGAAGACTGTTTGTGTGGAAGAATGGGCCAAAATCACACCAGAGCAATGCATGCGACTAGTTTCTCCATACAGGAGGTGTCTTGAAGCTGTCATTACCAACAAAGGCTTTTGTACAAAGTATTTAATAAATATCAGTAAGTGTGTTCAATACTTTTTCCCTGTGTCATTTCACATTATTACACATAACTTAATTTCTGAACTTATTTGTTTTGGTTTCTTTGTATGTATGGATTACTTGGGTTGTTACCAACATCTGGTGAAAATGTCATGTCAATAGCACCTTTGGAAATATATTTACTGAGAAAAATGGTGACGTGTTCAATACTTATTTCACCCGCTGTAACCGTAGTTAACAGTAGTTCACAGAGTGTGTCATTAATGTCATCTTGGTTGTGATCTTTCCGTGATTCCTCACATCATATCTCCTCCTTCTCAACCCTATTGGTGAAGGTCCAAGAGCCCTCCCCTTCAGATGTTCTCCAATACATTTTAATAAGGAGGCAACAGGGCCACGTGCTAATCCTCCATAATGGAGTCAGTACTTACCTTCCGTACAGAGCTCACCTTCTGCATTCACCTTCCAGTGGTTAGGGGAATAACATAAAACAATCAGTCAATAATCGTCCTCCAGTACGCTTCAATCCCATAAGCCCTAGGGAAAACATAAAAAACCTACTGTATATAGCTCTGTGAGCCAGGCGGAAATTATATATTATAAAAGATGAATCATTCCTTTTGTAATGCTGAGGTAAAAAAAAAAAAGAAAATATATGAAAAAATCTGCCTTGATAGACATAACAGAGACTGACAGGCACCTTCAAGTGGAAAACAGTGCTAATTCATTCCTTCATAGGGAGTTTTGCGTTTCTGCAATATTTATATCACCTAGCGCAATAAAAGGAGAACAACCCCGTCACCGCTGAGTGTCTAAGAATAGCATCCGTATCCCCCTTTGTTTTGGAGAAAGCTAGCTGGGGAGCGCTGGCGCTCATGACTGACCCAGATAATACGTGCTATCAAACTGGAGGGGAAAGCAAAACAGCCGACAAGAAGGAGAGAAAAAAACACACATTTAAAAACTGTTCTCCTGACAAAAAGTTTGATGAGAACTTAAAGGGAGAAGAAGCAAAAAGAGAAAACTGCAGAGTGGGGATGAATACTGTAAGATGCGGGGAGCTCTCTCATAAGGAGAGATGACATCAAATCAAGTGACATTTTATTTGTCACTTTACCGTGAAATGCTTACTTACTAGTCCTTCCCAAGAATGTAGAGTTTCAAAATAAAAATTAAATAGTAAAACAAGAGGAATAAAATAAAATACACAGGAACGGAGCTAAATACAGATCAATATGGAGCTATATACAGGAAGTACCAGTACCAGATCAATATGGAGCTATATACAGGGAGTACCAGTACCAGATCAATATGGAGCTATATACAGGGAGTACCAGTACCAGATCAATATGGAGCTATATACAGGAAGTACCAGTACCAGATCAATATGGAGCTATATACAGGGAGTACCAGTACCAGATCAATATGGAGCTATATACAGAGAGTACCAGTACCAGATCAATATGGAGCTATATACAGGAAGTACCAGTACCAGATCAATATGGAGCTATATACAGGGAGTACCAGTACCAGATCAATATGGAGCTATATACAGGGAGTACCAGTACCAGATCAATATGGAGCTATATACAGGGAGTACCAGTACCAGATCAATGTGGAGCTATATACAGGGAGTACCAGTACCAGATCAATATGGAGCTATATACAGGGAGTACCAGTACCAGATCAATATGGAGCTATATACAGGGAGTACCAGTACCAGATCAATATGGAGCTATATACAGGGAGTACCAGTACCAGATCAATGTGGAGCTATATAGGTATTTGAGGTAAATATGTAGATAATAGGCAGGGTAAAGTGACTAGGTATCAGGATAGATAATAATAATAAGGTATTTGAGGTAGATATGTAGATGAAGGCAGGGTAAAGTGACTAGGCATCAGGATAGATAATAATAAGAGCAAAGTAAAGAACAGAGTAGCAGCAGCAAATGATGAGTATAAAAGTGCATGTGTGTGTTATGTGTATGTATTTGTGTTTTGTGTTGTGTTGGTCTACATGTGTGTGTGTGTTGTGTGAATGTAGTGTACTTGAAGGTGTGTGTGAGAGAGAGAGACAGAGAGAGACAGAGACAGAGAGAGAGAGAGAGAGAGAGCGAGAGAGAGAGAGAGAGAGAGAGAGAGAGAGAGACAGAGAGAGAGAGAGACAGAGACAGAGAGAGAGAGAGAGAGAGAGAGAGAGAGAGAGAGAGAGAGAGAGAGAGAGCGAGAGAGAGAGAGAGAGAGAGCGGGGGGAAAAAAAACACAACAAGACGCGAATCAAACTGTCGACTTGCAGAAAGGGGAGTTTTTTTTAGTGTGAGATAAGCATCTGTTAAAGCCTGCCTCTGTGTACATTTCCCTACCTAGTGGAGTGCAACATCATCTTATTAATCATCTGAAGAACAGCAAAACACAAATATGACACCGGGTGCTGCTTTTCCTCACATGGTTCTGCAGTTGTTGCAGTTCTATTTCCTGCCCACAGCTACACTGTGCTGAGCGCTGCTAAGCTATGCAACAGCATGCAATGCTATCCGAGGTAATGCAATTCTTTCATACAGCACAAAAGGTCACGATGGGATTTGTTGAGGTGGTGGAACTGCACACAGAATGGTTTTATGCTAAAGGAGACAGTTTAAACTCTCACTATACAGTATATCTAGCAATTTCAAAGCTCTTTGGGGTTTCACTATGGCCACTCGTAATGTAATAGACTAAGGACTAATATCTACTGAGTAAAGTGCATAATTATGGTGTGGTAATTTATGCTACGCTTACATGCTAACGTGATAATTAGCTGCTATGCCTTTCTGGGCTCTCCTATGCTATGTCATGCGTAGATATGCTAGGCTAAGCTAAATGTGCCTGCGCCATGATAACTGTAGTGTACACTGTTTGTCTTACAAAAGCATGACCTTGTATCCAGATAGCATTAGTGCGAGCCATCGGGCCTTGCCACCAGACCTGTTAGGCTATGCAATGCTAAATGTACACTATGTTATATAAAGCATGGCCTTTCAAATATGATATCTACATAGCATTTCCAGTGAGGGCCAGCAGGTCTTGCATCCAGGCCAGTCCTGCTCTGCTCCCCCCTCTCTACTAGCTTCTGCCTGGGGTGGGATCGAGGACTTTGATCCTCTGATGACGAAGGTGCTCCAGAAGAGATCATGGCCCTGATGCTCCACTCACACAGACACTATGCTCACGCTGCCCTTTCACTAAAACACATGGGCCCTCTGCCAGCCACCAGACCTACAGTGCCTTCAGAAAGTATTTGCACCCCTTGACTTGTTATACATTTTGTTTGTGTTTCTCCCCCATCTACACACAATGCCCCATAATGACAAAGTGAAAACATGTTTTTATTGAAAATATTTAATACTGAAATAGCTAATTTACATAAGTATTCACACCCCTGAGTCAATACTTTGTAGAAGCACCTTTTCCGGGTAAGTCTCTTGCCCATTATTCTGTTAAAAAATCTTCAAGCTCTGTCAAATTTATTGTTGATCATTGCTAGACAACCATTTTCCGGTCTTGCCACAGATTTTAAAATAGATTTAAGTCAAAACTGTAACTCGGCCACTTAGGAACATTCACTGTCTTCTTGGTAAACAACCCCAGTGTAGATTTGGCCTTGTGTTTTAGGTTATTGTCCTGACGAAAGGTAAATTCATCTCCCAGTCTGCTTGAAAATATGGAGAGTGGTACTGCAGTAATGTGTTGTATTATATTTGCCCCAAACATAACACTTTGTATTCAGGACAAAAAGTTAATTGCTTTGCTGCATTTTTTGCAAATATTGCAAACAGGATGCATGTTTTGGAGTAGTTATATTCTGTACAGGCTTCCTTCTTTTCACTCTGTCCATTAGGTTAGTATTGTGGAGTAACTACAATGTTGTTGATCCATCCTCATTTTCCTCCTATCTCAGCCATTGAATTCTTTAACTGTTTTAAAGTCACCATTGGCCTCATGGTGAAATCCCTGAGTGGTTTCCTTCCCTTCCGGCAAATGAGTTAGGAAGGACACCTGTATCTTTGTAGTGACTGGGTGTATTGATACACCATCCAAAGTGTAATTAACTTCACCATGCTCAAAGGGATATTCAATATCTGCTTTTTTTTTTTTACCCATATACAAATAGTTGCCCTTGTTTGCGAAGCACTGGAAAACCTCCCTAGTCTTTGTGGTTGAATCTGTGTTTGAAATGCACTGCTCGATTGGGGGACCTTACAGATATTTGTATGTGTGGGTAGAGAGATGTTGCACACTGTTACGTCCCCAGTGTGTTGTGTTGCTCTGTGTCCATATATTTGTTTGTACTTGGTTTCAATGTGTGTTTGTTCCAGGCAAGATGGCCTCCAGGTCCAGTTGAAATGGCTGATTGGTTGGATTCTCCACTGTCTGGAAGACCTGACTCCGCCCACTCGTCAGTAGCTGCAGCTGGCTCACCTTATTTAAGCCTCAGTTGTTTGAGCTGTTCTCTCTCTCTCTGGCTGGTTTGCTGTGGTTTGTGAGATGTGCTGCTTGTGTGTGAGATCTTTATGAATGAGTGTTTAGATATTTGGAGTGTTTGAGCTGTTAATGTGTTTGAGTAGAGTATTAGAATTTGTTTGTTAAGAGAGAGCATTGGTTTTGTGTCATTTGTAATATTATAATTTGCGCTAACTACCTTTCTCATTTGTTGCCAGGGGAAAGCCATTGTGCTAGGCAAGAGGCCCATGGGCGTACACCTCCCGTAGAGTTTACTTGTCTATATACACTAGGTAAGACCTGGGCGGACCACCCCCTGTATTTTGGTTAGAGCACCAACATTACGGTGCTAGTTTAGGTAAGATGTTGTGTTGACAGTTAAGGCAGGTTAGAGGTTTGGTTCTTTACTTTCTTTGGTCCCGTCCAGACCCTTTTCCCTCGCATCCCGTTTTTGGATAAATAAAATCCATTGCTTAAACAGTATTGTGGCCTCTGTCACCCTTACTTGCACCCACGACCCCATACTTTTTCCCCATTCCACTGAGCTTACGTGTAGCAGGGTGTTGCGTTCCCTCCTTAGGGAGGCGTGCGTAACACACACTATTATTGCAACTTATTATGTAACTTAAGTATATTTTTACTCCGGAACATATTTAGGCGTGCCATAACAAGGGGTTGGAATAGGACCTGAGGAGCAGAGCTGATGTATAAAGACACTCCTTTATTCACTTTCCAAAACAACAAACAAGGAGAGGACTCAACCAGGAACTGATGTGCACTTTTGACAAACAATAACCCACACAGAGGTGGGAACGCAAGAACCTTATATAGGATCCCCAATTAGAGACAACGCAGGGCAGCTGCCTCTAATTGGGGACCAACAAAATATAAACAGAGTACCAGAGCCCTCTCCTCTGTCAAGTCCTGACCTTAGCCACCAGACAAACATAGAGATGCCTGGCGGCATACCCACAGTCAGGACCTGACAAAGACATTTCAGCTTTTTGAAAAACATTCTACTTTGACAGTATGAGGTGTTGTGTGTAGACTAGTGAATAAATACTTAAAAAAAAAAAAGAAATTCAGGCTGTAACACAACAAAATGTCAAAAGTCAAGGGTGTGAATACTTTCTGATGGCACTGTATCAACTCATGCGTATGCAGGATTAATAGCGAGCGTGTGGTGGTAAGGATGCATACTGTAGACATACACACACACCCAGAGGCATGGACCAAGCATGTACACAAATACATGCTAGCACACACTTGCATGCATGTACAGACAGACACATGCAAACACACACAAAAACACCCACAGAAAGGCACAACATAGCTAATTAGGAGTTCACCCACAACATTACCAATCAAGATATCGTGTGCCTTTTTCCTAGGGCCAAGTCTGGTACAGGCCATCGCATCAAAGTATTTCCCATATTTAGTTTGCTGAATATGCATCTTCTTAGTCAAATGTGCACCTACAGGTACTGCAGATAAACTCACTACCTCACTTGTGAGTCGACCCCCACGTCGTAAACATCAGATCTGTGCTGTAAAGAGTAAAGGGAAAGACAGAGGGGTAAAACCTTCCAATTTCACAGCCTCAACTCTGCTCTGTTCTACATCTCCACTTCAATGTGGAATTAAAACAACTTTAATTACATTTTTCACTTTGACTTTGGGAAGTCACCCACGTCATCCAAATAGGTCTCCCTGCACACCCCTCGGAATAATGAGATACCGAACACCGGTACCAAAGCCAACCTCTCTGTCTCCAACTCCCCCTCTCATTCCTCCTTTCTTGTAGAAGTAATTTGGGTACACAGACAGAGGGTTTGACCTGTGCTCCTTTGAAATGGATTAGCACGCTGGCCAAAAATCTATTGAACATTCCTTTGGCTTGATAACGAATCGTCGTGACAACCCCAAGGTGAGTCCAGTTGTCAGATTGGGCCGTCCGCAGGGAGGGAGTGAGGGAGAAAAAGAGGGAGAGAGAGAGGGGGAGAGAGAGATAAATAAAAAAGGGTGAAGGAGGGAGAAATGGAGAGAGAGACTTATCAGATGTGTAATGAAGAGATCTGGCCTCCGATTAAGATAGTGATAGATGAGCCACTGCAGTTAATAAAGCGTATTTATCTCTCCGAGACAAGGAGGAAGGTCAGACGCAGGGCCTGTTCCTATGATCTGATGCTGCTGTTAAAGGGTTGTGATGCGTCACCTTACCAGGAAGAACTCATGGCCCTAGTTATAGCCTACAGGTCCCAGACTTTTCCCAGTCAGGTCACATGGCCAGGAAAAAAAGAATTGGCCCTAAAAGGAGTAACCTGACAAGGGAAAACTCTGAACCCTAGCTACAGGCTATAACTAGGGCCCGGAGTGTTTCATGTCAGGTTTAAATGGTCAGGAAAAACTCTTGTCCCTATAGCTACAAGTTATTTCAAAGCAACCAAATGCAGTGACTGACCCAAAAAGACAGTCATCGCCATGATCACCTAAACAGCTTGTCATTGTGCGTAACACACAAGTTAGCTCTACATTTGACTAGCTAACATGATTGTATTCACCCAGTTGGCTCATTAATCCTGGAGTGGTGTGAGGAGAAGAAGACAGAACACAACCAAACTGCTATTCTGGGGTGTTTGGCTCTGTGAGTCATCACAGGCACAGGAGCTCAGAGAGACAGAATAGAGCTGCATGTGTGTGTGTGTGTGTGTGTGTGTTTGTGTGTGTGTGTGTGTGTGTGTGTAAGAGAGACAGAGAGATAGTGTGTGTGTGTGTGTGTGTGTGTGTGTGTGTGTGTGTGTGTGTGTGTGTGTGTGTGTGTGTGTGTGTGTGTGTGTGTGTGTGTGTGTGTGTGTGTGTGTGTGGTGTGTGTGTGGGTGTGTATGTGTGTGTGTGCCTGCCTGCGTGTGTGTATGTTAGTGGTGTGCAGTTCGCAAACGATTCAGTCTTTTTGAACAATTATTTTTACTGACTCGAGAGTCATGATTTGTTTTTCTAAATGACTCATTCATTTTAGCCATTTGTTTGTCCTGCTAGTGCTGGCCGCAATAAGTCCTACAGCAGGGTTAATACACGTTCTTCCGGCTCAGGGGCTCCAGATACGTGCTCTGACCACCAGTTGTCTGTCATCTGCATGAGCATAGAGAACAAAATACATGTTTAGAACTGATAATTGATCACATGCTGCTAGAATGACTGCAATTAATTGATTATTGAATATTGTGATGGACACAGCTTTGTAAAACCAAAACATACGTACAGTTGAAGTCGGAAGTTTGCATACACTTAGGTTGAAGTCATTAAAACTAATTTTTCAACCACTCCACAGATTTCATGTTAACAAACTATAGTTTTGGCAAGTTGGTTAGGACATCTACTTTGTGCATGACACAAGAAATTCTTCCAACAATTGTTTACAGACATATTATTTCACTTATAATTCACTATATCACAATTCCAGTGGGTCAAAAGTTTACATACACTAAGTTGTCTGTGCTTTTAA
Source organism: Thymallus thymallus (assembly GCA_023634145.1). NCBI lineage: Eukaryota > Metazoa > Chordata > Actinopteri > Salmoniformes > Salmonidae > Thymallus > Thymallus thymallus. Next base: position 19,502,523 of record CM042420.1, read on the forward strand.
AAAGCTTGGAAAATTCCAGAAAAGGATGTCATGGCTTTAGAAGCTTCTGATAGGCTAATTGACATAATTTGAGTCAATTGGAGGTGTACCTGTATTTCAAGGCCTACCTTCAAACTCAGTGCCTCTTTGCTCAACATCATGGGAAAATCAAAAGAAATCAGCCAAGAAAAAAAATTGTAGACCTCCACAAGTCTGGTTCATCTTTGGGAGCAATTTCCAAACGCCTGAAGGTACCTCGATCCTCTGTACAAACAATAGAACCCAAGTATATACACCATGGGACCACGCAGCCATCATACCGCTCAGGAAGGAGACGCATTCTGTCTCCTATAGATGAAAGTACTTTGGTGTGAAACGTGCAAATCAATCCCAGAACAACAGCAAAGGACCTTGTGAAGATGCTGGAGGAAACAGGTACAAAAGTATCTATATCCACAGTAAAACGAGTCCTATATCGACGTAACCTGAAAGGCCGCTCAGCAAGGAAGAAGCCACTGCCCAAAACCGCCATAAAAAAGCCAGACTACTGTTTGCAACTGCACATGGGGACAAAGATCAGACTTTTTGGAGAAATGTCCTCTGGTCTGATGAAACAAAAATAGAATTGTTTGGCCATAATGACCATCGTTATGTTTGGAGGAAAAAAGGGGAGGCTTGCAAGCGGAAGAACACCATCCCAACTGTGAAACACAGGGGTGGCAGCATCATGTTGTGGGGGTGCTTTGCTGCAGGAGGGACTGGTGCTCTTCACAAAATAGATGGCATCACGAGGAAGGAAAATTATGTGGATATATTGAAGCAACGGCTCAAGACATCAGTCAGGAAGTTAAAGCTTGGTCGCAAATGGGTCTTCCAAATGGACAATGACCCCAAACAAACTTCCAAAGTTGTGGCAAAATGGCTTAAGGACAACAAAGTCAAGGTATTGGAGTGGCCTTCACAAAGCCCTGACCTCAATCCTATAGAAAATCCGTGGGCAGAACTGAAAAAGCGTGTGCGAGCAAGGAGGCCTACAAACCTGACTCAGTTACACAAGCTATGTCAGGAGGAATGGACCAAAATTCACCCAACTTATTGTGGGAAGCTTGTGGAAGGCTACCCGAAACGTTTGACCGAAGTTAAACAATTTAAAGGCAATGCTACCAAATACTAATTGAGTGTATGTAAACTTCTGACCCACTGGGAATGTGATAAAATAAATAAACGCTGAAATAAATCATCCTCTCTACTATTATTCTGACATTTCACAATCTTAAAATAAAGTGGTGATCCTAACTGACCTAAGACAGGGCATTTTTACTAGGATTAAATGTCAGGAATTGTGAAAAACTGAGTTTAAATGTATTTGGCTAAGGTTTATGTAAACTTCTAGTCCAGTTGCGGCCACAACTAGACCTCATTTCAGATGTATGACTAGAAATAACCAAATGTACATTGTTTAAAACACACGTTTACAACTCTCAGTCACAAATGACATCTATGCCACCTATGGTGAATGACATGTGAATGAGAAGCTTGCAGAATCATGACTGGAGTTTTCAGTTCATCGTTTGCCGGTAGGGGGTCCTGCATGCTCTGGGCATTACTGACACAAATGAACGAAATGAGTCGAAAGATTTGTTATTTTGACTGAATGAGGCAAAAAGATCAGAGTCAGTAAAAAGAGCCGAACTTCCCATCACTAGTGTGTGTGTGAAAGAGATAGATAGTGTGTGTATGTGTATCTGTGTGAGAGAGAGAGAGATTGTGTGTGTATGTGTGCGTGTGTGTATGTGTAAAAGAGATAGAGATTGTGTGTGTGTGTATCTGTGTGAGAGAGATTGTGTGTGTGTGTGTGTGTGTGTGTGTTCAGACAGAGACTGTGCTCTGAAGGCATTAACTCAAACTACTGCTGTCATATAAGAACAATGTGTGTTGATGTGATGAACTGACAATGACATTAACAAGTAACTACAGGCACAGAAATTAGGCTACACACAAAACTAACAATAGCAACATAGTCGCATACAAACAGAGAGTACAGAAGTCAGACCTGGGTTCAAACAGAGAGTACAGAAGTCAGACCTGGGTTCAAACAGAGTACACACTCTCTCTCTCTCTTTCTCTCTCTGTCTCTCTGTCTCTCTCTCTCTCTCTCTGTCTCTCTCTCACTCTCTGTCTCTCTGTCTCTCTCTCTCTGTCTCCCTCTCTCTATCTATGTCTCTCTCTGACTCCCACTCTCTCTCTCTCTCTCTGTCTTTCTCTCTCTTCTCTCTCTCTCTCTGTCTCCCTCTATATCTCTCTCTCTCTCTCTCTCTCTCTCTCTCTCTCTCTCTCTCTCTCTCTCTCTCTCTCTCTCTCTCTCTCTCTCTCTCTCTCTCTCTCTCTCTCTCTCTCTCTCTCTCTCTCTCTCTCTCTCTCTCTCTCTCTCTCTCTCTGAACAGTAGCCCGCTGAGGCCTCCTAGTTTGCCAGAGTGCTTGGCCCCCTCTGTGAAGGGAACAATCTCAAGAACGGAACAATAGGCGGACTGATCCCACCATCTTGGCAGGCATGTAATTAAATATGGACTCTTGGCCTCGCACCAGCAGGCAAATGCTCTGCGCTCCGCCTCGCCGCAAACTAGAACCCCCCCACACCCCCTTCTCCTGTAGCGATAGAATCAGTTGAAATGGGTCTGTTGCCAGATAGACTTTTCTCAAAGACATTAACCTCATTTCTAAATCAGACACGGATCATATCCGCCTTGCATTGTGGTCCTCAGCTTAGCTTGGGCGCTAATGCTAGGGTTTGAACTCTGGCTGGAAAAGAGAGAGGCAGAGATATAGAGAAAGATATAGAGAAAGACAGAGAGAAATATAGAGAGAAAGAGGGGAGGGGGGGAGAAAATGAAATAAATGTATATGGATCAGTGGAAGACTGTGACGGAAGAATAGGGAGGGCGCTCATTGATATACGAGGGATCATACTTCAGTCAGAGATATATGAGGGATCATAATTCAGTCAGAGATATATGAGGGATCATAATTCAGTCAGAGATATATGAGGGATCATAATTCAGTCAGAGATATATGAGGGATCATAATTCAGTCGGAGATATATGAGTGATCATAATTCAGTCAGAGATATATGAGTGATCATAATTCAGTCAGAGATATATGAGGGATCATAATTCAGTCGGAGATATATGAGGGATCATAATTCAGTCGGAGATATATGAGTGATCATAATTCAGTCAGAGATATATGAGTGATCATAATTCAGTCAGAGATATATGAGGGATCATAATTCAGTCAGGGGAGAGGCAGGGTATTTTCTAACTGCCAGTGATAAGGTACAGTGACAATACAAGGATAAGGGCCTTAATAAAATCCATATAAACCTACTGTATCTTGGTGCGGCGAAGCAAAGGGCCTTTGTTAATACACCGAGTTTATGGACATATGAATGGCATGATATTGGCACACGCCTATTGCTCAGATGTGGAGCCACTCAGTAGGGGAGGCGTGGGCCGTTTGTATTGCAGAGTCTAGTTAATGATGTTTCATTGACGAGGCATGTTTCATACATAGCTCTGTCTGGTTAAAACAGACTGAATGTAGGGTTCAGTCTGATTTAACCAGGATAATTTGTTAGCCAGTATATCCCATTGGTTTCACCATCACATGTTCATTTACCAAAAGTTAGCAAAGAGCAATTAACAATCCACCATAGCATGTCTTATCAAAACAATACGTCAACAACAACCGCTTCCCTGACTTGGTGTGAGATCAGAGAGGGGGAGGGGGGTGGTAAGAGGGAGGAGGAGTTACAAAGAAGTGAGAGTGAGAGGGGTAAGAGGGATGGAGAGAGTGAGTAAGAAAGATAGGACCAGTGGACCAAGCAGCAAGTCCTCTCCCATTGAAGTCCTCTCCCATTGCAGCAGTCACGTGGTCAAACACACAGAGCCACTTGCGTACACTAAATCCAGTGGTTGTGTTGTCATGGTCCTAGATATGTATGGCATTCGCAGTGGTGTCTTGAAGCTGTACTGTACTATCAGTTGTGGCTGAGATGCAATTAACAATCATCACATCCTGTGTTCTCTGTGTGTCTCACCTCTATACATACTTCATGCATACCGATTAATTCAACAGAACTAAGGTAGGGAAGACATGCATACACAATCGTGGTACTGTGTCCCAAATGGCAGCATATTCCCTATATAGGGTACTAGTTTTGAACAGGGCTCACAGAGCTCTGGTCAAAAGTAGTGCACTATTGAGTGACTAGGGTCCCATTTGGGATGCAGATTTACAGTACACGGAGAAGGAAGGACACTTTAGAATGTTTACTGTATCATCACAAGATTTATGTCAGGAGAAAGAGATCGATGAGAACGCTTTGGGAGATTAGAAGGTGGGACGCAGAGTTGAGAGGTCCATAAATTAAAGAATGGTCTGAAACAGAAATTGAAGTATCCGAGCAAAGATTCTGTTTGTTGAATCGTAAAATGTTATCATTAAAAGTTTGAAACAGATACAGAATCATCTGAGCAAAAAGATTCTGTTATTTGGATTGCAAAACAACTTGATCAATACAAGTTTAAAAGTGATACAGTTTACAAAGTATGGTTGATAGTAAGTGGACATGAACAGGCTGTTCAAATGTAACCGGATGACATGCACACCTGAAAAAGTAGATCCACTTTCTTTCCAGAGTTATTGCCTTGGCGATGGATTGTAAAGTGCCCTTTTCAGAGAACTACACTTATGACCGAGGAGGGATATTGTATAATGCCACACAACGCTCTTAAATAATGTGAATCAATATTTCTGTATTTAATTGCTGAATCTCCCCTAGCTTTCTCTACCGACTGTTGACATTTGTCTTGAAGCTTTATTGATTCGCGTGAAAGAAGTCAAGACTAGTGCATTGTGTGTAAGGTGAATGCACACAGTGTAAGGAGGAACTAATTGCATTTTCATTTTGTTCGGTTTGAAAGTGCTTGCATTGTGGGGATTGAATGAAGGCTTTCAGTGAATCATTGAGCAAGGTAAACAGGGTTTCAATCTTGCCGGACGTAAATGGAAAATTGCTACAAACAATCGGTGGCCCTGTAGATCTGTTCAGTTCAGTTCGCATAGCTTATGCAAGGTGGAGGCAAGGTCACATTGCTGAAAAGATCAAAAGATTCTCAGTTATTTGAGTGATGCTATTGCATACGATAACTACATGATCCTATGTTATTGAATGAATGCCTTCAAGAACATAGACATGGATGACATGACATACAGTATCATTCATTCACAGTTTTCAGTGGAGTTTCTTTCTGTTCAATCGCTCTACAGCTTGTCCTTGTGGTAAACAAAGGGACGTAGATCTTAAAAGACTTCGAAACACCATGTCATGTAGCCCTTTCCTGCAGTCAAATGACCTAGTGGTCTCGTGGGTGGAATGTTATTAACAAAATCCGGTATTTCTATGTCAAATTGTTTTGTTATATTTCAGTCTTCTGTGATGTATATAAAGTGTAATATTGGGATGCAAACTCAAAATTGAATACATTTCAACTTAATATCTGACATGGTACAGATGTCTTCTTTTTTTTAAAGACCATAACCATGTGTGACAGGTGTATACTTTTATTTCAAAGTAGATTTGTTCAAGACTACCCAGAAACACTCTGTGACCCTGATATATCCCACTGCAGTAAAAGGCTAACAGCAATCAGCAAGAACATAAGAAATGTTTTAGCAAAAAGTATGTTTTATCTCTTCCAATAATTTCATGAATGTAGCAAAGACTTTCAAGTTAGATATCCAAAAATATAACGTGATGAATCCAAGGACTCTAAGAGAAAAGACTGCTGTTTATTGCTTGCCATCATTGGTGGGTGACACAACAATGCGGCATATGGAGGTTAGAATATGCCATTGGGAAGTCTATAGCTGTCACGGGAAGGTGCAGAGAGAGACCAAGACGCAGCGCAGGGATAGTAGTTCGACATTTCTCTTTATTTTACTATGTTTTCTTTTCTCAATGTAATAAAGAAACACAAATGACGAACTACAAAACGAAACCAAAACACAAATTTACAACGTTACGTTAAACCAACACACGACAGTTTAACGTAACCAAAAGCACACTTACTTCACCCGTGACTGCGACATATACCTCGACATGTACGATAACAACCCACACCCGCGTGAGGGACAGACTCAACATATATTGGATCCCTAATTAGAGACAACGGGTAGCAGCTACCTCTAATTAGAGATCCACCCAAAACCCACAAAGAAACAGAAAAGAACGACACTGTCAGACTCTGACCATAGCTACATAGAGAAGCCTATTGCTTCTCTATGGCCAGAGCCTGACAGTACCCCCCCCAAGGCGCGGACTCCCGGACGCCTAAACAAAACCCACACACAAAACACGGGGGGGTAAATGGGGGGGAAAACTAGTCCATCGGGGGCGGCTCCGGCTCCGGCGATGTGGACAGTTTTGTCCCGTGCCCCTTCCTTATCACCTGTCCCGGGCTGTGGACCGGTGGGGCAAAAGGCTACGGCCATGGAGCGGGGAAAACAACCGGGCCCGGACTGGGCACCGGTGGGGCAAACTGCTCCGGCCATGGAGCGGGGAAAACAACCGGGCCCGGACTGGGCACCGGTGGGGCAAACGGCTCCGGCCATGGAGCGGGGAAAACAACCGGGCCCGGACTGGGCACCGGTGGGGAAAACGGCTCCGGCCATGGAGCGGGGAAAACAACCGGGCCCGGACTGGGCACCGGTGGGGCAAACGGCTCTGGCCATGGAGTGGGGAAAACAACCGGGCCCGGACTGGGCACCGGTGGGGCAAACGGCTCCGGCCATGGAGCGGGGAAATACACCGGGCCCGGACTGGGCACCGGTGGGGTAAACTGCTCCGGCCATGGAGCTGGGAAAACAACCGGGCCCGGATTGGGTACCGGTGGAGCGGACTGCTCTGGCACTGAGGCGGAGCAGGCGGCTGGACCCGGAACGGGCACCGGTGGAGCGGACTGCTCTGGCACAGAGGCGGAGCAGGCGGCTGGACCCGGAACGGGCACCGGTGGAGCGGACTGCTCTGGCACAGAGGCGGAGCAGGCGGCTGGACCCGGAACGGGCACCGGTGGAGCGGACTGCTCTGGCACAGAGGCGGAGCAGGCGGCTGGACCCGGAACGGGCACCGGTGGAGCGGACTGCTCTGGCACAGAGGCGGAGCAGGCGGCTGGACCCGGAACGGGCACCGGTGGAGCGGACTGCTCTGGCACAGAGGCGGAGCAGGCGGCTGGACCCGGAACGGGCACCGGTGGAGCGGACTGCTCTGGCACAGAGGCGGAGCAGGCGGCTGGACCCGGAACGGGCACCGGTGGAGCGGACTGCTCTGGCACTGAGGCGGAGCAGGCGGCTGGACCCGGAACGGGCACCGGTGGAGCGGACTGCTCTGGCACTGAGGCGGAGCAGGCGGCTGGACCCGGAACGGGCAACGGTGGAGCGGACTGCTCTGGCACTGAGGCGGAGCAGGCGGCTGGACCCGGAACGGGCACCGGTGGAGCGGACTGCTCTGGCACTGAGGCGGAGCAGGCGGCTGGACCCGGAACGGGCACCGGTGGAGCGGACTGCTCTGGCACTGAGGCGGAGCAGGCGGCTGGACCCGGAACGGGCACCGGTGGAGCGGACTGCTCTGGCACTTAGGCGGAGCAGGCGGCTGGACCCGGAACGGGCACCGGTGGAGCGGACTGCTCTGGCACTGAGGCGGAGCAGGCGGCTGGACCCGGAACGGGCACCGGCGGAGCGGACTGCTCTGGCACTGAGGCGGAGCAGACGGCTGGACCCGGATTGGGCACCGGTGGAGCGGACTGCTCTGGCGCTGAGGCGGAGCAGACGGCTGAGCCCGGAATGGCTGGAGGCTCCGGGACGCTGACCCTCTCTGGAGGTGTAGAGGCGCTGACCTTCGCAGGAGGCTTAGGGGCGCTGACCTTCGCTGGAGGCTCAGGGTGGCTGACCCTCGCTGGAGGTTTAGAGGCGCTGACCTTCGCAGGAGGTTTAGAGGCGCTGACCTTCGCAGGAGGTTTAGAGGCGCTGACCTTCGCAGGAGGTTTAGAGGCGCTGACCTTCGCAGGAGGTTTAGAGGCGCTGACCTTCGCAGGAGGTTTAGAGGCGCTGACCCTCGCAGGAGGTTTAGAGGCGCTGACCTTCGTAGGAGGTTTAGAGGCGCTGACCTTCGCTGGAGGTTTAGAGGCGCTGACCTTCGCTGGAGGTTTAGAGGCGCTGACCTTCGCTGGAGGTTTAGAGGCGCTGACCTTCGCTGGAGGTTTAGAGGCGCTGACCTTCGCTGGAGGTTTAGAGGCGCTGACCCTCGCAGGAGGTTTAGAGGCGCTGACCCTCGCAGGAGGTTTAGAGGCGCTGACCCTCGCAGGAGGTTTAGAGGCGCTGACCTTCGCAGGAGGTTTAGGGGCACTGACCTTCGCTGGAGTTTCAGCGCTGGGGAGGCGCACCGGATGTCGGGTGCGTGGAGCTGGCACAGGAAGCACCTGGTTAGGCGCACGTACTGGAGGTCCGGTGCGGGGAGCCGGCACGGGTCGTACCGGACTGAGGAGGCGCACTGGAGGTCGTGTGCGTGGAGCAGGCACAGGAAGCACCTGGCTAGGCACACGCACTGGAGCTCGGGTGCTGGGAGTAGAGCAGAGGTCCGGACCCGGACTGGACATCGGAGGAGCGAATTTCTCTGGCAGGGAGGTGGAGTAGACAACCGGACCCGGACTGGACACTGGTGAAGCGGACTGCTCCGGCCTGGGAGTGGAGTAGACGACCGGATCCGGGCTGGACCACTCCGCCATCTCCCTCTCGACCTCCCTTTCTATCTCCACCAATTCTTCCAACGCACCTCCATAATACTCCTCCAAATATTCCTCCTGCTCCTTGCTCTGAGCGCCCCATTGGTACCTCGGTCTCCCTATGGTCCACATGGGGAGTGGTGTTGGCTCCTCCTCCCTATAGCCAGACCACCCCCATAGCCTCCCCCCAAGATTACATTGGGGTTGTTTGCGGGAGTTGCCTCTTCTTGCGCGTCGCGCATAACGCGGCGGCACCTCCTCTCTCTCCCTCTCTCCCCAGTTGCGCTGCTTGGTCTCGCAGTGGTGGGTTGTTCTCTCACGGGAAGGTGCAGAGAGAGACCAAGACGCAGCGCAGGGATAGTAGTTCGACATTTCTCTTTATTTTACTATGTTTTCTTTTCTCAATGTAATAAAGAAACACAAATGACGAACTACAAAACGAAACCAAAACACGAATTTACAACGTTACGTTAAACCAACACACGACAGTTTAACGTAACCAAAAGCACACTTACTTCACCCGTGACTGCGACATATACCTCGACATGTACGATAACAACCCACACCCGCGTGAGGGACAGACTCAACATATATTGGATCCCTAATTAGAGACAACGGGTAGCAGCTGCCTCTAATTAGAGATCCACCCAAAACCCACAAAGAAACAGAAAAGAACGACACTGTCAGACTCTGACCATAGCTACATAGAGAAGCCTATTGCTTCTCTATGGCCAGAGCCTGACAATAGCGTCTCGTTATAGATTCATTTAGGGAATGTATAGGTCCTCAAGCTTATATAATCTAAATCTTTATACAGAGACAGATCAAACCCCTATTATCACACAAGGCCCAAGCCTCAAAACTGGAGCGGTGGATTTTTATCGGTTTTACAAAGTCACCTGGCTGCAATACATTTATTAAAGGCAACATAGTGGAGATAAAAAACCCAGAGAGAACGCATAATGGAGCCATACTTCATTGGCTGCATTGGCTCACCTCCATCATTCAACCAATATCTGAAATGAGAACAGAGGGAGGGGGGGCAATTGATGAGAAATACATAATAGAACATGTGAATGCTAATCAATTGCCCCCCCTCGCCGAAACACACGGCTAAAAAAGACTACTCTCCTGCATGCATAACCAAATGGGGTAGTAGGATGAACCCACTCGCTCAGAAAGCGAACCATGCTACAAAAAGTATTTCTAGAATTAACTTGTGGGCTATCAAGTGGGAACAATGTGTTCGTTCGGCACGTTATCAACCATAAACCCTTTGTTTGTCAGAGGTTTTAAAATAGAATAATAATCCTTGAGGAAGAGACGAGCCACTTCCAGGCCCAGGGAAATGTGCTCATCTGTGGGGACACAAATGCACGCACAGGAACACTACCTGACCAAATGAGCACACGAGGGGACAGCTAAATCACAGGCCAAGCTGTCTCTAATCCTTTTAATCTTTCCTACAGGAACAACAGTGACAGCATCGTCAACAAGAATGGAAAAGACCTATTGCAGCTCTGTCGAAGCCTGGGTCTGTACTTTGTCAATGGTAGGTTACAGGGGGACTCTTTAGGAAGATTCACCAATTGCTCTCCTCTTGGCCAAAGCACAGTAGACTATATGATAACAGATATGGACCCTTTCTCTCTCAGCTCATTCACTGTTAAGCCACTAACACCTCTGTCTGATCACAGCCAAATTACCCTGTTCCTCAAAAGATCAGACATAGAAGCAACCACAAATTCACAGCCCAATAAGCTGTACAACATCAAACATTCATACAGATGGGCTCAAAACAGCACAGAGGAATACCAGAAAGCAATCAGTAACCAAAAAATCCAATCAACCCTAAACAACTTTCTGGATACAATGTACGCTCACAGTAAAGAACACAGAGACCCAAACAACAGAGAACTACGCCTTCAGTACTGTGAGACATTAAAATCATATAAACGTACACTCAGAATCAAGAAATCCCAGTACAACAGAAAGCAACTGACACTAATTGAGGAGTCCATAAATAAAAACAACTTCTGGCAAAATTGGAAAAACCTAAACAAACCCAAACAACAGGAATTAGCGATACAAAATGGTGACATTTGGACAAATCACTTTAAAGCACTCTACAACACTGTTGACACTCAGCATAATACTGAACAGTGCCAAATTTATGAAAAGTTAAACAAACTGGAAAAATCTATAAAGGACTACCAAAATCCTTTAGACTCCCCAATTACTGAGCAGGAGCTCCTTAAAAAACTTCAAGCCCTCAAATCAAAAAAAGCATGCGGACCTGATGGGATCCTAAATGAGATGCTCAAATTCACTAGTGAAAAATATCAATTGGCTATATTAAAATTGTTTATCTTGATCCTGAGTGTAGGTTACTTCCCTGACATCTGGAACCAAGGACTCATAACACCAATCTTTAAAAACGGAGACAAATCTGACCCTAACAATTACAGAGGGATTTGTGTGAACAGTAACCTGGGGAAGGTTTTCTGTAGTATTATAAATGTAAGAGTCCTAAACTTCCTTAATAAGCACAATATCCTGAGTAAAAGCCAAATTGGATTTATACCAAAACATAGAACAACAGATCGTATTTACACCCTACACACCCTAATAGATAAACACGTCCACAAAAACAAGACAAAACTCTATACTTGCTTTATTGACTTCCAAAAAGCATTTGATTCTATCTGGCATACAGGACTGTTCTACAAAGTCATTGAAAGTGGTGTAGGGGGTAAAACATATGACATTATAAAATCAATGTATACAGGCAACATGTGTAGCATAAAAATTGGCAAGAAACAAACTGAATCATTTAACCAGGGGCGGGGCCTCCGCCAGGGTTGCAATCTCAGCCCTGTGCTATTTAACATTTACATCAATGAATTGGCCAATATTCTAGAAAAGTCCTCAGCCCCTGGTGTTAGTCTCCACAATACGGAAGTTAGATGCCTGCTCTTTGCAGATGACCTGTGCCTGCTTTCACCCACAGCACATGGTCTACAGCAGAGCTTGGACCTGCTAGAGCAGTACTGTCAGACCTGGGCCCTGACAGTAAACCCCAAAAAGACCAAAATAATGATTTTCCAGACAAATTCCACATCCCAGGGAATAAAACCAAAGTTCTCAATTGGTGCAAAACATATAGAAACATATAAAACTATTTAGGTTTAAAAATAAGTTCGACTGGACACCTAAATAATGCAGTGAATGAACTGAGAGACAAAGCACGCAGGGCATTCTACGCCATTAAAAAACTAATCCAATTTGAAATACCTATTACAATTTGGCAAAAACTAATTAAATGTGTGATTGAACCAATCGCACTCTATGGCAGCGAGGTGTGGGGTCCACTTACAAAACAAGATTTTACCCACTGGGACAAACATCCCATTGAGACCTTGCACGCAGAACTTTGTAAGATTCTCCTACATGTCCAGAGGAAAACTACAAACAATGCATGCAGGGCAGAATTAGGCCGATTGTCACGTTCGGGTGTGTAGAAAGACCAAGGCGCAGCGTAGCGATAGTTCGACATGTTTATTGAACAAACTATACTGAATGACGAACTATACAAAATAACAAATGAATATAAAGATGACACACGTAGCACGAGACAATACAATACAACAATGAACCACGCCATAGCAATGGACATGGACAATTAAGTAGGATCCCTAATTAGAGGTAATGCATGGCAGCTGCCTCTAATTAGGGATCCCACACACAACACCACATAGACGTAGAAATCATAGATCTGCCAGACTCTGACCATAAAACTATAGAGAAGCAAAGCTTCTCTATGGCCAGAGCCTGACAGTACCCCCCCCCAAAGGCGCGGACTCCCGGCCGCAAGAAAAACAAACACAAAACCATGAGGGAAGGGTCAGGGAGGGAAAAAACATCACACCATCGCAGGTGGCGGTTCCGGCCCCGGCGAAGTGGATAGCTTCCTCCCCATTTCTACTGGGCCCGGACTGGACCCCGGTGTGGCTGGCGACTCAGGCCATTTAAAGGGGCAACCCACTAGTCCAGGAAATGACCCTGGTGGGGCAAAAGGCTCAGGCCATGGAGCGGGGCAAATAACCGGGCCAGGACTGGGCACCGGTGTAACAGGCGACTCCGGCCATATAAAGGGGCAACCCACCGGTCCTAGAAATGACCATGGTGGGGGAAAAGGCTCAGGCCATGGAGCGGGGCAAATAACCGGGCCAGGACTGGGCACCGGTGTGGCAGGCGACTCCGGCCATATAAAGGGGCAACCCACCGGTCCTGGAAACAACAATGGTGGGGAAATAAGTTCAGGCCATGGAGCGGGGCAAATAACCGGGCCAGGACTGAGCACCGGTGTGGCAGGCGACTCCGGCCATATAATCGTCACGGGAGGCTCCGGGCTGTCGATCGTCACGGAAGGTTCCGGGCTGTCGATCGTCACGGAAGGTTCCGGGCTGTCGATCGTCACGGAAGGTTCCGGGCTGTCGATCGTCACGGAAGGTTCCGGGCTGTCGATCGTCACGGAAGGTTCCGGGCTGTCGATCGTCACGGGAGGTTCCGGGCTGTCGAGCGTCACGGGAGGCTCCGGGCTGTCGAGCGTCACGGGAGGCTCCGGGCTGTCGAGCGTCACGGGAGGCTCCGGGCTGCCGAGCGTCACGGGAGGCTCCGGGCTGTCGAGCGTCACGGGAGGCTCCGGGCTGTCGAGCGTCACGGGAGGCTCCGGGCTGTCGACCATCACGAGAGGCTCCGGGCTGTCGACCATCACGGGAGGCTCCGGGCTGTCGACCATCACGGGAGGCTCCGGGCTGTCGATCATCACGAGAGGCTCCGGGATGTCGAGGCGCACCGACGGTCTGGTGCGTGTAGCCGGCACTGGAGGTACCTGGCTGGGCACACGCACTGGAGGTCGAGTGCGGGGAGTCGGCACGGGACGTACCAGACTGGAGAGGCGCACTGGAGGCTTGGTGCGTGGAGCCGGTACTGGAGGAACCTGGCTGGGCACACGCACTGGAGGTCGAGTGCGGGGAGTCGGCACGGGACGTACCAGACTGGAGAGGCGCACTGGAGGCTTGGTGCGTGGAGCCGGTACTGGAGGAACCTGGCTGGGCACACGCACTGGAGGTCGAGTGCGGGGAGTCGGCACGGGACGTACCAGACTGGAGAGGCGCACTGGAGGCTTGGTGCGTGGAGCCGGTACTGGAGGAACCTGGCTGGGCACACGCACTGGAGGTCGAGTGCGGGGAGTCGGCACGGGACGTACCAGACTGGAGAGGCGCACTGGAGGCCTGGTGCGTGGAGCCGGTACTGGAGGAACCTGGCTGGGCACACGCACTGGAGGTAGAGTGCGGGGAGTCGGCACGGGACGTACCGGACTGGAGAGGCGCACTGGAGGCCTGGTGCGTGAAGCCGGAACTGGAGGAACCTGGCTAGGCACACGCACTGGAGGTTGAGTGCGGGGAGTCGGCACGGGACGTACCGGACTGGGGAGGCGCACTGGAAGCCTGGTGCATGGAGTCGGCACTGGTGGCACATGACTAATAACACGCACTGGAGGTTGAGTGCGGGGAGCAGGCACCTGACGTACCGGATTGGAGAGGCGCACTGGAGGCTTGGTGCGTGGAGTCGGCACTGATGGCACCGGACTGGTGACACGCACCTCAGGGCGAGTGCGGGGAGCAGGCACCTGACGTACCGGACTGGAGAGGCGCACTGGAGGCTTGGTGCGTGGAGTCGGCACTGATGGCACCGGACTGGTGACACGCACCTCAGGGCGAGTGCGAGGAGCAGGCACATGACGTACCGGACTGGAGAGGCGCACTGGAGTGTAGCAGACGGCCGGACCCAGACTGGGCACCGGTGGAGCGGACTGCTCTGGCATTGGAGTAGAGCAGACGGCCGGACCCCGACTGGGTACCGGTAAAGCGGACTGCTCTTTCATGGGAGTGGAGTAGGCGACTGGACACGGATCATTCCACTCCGACATTTCCCGTTCTACTTCCTCCGCTATCTCCCACATCTCCTCCAAAACGTCTCCAAAATTTCTCTCCAAATACTCCTCCTCTTCTACACTTTGCGCCCCCCATTTATAATTTGGGCACAGTGTATCCCACATGGAGAGTGGTACTGGTGCGTCCTCTTCCTTACCAGACCACCCCCATAGCCCCCCCCCCCCGAAACTTTCCTGGGGTTGACTACGGGCTCCGTTTCCTCCTTTTCCTCGATTTCGTCTTTGTCCTCCTTACTTCTCCGTTGCTCCCGATTTACGCTGCTTGGTCGGGTGGTGGTTCATTCTGTCACGTTCGGGTGTGTAGAAAGACCAAGGCGCAGCGTAGCGATAGTTCGACATGTTTATTGAACAAACTATACTGAATGACGAACTATACAAAATAACAAATGAATATAAAGATGACACACGTAGCACGAGACAATACAATACAACAATGAACCACGCCATAGCAATGGACATGGACAATTAAGTAGGATCCCTAATTAGAGGTAATGCATGGCAGCTGCCTCTAATTAGGGATCCCACACACAACACCACATAGACGTAGAAATCATAGATCTGCCAGACTCTGACCATAGAACTATAGAGAAGCAAAGCTTCTCTATGGCCAGAGCCTGACACCGATATCCACTAATATTAAAAACTCAAAAAAGAGCAATTAAGATTTGGAAACACCTAAAAAACACTGTGACCCCCTCTCATATCATTACCAAGCCCTGCAATACCAAGAGTTGAGCAAAGATAAGAGTCCCTTCATCCAACTGGTCCGGGGGCTGAGTTCACAAACTTGTTCCACTAACACACTGAAGCCTCAGGACCAGAACATCCAATCAATCAGAATTAACCAAATTACAAAACATCTAAAACAAAACTACATTACCTATTGGAAAACACAAACACAAGCACAAAGCAAAATGCAGTGCTATTTGGCCCTAAATCGACAGTACACCATAGCAAACTATCTGACCATGGTGACTCATCAAAACCTCAGGTAAACCTTGACAAAGTACAGGCTCAGCGAGCACAGCCTTGCTATTGAGAAGGGTAGACACAGGAAAACCTGGCTCCCTGTAGAGGAAAGGCTGTGCAACCACTGCACCACAGCAGAACCAGAGACAGAGCTGCATTTCCTGACGAAATGTCAAAAATATAAAACTATCAGAGAGAGTCACTTCCCCAAATTTGAACAAGTAGTCCGGGGATTTGAGGACCTCTCTGAAATAGAAAGGCTGCCGATCCTTTTGGGGGAAGACATGGACAGCTGTGCGCTGGCAGCATGCTATGTTGCTGCCTGCCACAAGTTGAGGGACAGTGCCTGACATATTTAATGCCTTTTTTTTTTTTTTTCTTGTTGTTATTTGTTCTTTGATGTAATTATATTTAAAATATATATATATATGTGTATGTATGTATATATATATATATATATATATATATATATATAAAATAGCTGTAAATATGTACATTGTTGAGTCATGCCAATAAAGTGAATTGAATTGAATTGAGAGAGAGAGAGAGAGAGAGACAGAGAGAGAGAGACTGAGAGAGAGAGAGAGAGAGAGAGACGGAGATAGAGAGACAGAGAGACAGAGAGAGAGAGAGAGAGAGAGAGAGAGAGAGAGAGAGAGAGAGACAGAGGGAGAGAGAGAGAGAGACAGAGAGAGAGAGAGAGAGAGAGAGGGAGAGACAGAGGGAGAGAGAGAGAGAGAGACAGAGAGAGAGAGAGACAGAGAGAGAGAGAGAGGGAGAGACAGAGGGAGAGAGAGAGAGACTGAGAGAGAGAGAGAGAGAGAGAGGGATAGACAGAGGGAGAGAGACAGAGAGAGAGAGAGAGAGAGAGAGAGAGGGAGAGACAGAGGGATAGAGAGAGAGAGGGAGAGACAGAGGGAGAGAGAGAGAGAGAGGGAGAGACAGAGGGAGAGAAAGAGAGAGAGAGAGAGAGAGAGAGAGAGAGAGAGAGAGAGAGAGAGAGAGAGAGAGAGAGAGAGCGAGGGAGAGAGAGAGAGAGTAAAGTGCTTTGGCAATATTGTTAAGTTGTAACTTTCATGCCAATAAAGCCAAATTTGAATTTGAGAGACAGAGAGACAGAGACAGCGAGACAGAGAGAGAGAGAGAGAGAGAGAGAGAGAGACGGAGAGAGAGACAGACAGAGAGACAGAAAGACAGAGAGAGGGAGAGAGCTAGATAGAGACTTAGAGAGAGGTAGAGAGAGGGAGAGAGAGAGAGAGTGAGAGGGAGAGAGAGAGAGGGAAATAGAGACTGTTTCCGCTCCACAAAGGAGATCAGTGGGAAAATGCTCATTAACAGTGCAGATATGAATAGAGACGAGGTGTCAGCCCCTGTAGGAGAGGGTTCCATGTTAAAATGCTCATTAACAGTGCAGATATGAATAGAGACGAGGTGTCAGCCCCTGTAGGAGAGGGTTCCATGTTAAAATGCTCATTAACAGTGCAGATATGAATAGAGACGAGGTGTCAGCCCCTGTAGGAGAGGGTTCCATGTTAAAATGCTCATTAACAGTGCAGATATGAATAGAGACGAGGTGTCAGCCCCTGTAGGAGAGGGTTCCATGTTAAAATGCTCATTAACAGTGCAGATATGAATAGAGATGAGGTGTCAGCCCCTGTAGGAGAGGGTTCCATGTTAAAATGTTCATTAACAGTGCAGATATGAATAGAGATGAGGTGTCAGCCCCTGTAGGAGAGGGTTCCATGTTAAAATGTTCATTAACAGTGCAGATATGGATAGAGATGAGGTGTCAGCCCCTGTAGGAGAGGGTTCCATGTTAAAATGCTCATTACCAGTGCAGATATGAATAGAGATGAGGTGTCAGCACCTGTAGGAGAGGGTTCCATGTTAAAATGTTCATTAACAGTGCAGATATGAATAGAGATGAGGTGTCAGCCCCTGTAGGAGAGGGATATATTTACCTCTAATCTGCATACAAATAAACAACATTAAATCTGGCTTCATTCAAAGCCGCCGCATGTACAGTGACTCTCTAGTATCCTGTCCTATATAGCCCTATATTCAGGAGGACCAGTGTTTCTGCTGTTGTTATTGTACTATGCACAGGGCTGCTGGGGGATATAGAAGGGTAACATCAGAGAAAGCAGTGTCGCTATTCGCTGTCAGTGTTTATGTTTGTCTCGTTTGTTTGTTTGTCAACATTAGTTAATAGATGCTTCCCTGCAGTGAGTCAACAGGCATGTGGTTTGACACTTAGGAAATGTTACTGATTGTCTGTTGGCGTGTGCACACACACTGTTACATGCACTGACTGTATGGTTATGAGGATCAGACTGTTACATACTGACTGTATGGTGATGAGGGTCAGACTGTTACATACTGACTGTATGGTGATGAGGGTCAGACTGTTACATGTACTGACTGTATGGTGATGAGGGTCAGACTGTTACATACTGACTGTATGGTGATGAGGATCAGACTGTTACATGTACTGACTGTATGGTGATGAGGATCAGACTGTTACATACTGACTGTATGGTGATGAGGGTCAAACTGTTACATACTAACTGTATGGTGATGAGGGTCAGACTGTTACATACTGACTGTATGGTGATGAGGGTCAGACTGTTACATTTACTGACTGTATGGTGATGAGGTTCAGACTGTTACATGTACTGACTGTATGGTGATGAGGGTCAGACTGTTACATACTGACTGTATGGTGATGAGGTTCAGACTGTTACATGTACTGACTGTATAGTGATGAGGGTCAGACTGTTACGTACTAATTGTATGGTAATGAGGGTCAGACTGTTACATGTACTGACTGTATGGTGATGAGGTTAGCTTATCTTCTGCTGTGGGAGCAATAGATCTCTCTCTCTCTCTCTTTCTCTCTCTCAATTTCAATTTCAATTTTTAGGGCTTTATTGGCATGGGAAACATCAACTTTGCCAAAACAAGTGAAGTAGATAGTAAACCATTTTTTTTAACAGAAAACATTATTTCCAAAATAAATTTAAAATAAATATAAATATGATCTCTCTCTCTCTCTCTCTCTCTCTCTCTCTCTCTCTCTCTCTCTCTTTCTCTCTCTCTCTCTACCCAGTCAGATGCCCAGGTGATCAAATGCTTACTTTATGGCTTGTTGTAGATCCCCCCCTACGTCTGCCTCCGCCAGATGTTGGTGAGTATGCAGAAAAACTTGGCATCATCCTTTCTCCCCAGGCCACTGTAGAAGGACCCTTTCTCCTCAAGGCCACTGTAGAAGGACCCTTTCTCCTCAAGGCCACTGTAGAAGGACCCTTTCTCCCCAGGCCACTGTAGAAGGAGTGTGTGTGTGTGTGCATGTGTGCACGTTTGTGTGTATGGACAAGGCTTATACCACTGAAGCGCCGGATACAGCACCAACCCGCTGGAATTGCCTTCTGTCTTTTTCATGACATTCCAAATGCTTTTCACCATACGGCCTCCGGGCCAGTGGCTGGAAGGGTTGGAGTTTCCAGAGGATAGGTTGACATTATGTGACCGTGGCACAGCTTTGAAACGGGGACTGGAACTAAAACTGAAAGAAATCCTGAATCCTTTGAACCGGCACACGGACAGATTTCCATTCTCACACTATACTTATATTATTTACTTTACCTGGCTGACGGCTGGCGAGGCATACAGGCCGGCATTCAATCTATACCCTGTTAGTGGCCGGTACAGCAGTATAGTAGTTCTATTTACAGTATCTGTTTGGTTTGGACATTTACATTTAGATGGAAGACAGGTTTTGCAAATCAAATGCCAATGTTAGGTATGTGAATTCTATTTTAATTGGGGTGTAAGGAAATTACTTGGAAACTGGACATATTTTACTGCTACATGTATTGTACAGTTACTTATACAACCTTATTTAAAAATCAACCTTAGTTTGGAAGAAATTGAAAAACTGTTTTTTATCTCCTCTTTTGTGATGCTGTTTCACCTGAAACATATCATGTTTATTAGCCGTGGCTATTTTTATTGAAGCAATAAGGTTATTTTTTGTTTCAAAAGACTACTTTGATGCAGCAGGTACAGTCACAAGACTACACTTAGTGCCGACAACTTAGAAGCTGAATATCATAGGGTGCATGTGCTATTCATTCACTGACGCATTGATACACACTGATCATTGTTACTTAGCAACGTTTTAGCGGCCATTAAATACACAGCATGCTGTAATACATCAGAGGTGTGAATGCCGTAAAACCAACTCAAACAGTGTGTAAATGGGGTCACTGATTTCTGGCGCACAGGTGGATGTGTTTAACACTAGAATAAGCCAATTACTTTAATAGAACATTTTAAATGGCTCTTGTCAAAAACATCACATATCTAGTCACCATCAAAACGTAATTCAAAAAGATGACACGTTGTAAAATGGCTGCTAAAAGCATGTCCTTGACAGTGACACTGTCTTGAAAAATGTTATCCTGATTTCTCGGGCGCCGAAATGGAATCTGACATGTGGCTGTATCCAACTAATTATCAAGCTAATACACAAGCAAAGCTATGAGTCAGTCGTTAGCATTCAAAGGCTTATGTCTGGCTTAGTCACTGGTGTGCAAATTAGCAGTTGTTTGGAAGATGCAGTCATTTAGTAAGCTTTACTGACTCCCTCGGAATGCAAGCATTCAACAGGTGGGTGCTGAAAAGATTCAACGTGACAAATTATGTGCGGCAAAATTAGCTACTACCTGAGCTGGGTCGCTTTAAAATGTCCTAGAAAATATTTGTATGCAGCTGTAAAACACCTGCATTTTTGTATTTTCTTTGAAAACAGAATTAACATTTGTTGACACTATGCAACTGCCTATACTGACATATTACGTACTCAAATCAATTCATTCTAATGTATTTTGTTACTTCGTATAGACTCACAATAGCAGTACACCGAAGGCTCCAGAATGTAACATATCTAAATGTCTAACTACCCATTCACCACACATTCACCAATGAGTTAAAAGACTCCTTCCAGACAGATCTTGCACATCAAATCTAGATTGAATTGGACTTCTCTGTCTGCTGTACGTGGCCAAGGGCATAGGAGAAGGTTCGGACTGCCCACAATGTCTGAGTCTGGGCAAAATATTTACAGGGAGAACCAGTTCAATTAAGTAGACACAAACATGAACACAAGCATGGATGCATGAATACACACACAGACACACAAATAGGACAAATTTAAGCAGCCATCAAATTATTATTACAGACACACACACACACACACACACACACACACACACACACACACACACACACACACACACACACACACACACACACACACACACACACACACACACACACACACACACACACACACACACACACACACACACACACACACACACACACACACACACACACACACAACCACACACACACACACACACACACACACACACACACACACACACACACACACACACACACACACCTATTTGGGAGATGTGAGTTCAGAAGGAGACATGCAGCCGAATCTAATCACTGTTTGGATAGAGTAATTGAATATTGTTAGACAGAGGGGGAAGGCAACAGGCCTTTAAAGGAACCATCTGATTTGAACACAGCGGCCCTGATAGAGGCCACACCAAGACAACAAATGGGATTACATTACAGCGCAGGCACACAGGGGTGAGACTCGACGGCGCGGCTGCTAAGTGCTATCCTAACACAGTGATTACGTGTCGCAGGGCGACAGGGGAGAGAGATGCAAACGCAGTAAGGGCCGCTAGCTGGGGATGTCATCAAAGAAAGTCCAATCACAGCACAGGACTAGACCTGGGGGTCCAATCACAACACAGGGCTAGACCTGGAGGTCCAATCACAGCACAGGACTAGACCTGGGGGTCCAATCACAACACAGGGCTAGACCTGGAGATCCAATCACAACACAGGACTGAATATACAGATTAAATCCTTTGGGCCACGCTATTCATTCAAACCAAGTCCAAAAGCTATTGTTAGTGTTTGGATTGATGCTGTGGATTTAGAAAGTGCTGGAACCGAAAAAAAAATCAAATGAAAATATATCTGGTATTATTATTATTATATTATCCCTTTTCTTTTTAGCTACTCAGAAAAATACTATTTTGACTCCAAACCTGCTTTTCAGTTTGGATTGAATAATACCCTTATTAACACCTGTTACTTTAAAGCCAAAATACGAATCTAATCCACAACAAAACACCTCCAAGTCCTATCTCTGCACGGTAAATAGGCAAGAGGATGCCCTCTTGGCATACGCGCATGAGCCAACAATATGAATAAATGAACAAACATACTGTTTGCTCCGGGGGAAAGACAAAAAACCCTGAAAACTATTAGCCGACCCAAAATGCAATTCACTGGCGCCTGAAAACAGATGGCTGACCTGTCCTCTACGTGTCAGTTCTGTCCGAGGCGGACAACTGTTGGCTTCGGTTTCCTTTCCTCTCCTCTTTTTCTCTCTCTCTACCTCTGTGTCTCCTCTTCTAAAACAGTCTGTTAAATATTAATGTTGGCTCTCATGCAGTGCCCGGGTGTCACTAACGGCCAAATGATCCTCACACGGAATAATGAAGCCGGTGTGGTACAGCGTTGCGCAATTACATCAGAAATGTAAAAATGCTCACACGAGTATGCAGCATCACATGTACACTGGAGGAGACTGGTGGGAGGAGCTATAGGAATGGCTGGAATGGTATAATTGGAACGGAGTCAAGCATGTGGTTACCGTGTTAGATACCATTCAACTAGGTCCATTCTAGTCTTTACAATGAGCTTGTCCTGCTATAGCTCCTCCGACCAGCCTCCTCTACACACATGCAGACACCCTCCCCCCATCACCCTGCCCAAACACCAGGAAAAGCAACAAAGGATTTTCCAGAACAGCCATGACATCTATTTCTATGTGTCCTTTGTCACTCCCGGCACCACTCGATAATTAGTACAGTAAAAAGGCACAAACGTTTTTTCAAAACCCCTCAGAAAACAATGGTTATTGATCAGTCCTGTGTGTCAAAGGGGGACGTTTACTAAAGCCAAGACAAAAGACTCCCAAATGGCACCTTATTCCATATATGGTGCACTATTTTTTAACAGAGCAAAGTAGTGCACTATAAAGGGAATAGGGTGCCATTTTGGACGCAAACCTGTGACATACCCAGTCTGACTGATTGAATAGCTGACGTGCTCACATGTTCCTCCAGTCAACGTGACAGCTACATGGACAGAGTCATCATGCCTGGGCCAGATGTGTCACAGACGTGTCACACAACCACAGGGTCCCGTAACAGGTGGGACACAAGAGAGGGGCACGGGTGACAATTGACAAACGTTTCGACCTTTGACCTAAGGCCTCTGACCCCTGTCATGAAGACAACACCTGATGATAGGGGTGAGATGTGGTCATAAAGCCGGGATTGAAACCACGGCGTCCTCAGGTGGTTCTGTATTGTTCAGGGAATTAATGAATGATTTAGCAATTATGACTTTAACCGGAACAAATCCCTGTTTTGAGACTTATTCTGCTCTTCTACAATTCATCTGTATTCTGAGGGGCTTTCCATCAAATTATGGAAAAGAGCATTCTTCCAAGTGTGTGTATCAGTGTGTTTGTGAGTGTGTGTGTGTGTGTGTTCGTGTATATAAAAATAAACATTATACATGCATGTGTGTTTGTATTAAAATATAAATCCTAATCCCTCCTGGAGTAACACACAGGTCCTTCTCTATTCCTACAACATCAATACCACTTGCCAATGCACCTGCCACTGTCTATACTCTATACTATGGCTGAGGATGAGGAGGATGGGAGGAGGGTAGAGTTACATGTGGCCAAGGGGCCAATCAGATCAGCTTGATCAGAGCCCCCCCCACTGCAGTCCCCCTGGCCCCATGAGAGCCACTAATGGAGCTGTCAGTGAGCCATGTCCTTGATGTACAAATGTCCCACTGTCAGATATGACACTTCACTATTGCTGCTAAATGGCCTTTCAGCAGCTCTTGTGGAAACACTGCTGCCCCTCCACCACTGTACTCTGTAGAGAAGGGGAAGGCAACACTGGTCCTGGAGGCAACCCTGGTACTGGAGGCAACCCTGGTCCTGGAGACAACCCTGGTCCTGAAGACAACCCTGGTCCTGAAGGCAACCCTGGTCCTGGAGGGCCGCAGGCACTTCATGTGTTGCATTCAACTGACCTGGAAGACCGGGTGTGTTGAATTTAGGCAATCACTGAACTAATTAATTAGCTCAGTTGGTCAGGTGTGGTGTCTAGTTAGAACAAAATCCTGCAGTACCTGTGCCACTCCAGGAACACGGTTGCCTACCCCTGCAGTAGAGTATTACAGAGAAGGCTTCCTTGTGATAGAGGTCTGATGCCAATGAAGTATTTAAAAGGATGTGAAAGTGCTTTATGTCAGTGTTTCCCAAACTCGGTCCTGCGGTCCCCCCTGGGTGCATGTTTTATTTTTTGCCCTAGCACTACACAGCTGATTCAAATAATTAAAGCTTGATTTAAAAAAAAATATATATATATATATATGTTATTTATTATTATTATTTAACCAGGTAGGCCAGTTGAGAACAAGTTCTTATTTACAACTGCGACCTGGCCAAGACAAAGCAAAGCAGTGCGACAAAAAAAACAACACAGAGTAACACATGGGATAAACAAACGTACAGTCAATAACACAATATAATGTAGTAAGATTAGGAAGGTAGGGCAATAAATAGGCCATAGTGGTGAAATAATTACAAACTAGCATTAACACTGGACTGATAAGATGTGCAGATGATGATGTGCAAATAGAAGATACTGTGGTGCAAATGAGCAAAAATAATAATATGGGGATGAGGTAGTAGGGTAGGCTATTTACAGATGGGCTTTATACAGGTGCAGTGACCGGAAAGCTGCTCTGACAGCTGATGCTTAAAGTTATTGAGGGAGATGGTAGTCTCCAGCTTCAAAGATTTTTTGCAATTCGTTCAAGTCAATGGCAGCAGAGAACTGGAAGGAATGGCGGCCAAAGGAGGTGTTTGCTTTGGGGATGACGAGTGAAATATACCTGCTGGAGCGCATGCTACGGGTGGGTGTTGCTATGGTGACCAGCGAGCTGAGATAAGGTGGAGATTTACCAAGTAAAGACTTGTAGATTGATGATGAGTTGGTTTTTTGAATCAGCTGTGTAATGCTAGGGCAAAAAAACAGGACCGAGTTTGGGAAACCCTGCTATATGCAACAATTCTAACTATAAATCACTGTAAATGTCAATGATTTACCTTTTTAAGAGAAAAACAAATTAACATTTTACTGCCATTTCAACACAGAAAACTCCATCTCCACTCAAGCTTTCCTGACACCTTTTAACTAGACCTGTAGGGATACATCCAATGAGAAAAACAAGTGCATTCTTCCATGACGGCTTTCCTTTCCTCTTTGCCCTTGAGAAGTAAACAAAAGGTGACCCAAGTTGTCTGGAGTGTTTGTGTGTGTGTGCATATGTGTGTTTGACCCTTGTGTCCTTCAGGGCTGTTAATGAAGAGGCTGAGGCGCTGGGTCGTGTCACGCATGCGTCCCTGTGGGCTCCAGACACACTGACTCGCTCTCTCATCATTAAAACATGATCGCTAAAATTAGGTGAATTTAATCGGCAGAATATTACCATAGACTAATTACAGGAGCCCGATAGGCAGTTAGGCTTGGGGGAAACCGCTACTGTAGGCTAATGTCATCAGCTCCTCTCAGCACTCTACAACATATCTGAATCAAAGGCAGAGAGAGAGAGGGAAGCTAAGATTAGCATTGAGCCATAACTGGGGAAAGGTGCTACTTTTCTCACTTACCCCGAGATGTCGTAAGCTTCTTAGCAAGGTATTGACAACCAGTTTGAAACATCTCCTGACTAAAATGTTGGATACCAAAAAATCAGTATGTTGCCCCAGTATGTTGGCGGCAGGTAGCCCAGTGGTTAGAGTGTTGGGCCCATAACCGAAAGGTTGCTGGATCAAATCCCCGAGCTGACAAGGTAAAAATCTGTCGTTCTGCCCCTGAACAAGGCAGTTAACCCACTGTTCCTAGGCCGTCATTGAAAATAAGAATATGTTCTTAACTGACTTGCCTAGTAAAATAAAAATAAAATAAAAAGGAAAGTAGCTCCTAAAGATAGTAGACCAAGGATAGGCCTACATATGAAGCATTGTTCCCAAAAGCAAGGAAATTAACTAGAAATTGGATATGTAGTGCATTTGGAAAGTAGTCACTTTTCCCACATTTTGTTACATTATAGCCTTATTCTAAAATAGATTCAATAGTTTTTTTCCCCTCATCAATCTACACACAATACCCCATAATGACAAAACAAAAACAGTTTCTCCTATTCTTCTCTGCAAATCCTCTCAAGCTCTGTCAGGTTGGATGGGGAGCGTCGCTGCACAGCTATTTTCAGATGTTCGATCTGGTTAAAGTCTGGGCTCTGGCTGGTCAACTCAAGGACATTCAGACACTTGTCCCGGAGCCACTCCTGCGTTGTCTTGGCTGTGTGCTTAGGGTCGTTGCCCTGTTGGAAGGTGAACCTTCTCCCCAGTCTGAGGTCCTGATTGCTCTGGAGCAGGTTTTCATCAAGGATATCTCTGTACTTTGCTCCATTCATCTTACCTCGATCCTAACTAGTCTGCTGCTGAAAACACCCCACAGCATGATGCTGCCACCACCATGCTTCACCTTAGGGATGGTGCCAAGTTTCCTCCAGACGTGATGCTTGGCATTCAGGCCAAAGAGTTCAATCTTGATTTTATCAGACCATTGTTTCTCATAGTCTGAGAGTCCTTTAGGTGCCTTTTGGCAAACTCCTGTTGTGCCTTTTACTGAGGAGTGGCTTCCATCTGGCCCATCTACCATAAAGGCCTGATTAGTGGAGTGCTGCAGAGATGGTTGTCCTTTTGGAAAGTTCTCCCTTCTCCAGAGAGGAACTCTGGAGCTCTGTCAAAGTGACCATCGGGTTCTTGGTCACCTCCCTGACCTTCTCCCTCAATTTCTCAGTTTGGCCGGGCGGCCAGCTCTAGGAAGAGTCTTGGTGGTTCCAAACTTCTTCCATTTAAGAATGATGGAGGCCACTGTGTTCTTGAGGACCTTCAATGCTGCAGACATTATTTGGTACCCCTCCCCAGATCTGTGCCTCGACACAATCCTTTCTCGGAGCTCTACAGACAATTCCTTCAACCTCATGGATTGTTTTTTGCTCTGACATGCACTGTCAACTGTGGGACCTTATATAGACAGTTGTGTGTATTTCCATATCATGTCTAATGAATTGACTTTACCACAGGTGGACTTTAATTAAGTTGTAGAAACATCTCAAGGATGATCAATGGAAACAGGATGCACCTGTGCTCAATTTCGAGTCTCATAGCAAAGGGTCTGAATACTTACAGTGGTATGAAAACGTATTTGAACCCTTTGGAATTACCTGGATTTCTGTATAAATTAGTCAGAAAATCTGATCTGATCTTCATATAAGTCACAAAAATAGACAAACACAGTGTGCTTAAACTAATAACACACAAATTACTGTATTGTTCTTGTCTATATTGAATACATAATTTAAACATTCACAGTGTAGGTTGGAAAAAGTATGTGAACCCCTAGGATAATGACTTCTCCAAAAGCTAATTGGAGTCAGGAGTCAGCTAACCTGGAGTCCAATCAATGAGGCGAGATTGGAGACGTTGGTTAGACTCCCCTACCCTATAAAAAACACTCACAAAATTTGAGTTTGTTATTCACAAGATGCATTGCCTTATGTGTGTCCATGCCTCGAACAAAAGAGATCTCAGAAGACCTAAGATTAAGAATTGTTGACTTGCATAAAGCTGGAAAGGGTTACAAAAGTATCTCTAAAAGCCTGATGTTCATCAGTTTACGGTAAGACAAATTGTCTATAAATGGAGAAAGTTCAGCACTGTTGTTACTCTCCCTAGGAGTGGCCATCCTGCAAAGATGACTGCAAGAGCACTGTGCAGAATGCTCATTGAGGTTAAGAAGAACCCTAGAGTGTCAGCTAAAGACTTACAGAAATCTCTGGATAATGCTAACATCGCTGTTGAGGAGTCTACGATACGTAAAACACTAAACAAGAATGGTGTTAAAAAAAAACATTGCTGCACGTCTGAAGTTCGCAAAAGAGCACTTGGATGTTCCACAGCGCTACTGACAAAGTATTCTGTGGACAGATTAAAATAAAGTTGAGTTGTTTGGAAGGATCACACAACACTATGTGTGGAGAAAAAAAGGCACAGCTCACCAACATCAAAACCATACTGTAAAGTATGGTGGAGGGAGCATCATGGTTTGGGGTTAGGGTTAGGGTTAGGGTTAGGGTTAGGGTTAGGGTTAGCTTGCTATCATTGACTGAATCCCAAGTTTATCAAGACATTTTGCAGGTGAATGTAAGGCTATCTGTCCGCCAATTGAAGCTCAACAGAAGTTAGGTGATGCAACAAGACAACCACACAAAACACAGAAGTAAATCAACAACAGAATGACTTCAACAGAAGAAAATACGCGAGTCCTGACCTCAATCCGATTGAGATGCTGTGGCATGACCTCAAGAGAGCGGTTCACACCAGACATCCCAAGAATATTGCTGAACTAAAACAGTTTTGTAAAGAGGAATGGTCCTAAATTCCCCCTAACCGTTGTGCAGGTCTGATGCGCAACTACAGAAAACGTTTATTGCTGCCAAAGGAGGGTCAACCAGTTATTAAATCCAAGGGTTCAAATACTTTCCCCAGCCTGCACTGTGAATGTTTATACGGTGTGTTCAATAAAGACATGAAAACTTATAATTGTTTGTGTGTTATTAGTTTAAGCAGACTGTGTCTATTGTTGTGACTTAGATGAAGATCAGATAAAATTTTAAGACCAATCTATGCAGAAATCCAGGTAATTCCAAAGGGTTCACATACTTTTTATTATTCTTGCCACTGTATGTAAATAAGGTATTTCTGTATTTTATTTTTTATTTTTTTTGCATACATTTCTAAAAACCTTTTTTCGCTTTGTCCTTATGGGGTATTGTGTGTAGATTTCTGAGAAGAAAAACATATTTAATCAATTTTAGAATAAGGCTGTAACATAACAACAACAACGACATAACAACATGTGGAAAAGGGAAGGGGTCTCAATACTTTTCCGAATGCACTGTTTAAAACCAAGTATACCAAAGATATATAAAAAGCCAGTACATTTTCTTTGGGAAGGCAAGACACTGCTCAAAATGGATTCTTGAGTATACCAAGAACACATCAAGTCTGTCTTGTCAGGTCTTCCTTGACACTGACAGAGAGACAGAGAAGAAGTATTCCATTGAACTAAGTCTGTGACATTCCTCCAGGAACATTTGCACTCTTACCTCCCGCTGTCTGCAAAATCAGCCACTGTCATTTAGCATGAGAGAGAGGTGAAATGAGCCTTGGGGTGGCACTGACGAGGGAGTGTGTCTATGTGTGTTTTCATCCGTGGGGTTTCTCTCGTCACGTCCCGTCTCTCTGCTCAGAGGTTCTGGGTGTGGGAGCTGGGGTTCACAGAAGTCACCTGTCACTGGGCTCTTTACAACATGTCTCTGCGATACCATGGCTCATCAATCAACTGCCGTACCGGCTGCATCTGGTTGCCTTGACAACGGGACGATAACAACAGGGGTAATACACCTCCCTGCAAAGCATGCTGGGATTGAAGCAATGATACAAGCAATGATCTGGGGTGCAGGAGGGAAAAAGCAGGGGGGAAGTAGTTGTTTAGAATGAAAAAAAGTCGCTTTAGGATGACAAAAAGAGTAGTGGGTGTGGTTAAGTGTGTGTAAGACGGAGGTAGATGGAAGGAACCAAAGCAAGATAAAGACTGTAAGGTCAAAGTGGAACCAGTATATGGTGAGGAGGGTGCACAGAAACTTTATTATGTATGTTACTGGTTGGACATTATGTATGTTACTGGTTGGGCATTATGTATGTTACTGGTTGGTCATTATGTATGTTACTGGTTGGTCATTATGTATGTTACTGGTTGGACATTATGTATGTTACTGGTTGTGCATTATGTATGTTACTGGTTGGGCATTATGTATGTTACTGGTTGGGCATTATGTATGTTACTGGTTGGACATTATGTATGGTACTGGTTGGGAATGATACAGTATATGTTACTGGTTGGGCATTATGTATGTTACTGTGGTTGGGCATTATGTATGTTACTGGTTGGGCATTATGTATGTTTCTGGTTCGGCATTATCTATGTTAATGGTTGGGCATTGAGTATGTTACTGGTTGGACATTATGTATGTTACTGGTTGGGCATTATGTATGTTACTGGTTGGGCATTATGTATGTTACTGGTTGGACATTATGTATGTTACTGGTTGGGCATTATGTATGTTACTGGTTGGACATTATGTAAGTTACTGGTTGGTCAATATGTATGTTACTGGTTGGGCATTATGTATGTTACTGGTTGGACATTATGTATGTTACTGGTTGGGCATTATGTATGTTACTGGTTGGACATTATGTATGTTACTGGTTGGGCATTATGTATGTTACTGGTTGGACATTATGTAAGTTACTGGTTGGTCAATATGTACAGTGGGGAGAACAAGTATTTGATACACTGCCGATTTTGCAGGTTTTCCTACTTACAAAGCATGTAGAGGTCTGTAATTTTTATCATAGGTACTCTTCAACTGTGAGAGACGGAATCTAAAACAAAAATCCAGAAAATCACATTGTATGATTTTTTAATAATTAATTTGCATTTTATTGCATGACATAAGTATTTGATCACCTACCAACCAGTAAGAATTCCGGCTCTCACAGACCTGTTAGTTTTTCTTTGAGAAGCCCTCCTGTTCTCCACTCATTACCTGTATTAACTGCACCTGTTTGAACTCGTTACCTGTATAAAACACACCTGTCCACACACTCAATCAAACAGACTCCAACCTCTCCACAATGGCCAAGACAGAGAGCTGTGTAAGGACATCAGGGATAAAATTGTAGACCTGCACAAGGCTGGGATGGGCTACAGGACAATAGGCAAGCAGCTTGGTGAGAAGGCAACAACTGTTGGCGCAATTATTAGAAAATGGAAGAAGTTCAAGATGACGGTCAATCTCCCTCGGTCTGGGGCACCATGCAAGATCTCACCTCGTGGGGCATCAATGATCATGAGGAAGGTGAGGGATCAGCCCAGAACTACACGGAAGGACCTGGTCAATGACCTGAAGAGAGCTGGGACCACAGTCTCAAAGAAAACCATTAGTAACACACTACGCCGTCATGGATTAAAATCCTGCAGCGCACGCAAGGTCCCCCTGCTCAAGCCAGCGCATGTCCAGGCCCGTCTGAAGTTTGCCAATGACCATCTAGATGATCCAGAGGAGGAATGGGAGAAGGTCATGTGGTCTAATGAAACAAAAATAGAGCTTTTTGGTCTAAACTCCACTCGCCGTGTTTGGAGGAAGAAGAAGGATGAGTACAACCCCAAGAACACCATCTCAACCGTGAAGCATGGAGGTGGAAACATCATTCTTTGGGGATGCTTTTCTGCAAAGGGGACAGGACGACTGCACCGTATTGATGGGATGATGGATGGGGCCATGTATCGCGAGAACTTGGCCAACAACCTCCTTCCCTCAGTAAGAGCATTGAAGATGGGTCGTGGCTGGGTCTTCCAGCATGACAACGACCCGAAACACACAGCCAGGGCAACTAAGGAGTGGCTCCTTAAGAAGCATCTCAAGGTCCTGGAGGGGCCTAGCCAGTCTCCAGACCTGAACCCAATAGAAAATCTTTGGAGGGAGCTGAAAGTCCGTATTGCCCAGCAACAGCCCCGGAACCTGAAGGATCTGGAGAAGGTCTGTATGGAGGAGTGGGCCAAAATCCCTGCTGCAGTGTGTGCAAACCTGGTCAAGAACTACAGGAAACGTATGATCTCTGTAATTGCAAACAAAGGTTTCTGTACCAAATATTAAGTTCTGCTTTTCTGATGTATCAAATACTTATGTCATGCAATAAAATGCAAATTAATTACTTAAAAATCATACAATGTGATTTTCTGGATTTTTTTCAGTTGAAGAGTACCTATGATACAAATTACAGACTTCTACATGCTTTGTAAGTGGGAAAACCTGCAAAATCGGCAGTGTATCAAATACTTGTTCTCCCCACTGTATGTTACTGGTTGGGCATTATGTATGTTACTGGTTGGACATTATGTATGTTACTGGTTGGCCATTATATAGTGGGTAATATTGTTAGTACATGGCTAGTGAATGAAAAGATCTCTTCATAATGAACATTCAGCATAGTTTCATAGTTTCTCACTCTGCATCTGGCTCTGGTGTGAAACTGGTGGGGAGGGTGTGTGTGTGTGTGTGTGTTTGTGTGTGTAACTGCGCGCTTGTGTTCACGTTTATGTGCGTGTGTGTCTGCATCTGCGCTTGCGTTCCTGTGTGTTTGCATGTCTGTGTGTCTGTATTAGAATGGCTGGCCATGTTGCTCTTTCTCTATGGTCAATAGAGGTTCCTATCTCCCTCAATAACTTTAAGCATCAGCTGTCAAAGCTGCTTATCGATCACTGCACCTGTATATAGCCCTTCTGTAAATAGCCCACACTACTACCTCATCCCCTTATTTATTTTTGTTATTTTCACAAATCTTGCACTCCATTATCTCTATTTGCACATCATAATTTGCACATCCTTCATTCCTGTGTTAATGATGATAATCTGTAATTTATTTCACCACTTTGGTCTATTTATTGTCCTACCTTCTAACCTTACTGCATTTTTGCACTACATTTTGCACTCTGTATATAGATTTTCTATTGTGTTTTTGACTATGTTTTGTTTATTGTGTAACTCTGTGTTGTTTTTGTCGCACTGCTTTGCTTTGTCTTGGCCAGGTCGCAGTTGCAAATGAGAACTTGTTCTCAACTGACCTACCTGGTTAAATAAAGGTGAAATAAAAAAAATAATAAAAAAATAATAGAATACTCCTCTGCTGTCTCCTGTCCTGTCTGCAATTGACTGGTCAGTGGGGATTCTGTGTTGCATCCACATCCATACTGGGTTTGGGTAAAGGCTTCACACAGTGGGCCCACGAGATGCCATTGGCAGCACTGGCTTTCAATAACTGCTACCGGTCTCTCTGTATATATCTGTTATTTTCTCTCTGTCTGTCTCTCGGAATGTTTGCTGTCTATACACATTTAGCCTTTCTCTCTCAATTAAATAAACATAAATATGGGTTGTATTTACAATAGTGTTTGTTCTTCACTGGTTGCCCTTTTCTTGTGGCAACAAGTCACAAATCTTGCTGCGAATTCTTTGTGGATCTGTGTAATCTGAGGGAAATACAGTATGTTTCTCTAATATGGTCATACATTTGGCAGGAAGTTAGGAAGTGCAGCTCAGTTTCCACCTCATTTTGTGGGCAGTGCGCACATAGCCTGTCTTCTCTTGAGAGCTAAGTCTGCCTACAGCTGCCTTTCTCAATAGCAAGGCTATGCTCACTGAGTCTGTACACAGTGGTCACAGGCAGTGGTCAGGCATTCTGTACTCTCTGTTTAGGGCCAGATAGCATTCTAGTTTGATTCTTTCCAATGTGTCAAGTAATTCTCTTTTTGTTTTCTCATGATTTGGTTGGGTCTAATTCTGTTTCTGTCCTGGGGCTCTGTGGGATCTGTTTGTGTTTGTGAACAAAGCCCCAGGACCAGCTTGCTTAGGGGACTCTTCTTCAGGTTCATCTCTCTTTGTTATGGAAGGATTGAGAATTGCTTCCTTTTAGGTGGTTGTAGAATTTAATGGCTCTTTTCTGGATTTTGATAATAAATGGGTATCAGCCTAATTGTGCTCTTTATGCATTATTTGGTGTTTTATGTTGTACACATATTTTATTTATTTATATATATATTTTTGCTGAACTATGCATGCAGAGTCTCAATTAGTTTTTTGTCTCATTTTGGGAATTCTTGTTTGGTGAGAGGACTCCAGACCTCACAACCATAGAGGGCAATGGGTTCTAAAACTGATTCAAGTATTTTTAGCCAAATCCTAATTGGTATGTCGAAATTATGTTCCTGTTGATGGCATAGAAGGTCCTTCTTGCCTTGTCTCTCAGATCGTTCACAGCTTTGTGGAAGTTACCTGTGGCGCTGATGTTTAGGCTGAGGTATGTATAGTTTTTTGTGTGCTCCAGGGCAAAGATGTCTGGATGGAATTTGTATTTGTGGTCCTGGCAACTGGACCTTTTTTGGAACACAATTATTTTAGTCATACTGAGAGCACCCAGGTCTGACAGAATCTGTGCAGAAGATCTAGTTGCTGCTGTAAGTCCTCCTTGGTTGGTGACAGAAGCACCAGATCATCAGCAACAGTAGACATTTGACTTCAGATCCTAGTAGGGTGAGGCCGGGTGCTTCAGACTGTTCTAGTGCCCTCGCTAATTAATTTAAATATATGTTGAAGAGGGTGGGGTTTAATCTGCTTCCATGTCTCACCCCACGGCCCTGTGGAAATAATTTATTTTGCCAATTTTAACCGATCACTTGTTGTTTGTGTACATAGGTTATATGATGTTGTATGTTTTTCCTCCAACATCAATTTGTATAGCAGGCCCTCATGCCAAATTGAGTGAAAAGCTTTTTTGAAATAAACAAAGCTTGAGAAGACTTTGCCTTTGTTTTGTTTTGTTTCTTTGTCAAGTAGGGTGTGCAGTGTGAATACCTGGTCTGTCGTACGGTAATTTGGTAAAAATAACATTTGACATTTGCTCAGTACATTGTTTTCACTGAGGAAATGTACGAGACTGCTGTTAATGATGATGCAGAGGATTTTCCCAAGGTTGCTGTTGACGCATTTCCCGTGGTA
Organism: Thymallus thymallus; assembly: GCA_023634145.1. Lineage (NCBI taxonomy): Eukaryota > Metazoa > Chordata > Actinopteri > Salmoniformes > Salmonidae > Thymallus > Thymallus thymallus. Next base: position 19,537,263 of record CM042420.1, read on the forward strand.
GTTATTGGGTTCAAATTTGTCTCCACTTTTGTGGATTGGGGTGATCAGTCCTTGGTTCCAAATATTGGGTAAGATGCCAGAGCTAAGGATTATGTTAAAGAGTTTCAGTATAGCCAATTGGAATTTGTGGTCTGTACAGTATATTTTATCATTTCATTTAGGATACCATCAACACCACCTTATTTTGTCCTGTAGTTCATTCAATGTAATTGGAGAATCCAGTGGGTTCTGGGAGTCTTTAATAGTTGATTCTAAGATTTGTATTTGATTACGTAAACGTTTTTGCTGTTGATTCTTTGTTATAGGGCCAAAAAGATTGGAGAAGTGGTTTACCCATACATCTCCGTTTTGGATAGATAACTTTTCGTGTTGTTGTTTGTTTGGTGTTTTCCAATTTTCCCAGAAGTGGTTAGAGTCTATGGATTCTTCAATTACATTGAGTTGATTTCTGACATGCTGTTCCTTCTTTTTCCGTAGTGTATTTCTGTATTGTTTTAGTGATTCACCACAGTGAAGGCGTAAGCTCAGGTTAACTCCGTCTCAATGTTTTTGGTTGGATAGGTTTCTCAATTTCTTTCTTAAGTTTTTGCATACTTCATCAAACCATTTCGGTTTTCTGCTTGAAAGTTATAGATTAGATAGGGAAGCTGAGAGTTCAAATATACTGTTTAGGTTATCTACTGCCAATTTTACACCTTCTCTATGACAGTGAAACGTTTTGTCCAGGAAGTTGTCCAAAAGGGATTGAATTACTGCTTAATTGTGTCTTGGTAGGTTTCCACACTACATTCCTTCCATCTATAGCATTTCTTAATATTGTGCAGTTCCATTGGCTTTGATGCCTCATGGTTGAGTATTGCTCTGTTCAAATAGACGGTGATTTTGCTGTGATCTGATAGGGGTGTCAGTGGGCTGACTTTGAACGCTCTGAGAGACTCCGGGTTGAGGTCAGTGATAAAGTAGTCTACTGCAGTGGTTTTCAAACCTTTTGTTTTCGGCGACTCACATTTTCAAAATGACAAACCATCGCGACCCAAATGACAAGAAAAAGTGTTTTAAAATATACTGTTTTTCCATCATTATTAATTATTTAATCTAGTTCTAACACAACATTCATTTTCTCAATATTGACAGTATACTGTCACAGACCTGTGCATTATAATCACCAAAACAACCAGACTACTCGTATTATAGTCCAAAATATTAGACTACTCGTATTATTGTACTTACATTATGTGCTAATGTGACAGGTGCGCCTGTTTCGTTTTTCTCAGTATTACAGTCCAGTCAGCTGTGCAGGATGAGAGAGCAATGCGCATATCAGATGCAGAGTTCAGTCTATTTTTGTGCTTTGTCTTTTTTAGTTTTTTTTTCAGAGTGGAAAATCCGACTTCACATTTGTGAAAGGCAAAAGCAACAAAATGCTTGCTTTACTTAGCACTGGATATGCTGAGCCAGAACGACGATAACTTCATGCATGTCGTGTTTTCAACGTACTGTCAGATGTAGTAGCTCAGTCTTCTCAGATGGAGTTATGGTCAGCTCAATGAGTGACAGTGGGCTTTCAAAATCAAAGGGGTTTTTATTCAATTTCTTGTCCCTCAAACCATCAAATCTCTCTTCTGGAAAGTAGCGATTAAAATTGTATATAAGCGCTGCCTGAATAAGGTCAGTCATGGCTTGATAATGGTGTCAGTCACATCATTTTATTCTATGTGCCGAATCATATTGGGAAACATATGGTGGCTGGGTTTGGGCCTACTGAGCCGTGCCAGCCACAGCTTCAGCGACTTTTGGAAAGCAAGCACCTGTTCCCAGTTTCTGAAAACATTATCATGCTGTCCTTGCAATTTCAAATTTAGTTCATTTAGTGACGAAAATACATCTGCAAGTTATGATAGGATAAAAATTCACTCATCAGTAAACAAATCATCAAGAGGAGATCGCTTCTCAAGGAGGAAAGCGTGAATTTCATTTCTGAGTTCATCCACTCTGGTAAGCACTCTACCTTGAGACAGCCAGCGCACATCTGTGTAGAACAGTAAGTGTGTGTGTTCCGCACCCATGTCTGAGCAAAATTGCATCCAAAAGTCGGTTGTTGAGTGCCTTTAATAAAGTTAACAACTTTCACCACTTCTTTTAATGCACTGTCAAGATCGGGAGGCATTCATTTTGCTGCTAATGCCTCTCTGTGGATAAAACAGTGATTCCAGACGATTTCTTCACCAACTGCCTCTTGGATTCGTTTCACAACTCCGCTGTTTTTCCCCGTCATGTTAGCGGCCCCATCACTCGTTATTCCATTACAATTAGCTCAGTCAAGCCCGCACTTACTAACTACAGTTGAGTTGCTTTTAATCTAGAAATAAGTTGATCTTCAAGGTTGTCTGAAACATCATACATTTTTCTAGAAACAGTGTTTTCACTGAGGGGGTTTGATTTTAATTTATTATCTGTCTTTTCGTGTCTTTTCGTCTAGCACTGTGCTAACCATGTCTATAGCTGAAGGCAGGATTAACTTATCTGCAACAGTGTGGGGCATTTTCTCTTTAGCTACATGGTATGAAACCGTATAAGGGGCTAACTGTGCTTTCTCATTCAATGTTATGTTTTTATTAAGAACCTTAGCAGAAGACTTCATCTCTTGTGCATTCATTTGAAAGAAGTCCAGTGGCTTTCCTGCCAGCTCGCTGTGATGAGTATCTAATAAAAAAAAAATTGGGGGGATGGTCTCAGACTCTCGTTGTCGAGTTTCTCCCCACATACCACACATACAGGCCTTGTATCCTGGTTTGCATTGGAGCAATTAATAAAACCAAATTTCCTCTTGTCCCTGATTTCCTTTTCTTTTTAGCTGGCTCTCCGCTTGAGGCTCCGGCATTACTCTCACAGGAGTTTTTCTCAAGGTGTTCGGCATGGAGCTCAGTGGGTAGAATAAGCTCAGGGTGGCTGGTCTCGCTGGCGGGAGCTTGCCTAGCAGCAATGCTTGCATTAAGTGGTTCTGGTTCTAGAAATCTTTTTCGGATAACAAAACGATCCATGTTGCTGTTTTAACTAGCTATGTGAAACTAAAGTAAAATGAATGGCAATCAAAGGTTGTAAAACTGTAATAAATGGCAATATTCTTTTTTACTTCTAACAAATAGCGCATTCAACGCACAGTGGTTATTTAGTCTGATGTAGGTAAACTTGGCCTACACAGTGCTCAGTGACAAAATAATTAGGAAAACATATCGCGACCCAGACTTTGAAAAACACTGGTCTACAGTACTACTGCCAATAGATGAGCTATAGGTTTACTTCTCACTCTCTCTCTCTCTCTCTCTCTCTCTCTCTCTCTCTCTCTCTCTCTCTCTCTCTCTTTCTTTTCAGACTTTCTTTTTTTCCCTCCATTTTCCTCTATTTCCTCTCTCTCTCTCTCTCTTTCTCTCTCTCTCTCTCTCTCACTCTCTCTCTCTCTCTCTCTCTCTCTCTCTCTCTCTCTCTCTCTCTCTCTCTCTCTCTCTCTCCAAGCATGCCACTGGAGGAGCGGTCCACGCAAAACCTTTTACTTGTTGCCAGGGAGACTGTATCCGTGGAGTACAGAGTGACCTATCCTCTCTTTTGATTCCAACACATATTACCTGAGAAAAGTGCATGGAGAACAATTTGTCTGCATCTTCTTCCACCCTCCAGTTCTTCGTATCTTCCTCTCTCCATCCCCCTCAAAACCACCACAATGGATGCACTCACTGGTCTCCTGTTATATGATGACTCAGTGACTGAGATGGAGTCAAGGTGATTCCTTTATTAACGCGTTACAAAGCTGTCTGTGGTGCGTCAGTGGTGCGTCAGCACTTATATTGAGAAAACGGAACTGAACACGCCACCGCCAAGGCTGACGGCGACAAAACTTGAAAACTCAAGCAAAGGAGATTTCACTCAGTCAAAAATTGAATAACTAGGACAAGTCAGATCCCTGTGTTTTCGAGTTTTAATGTATTCAACAGTGCCTGCTAGGATACAGTACACTGTCACACTTCCCTCAACAGGACAAGATTAAATTCTGAGACAGAGCGGCCGGATGGAGAACGATGCTAGTAAATCAGAACGCAATAATTATATTTATTTATTTATATTTCAAGGAAGGAAGGAAGGAAGGAAGCGCTCCTTGTTTTATCCCCTTTTTCCACTTAGTTCTTTGGGCCATTTGAAAAAAGGGAGAGAGAGATGGGGGAGAGAGAGAGAGACAGAGAAACAGACAGACAGAGACAGGGAGAGAGAGAGGGGGGAGAGAGAGAGAGACAGAGAGACAGACAGACATAGACAGGGAGAGAGAGATGGGGTAGAGAGAGAGAGAGACAGAGAGACAGACAGACATAGACAGGGAGAGAGAGATGGGGGAGAGAGACAGAGACAGAGACAGAGAGACAGACAGACAGAGAGACAGAGAGAGAGAGATGGGGGAGAGAGACAGAGACAGAGAGATAGACAGACAGACAGAGAGACAGAGAGAGAGATGGGGGAGAGAGAGAGAGACAGAGAGACAGACAGACAGAGACAGGGAGAGAGAGATGGGGAGAGAGAGAGAGACAGAGAGACAGACAGACAGAGACAGGGAGAGAGAGATGGGGGAGAGAGAGAGAGAGAGACAGAGAGACAGACAGACAGAGACAGGGAGAGAGAGATGGGGGAGAGAGAGAGAGAGACAAAGAGACAGAGAGACAGAGAGACAGAGAGACAGAGAGACAGAGGGAGAGAGAGAGAGAGACAGAGAGACAGAGAGACAGAGAGACAGAGAGACAGAGAGAGAGAGAGAGAGACAGAGAGACAGAGAGACAGAGAGACAGAGAGTCAGAGGGAGACAAAGAGTCAGAGAGACAGAGAGACAGAGGGAGACAAAGAGCCAGAGAGACAGAGAGACAGAGGGAGACAAAGAGTCAGAGAGACAGAGAGACAGAGAGAGAGAGGGAGACAAAGAGTCAGAGAGACAGAGACAGAGAGACAGAGGGAGACAAAGAGTCAGAGAGACAGAGAGACAGAGAGACAGAGAGACAGAGGGAGACAAAGAGTCAGAGAGAGAGAGACAGAGAGACAGAGGGAGACAACGAGTCAGAGAGACAGAGCGACAGAGAGAAAGATAGACAGAGAGCAATAGACAGAGAGAGACAGCAGTGGGAGAGAGAGAGACAGACAGAGAGCAATGGGAGAGAGAGAGAGACAGAGAGAAAGCAGCACAGAGGAATACCAGAAAGCAATCAGTAACCAAAAAATCCAATCAACCCTAGACAACTTTCTGGATACAATGTACGCTCACAGTAAAGAAGGCGTCAATCTAGCTGTAAATAACATCAATCATATATTTAGGCAAACAGCAAAAGGACCACAATTAAAGCTGGAATCAAACAAACCAAACAGAAATACAGAAGACAAATGGTTTGATACAGATTGTAAAAACATTAGGAAAGAACTTAGAACACTATCGAACCAAAAACACAGAGACCCAAACAACAGAGAACTACGCCTTCAGTACTGTGAGACATTCAAATCATATAAACGTACACTCAGAATCAAGAAATCCTAGTACAACAGAAAGCAACTGACACTAATTGAGGAGTCCATAAATAAAAACAACTTCTGGCAAAATTGGAAAAACCTAAACAAACCCAAACAACAGTAATTAGCGATACAAAATGGTGACATTTGGACAAAACACTTTA
>CM042420.1:19547961-19625461 GCA_023634145.1 Thymallus thymallus
CACTAGTTTCATGACAGAAATCTACTAAGTGGTAGGGTGTAGGGGAGTGAGGGAGGGGGGCAGTGGGACTAACAGGATGAACAGGATGGGACCTGCTGTGTCTATATTATGGTGTCTGTATGACTCGGTGTGTGTCTTTTCTATAGTGTGTGTGGGTGTGCGTGGCTCTGTGTGTCTGTAAGAGAGTGTCTTTGTGCGAAAATATGGTTAGAGTGTGTGCTTGTGTCTGTGAGGAAGTGCATAAATGCATATTTGACACAGCCCCGGGATTCCGCAGCGCTAGGCATCGGCACTGTGGCTCATCAGTATTCCTTCCGAGTATGTCCTGTTTTCCTCGGAATCCATCCATGGATCCCACCCCCCTGCGGGAGGAGAGAGAGAGAGCAAGAGAGCGAGTGAGAGAGCAAGAAAGCGAGAGAGCAAGGGAGCGAGAGAGAGAGAGACCACCATTAGCCTCAGAGGTTGACAGACACACTGCTTACCACATGATGCAGTTCATAGTGGAGCCGTATCAAATCACTGTTAAGGTTAAGGTCCATATTGATGAACAAGGAACACTTTGACTAAAGATATATCATGCATTATGATTAAATAAATCATATAATGACAATTGGTTCAACTTTATATTGCCGTCTATATGAAACCTATTGACAGGTTTGTCATTAGAAATTGACATTAATTTGACATTGACACACATTAGATGTGCAAATAGACTCCAATTGATTGAGATGAAACATCCCCTAATTCTAGGGTTAGAGTTGAAGGTAACACAGAACAATCCCAGTGGAGTTGTTGTCTGCAAATCTTTTTAATTGCTAAAGTCTGCTAACAGGTCGCACCCTTAGGCAGACCGGTTGCCTCCCACAATGTGAACAGGGCTCTCCTAGCTCTGGGATATCCAAGACTAGCTAACAGGTACTTATATTCTAAACAATATTAACCTACAACGTAATTACACTTTCTCCCCCACTCCTCGTGTTACGTGTAAATGTCTCCCCCTCTCCTTATGTTACGTGAAAATGTATCCCCCCACTACCCATTTTTTTTTTTTTTTTTAATCTTTATTTAACTAGGCAAGTCATTGAAGAACAAATTCTTATTTACAATGACGTCCTACACCGGCCAAACCTGGAACACACTGGGCCAATTGTGCGCCACCTGATGGGACTCCCAATCACGGCTGGATGTGATACAGCCACACTTGTACCTAAACCCCACGTCCTCCTATAACTAAAATATTCTCAAGACCTACGGTCAAAATAAAACATTGAACTACTCTGATTGATGTTACATGTAAATGCTTCCCCCTCCCCTCTCTTATAACCCATCCTAAAGAGCCAGGACTCGTACCAACCGAGACCCCTGCCATGCGCCGTCACAGATCCCACTGTAATTACAATCGATAATTCATTTCCCGTTTTCGGGTACTGTTCCATTCAAACGCCTATCTTCCATTCAAAACACACAGAGCTCCCAGATTTCCTCAGGGTCGTGGTAATTGAACTAGCGCTTCTTCTCTCTCATGCCTTCTCCTTCCTCCATACCGAAATCCTATCAATTTGAATGTATAGGGCATTCTGCTTGGTTCATTGTCCTCAGCGAGCGATGTCAAAGATTCTCTTGCGCCTTTTCATGTGCAAGTATTGTTCTGTGGCTGGTTAATTTGAACACTGGGGTCATGGGGTAGGACACTGGAAATGGGAGAGCAAGGGAGCGAGGGAGGACATTTTTCTTTGCTTAAATGAGGACTTTTACAGAGCTGGGGTTTAATACGAGCAATCATTGGTGGCAAAGCAAAAGGAATTGAACAGCACCACCTCTCATATCCTCCACTGTCTACCAGAACCATTCAGACAGATGATTTGATGTAGTTCCTTTACAGAGCTATCCCTGTCTATGCTCATTTCCATCACATTACAGTAGAGTACAGTGGAGTACATTATGTATAATTATTGGAGGAATCACTTTCTGACTGTGCTATTCAGCCATTTCAATTATTGATAGCAGATTGGATTGCAGACGTAATGGGTGTGAGTCACAAATGGTCCATTTTTGATTTCCACTGCCTTTTATATTCGTCATCATCATCACCACCATCATTATCTTCACCGTCATCTTCATCGTCATCATCATCAGCATCACCATTATCATCATCACCATCATTATCATATTACCATCATCATCTCCATCATCTCCATAATCACCATCATTATCATCATCATCACCATCATCACCATCATCACCATTTTGACCAAAAGGATCAAATTCACACTCATTGTCAGATGAACTCTCGCTACATTATCCATCATCCATCAGAATCAAGATGGAATATAGAGTGCCAAAACATGGTGCAGGCCAGACTCATCGATCACTGCTTGCTATCTGACACACACAGAGACATAGCTAATGGGGCTCCTGAATGACTGCTCCATCGCTCCCCTATTCTGGTGGCCCTGCCAGGATTTAGTATGACACTTACAGCATGGCTTAGTCCCGGCAGATAGCAGGAAGCACGGCTGAATAGAAATGAGATTGTCATCTGTCATCTATCTCATCACACAGAGAAAGAGAGAGAGAGGGGGGGATGACACAGGGAGAGAGAAAGAGAGATGGGTTAGATGAGAGATGGTAGAGAGGAGAAGACAGTCACAGTAGTCACCCGCCATCCCAATGCATCCGATGAATCCGTCACCAGGCAACATCATTGAAGTTCCTTATCTTAAAACAGAAAGCGGGCGCAGATCCAATGGCACGTAATATAGAAATATGGATGAACTTAAATCAATCATAAATACATATCGCAGGTTGATATCTGTTCCTAGAGGATTTTTCATTTGGGACTATGAGACGGCACAATCTAGGCATGGTGCTGGAAAAAGCAATATGTCTTTAGAATGGGGGGTTTGGGGCAGGAATGTGTTTAAACTAAGGTGGGGACACAAAAAGGTCCCAAAACAGGTAGGGAAAAAAGTTGGCTTGGCAGAAATGGAATCACCAGGTGCTTCTGTGTGGAACGAGATTCTGAGTTGACTTTTTAAAAGGCGCTATGCTCTCACAGAGTATGCAGCTTCTGAGTTGACTTTTTAAAAGGCGCTATGCTCTCACAGAGTATGCAGCTTCTGAGTTGACTTTTTAAAAGGCGCTATGCTCTCACAGAGTATGCAGCTTCTGAGTTGACTTTTTAAAAGGCGCTATGCTCTCACAGAGTATGCAGCTTCTGAGTTGACTTTTAAAAGGCACTATGCTCTCACAGAGTATACATTTTTTATTTGGTTCCCTTCCATCCTTGAAATATGAATAAATATATACAATTATTGGGAAGAAGGGCTCAGACCTGGGTTCAGATACTATTTGAAATCATTTCTAATACATTAGCTCTGCTTCACTGAGCTTGGCAGTGGAACCAGGGCCGTGCGCAGACCTTTCAGGGGGCAGGTATTCAAAATGAAAAAGGGTTCACATACAGTATCTTGAAATTCTTCACACACCAACTGCCTCTATAGTAAAACATATACATCTATTACTTAGAATAAGCATGTTTATTTACAAATTGTAAGCAAGCTAGTTACAGTGCCTGCTGAACACATGATTGACACTGGGAAAAGAGAGTGGGCTAACAACTGATCATTGATATTGATGATTGATGTAAATCTGCTACTAGCTGATATATATTTTTTTACTGATTGTGAGTGCTCTTACATTTTTAAATATGTGGATATTTCAGTCAATCAAATCAAATGTGGTTTGTCACATGCGCCGTAGTATATGGCGCATGTGACAAACCACATGGAGCTGAGGTGAGTGGAATAGGCCAAATAAAACAACTGCTGAGACACACACACACACACACACACACACACACACACACACACACACACACACACACACACACCACACACACACACACACACACACACACACACACACCGGTGGAGTCTATAGAGATCTTAGATAGATAGATAGATAGATAGATAGATAGATAGATAGATAGATAGATAGATAGATAGATAGATAGATAGATAGATAGATAGATAGATAGATAGATAGATAGATAGATAGATAGATAGATAGATAGATAGATAGATAGATAGATAGATAGATAGATAGATAGATAGATAGGTACTTTATTTATTTCTTTGTCACTCCCACCATGGGGCTAAGATGCCAGGGGGAACCCTGGGTAATGTGGTCCTGATGTGCCTTGGATCAGTGCCCCTCATAATTGGACTCTCTGATTGGAGGAGAGTGATCACAGAGGACTGGGCTACTGCAGACGTCACTGATTGGCTGTCTGGCTGTTTTAGTTGTCCTGTGGGATTGTGGGGATGTGTGCCTGGCTGTAGTTTCTACCTTAGTGTTCAGAGAGACATGGACGTGTTTAATATAAACACACACTGATGGAACGTACACATACACCTTTTTTTTTGTTGGTTTGATTGTATTGTAGTTAAGTAAGGTATTTGCCTTGAAGAAAAAAACATATGATTTCTTGCTATTTTATATTGTTTCAAGCTTAATGTTTTTCAAAAGTGCTTTTTACAAACGGACGGAATGTGTTCATTCGAGTGTTCCCTTTAGAAGGCACCATCTATGGAAGCGAGGCCATTGATGAATGAAAATGAATTTGTTGAGTTTGTGTGAATAAGTCAAATTGTTAATGAAAGGGGGTGTTTGTGTCCGGTGAATTGTCTCTCGCACGCTCAATCATACGGCATGAATAACACACGTTTGTAACCACCCTCTCAGCACAGACGTCAGTTCAACATCTAGTTTTGATTTACGTCGTGAAATCAACGTGAAATCAACAAAAAATGTCATTGGATTTAGGTTAAAAAAGAGACAGAATGCCCATACGTTGATGACTTTGTGCAAATCCAATCAGTTTCCCACATTAATTCAACATCATCACATATATGTTTTGGGTTGAAATGATATGGAAACAACATTGATTCAACCAGTTTTTGCACCATCAAATCAAGGTAGGCTATAAACACAATTTCTTAAAAATGTTCAGTAATTTAGCAGGCACTCTGATCCAGAGTGACTTACAGTTAGTTAGTGCATACATGTTCATACTAGTCCCCCAATGGAATTGAACCCAAAACCCTGGCTTTGCAAGCACCTTGCTCTACCATCTGAGCTACACAGGACTACATGATGACAAAAGAGTGAGGAATTTCTATTTGGAATTCTAACGTGACGGAGAGAATAAACTGCACTGAACTCAACACAAACTGGGGAAGCTACTCTGAAAATATAGTTTACCAAGCTACCAATTACTTCACACCTGAAGAGTTAAGCTACCCTAAAGCTACCCTTAAGAAAAATATAGCTTACATAACTAAGGTAATTCACTACATCCAATCTACTTACCACTCTCATCCATCCCTCTCACCCTCCACCCGTACCACCCTCATCCATCCCTCTCACCCTCCACCCGTACCGCCCTCACCCATCCCTCTCACCCTCCACCTCTTACCACCCTCATCCATCCCTCTCACCCTCCACCCGTACCGCCCTCACCCATCCCTCTCACCCTCCACCCCTTACCGCCCTCATCCATCCCTCTCACCCTCCACCCCTTACCACCCTCACCCATCCCTCTCACCCTCCACCCCTTACCACCCTCACCCATTCCTCTCACCCTCCACCCCTTACCGCCCTCACCCATCCCTCTCACCCTCCACCCGTACCACGCTCACCCATCCCTCTCACCCTCCACCCCGTTCTGCCTTCACCAATCCCTCTCACCCTCCACCCCGTTCTGCCCTCACCCATCCCTCTCACCCTCCACCCCGTACTGCCCTTACCCATCCCTATCTAGAACCTTGAAGGGTTATTGGGCTGTCCCCATAGGAGAGGGTTCTATAGAGGGTTCTCCATGGAACCCAAAAGGGTTTACCTGGAACCAAAAGGATTCCCTTTAGTGTACCTTGTGGGCAAAAGGAGAGTTTTTATGGAAGTTTTCTTGCTAATGAAGGATCCAGCTCTCGGTCTGTCGGTGATGAACAAGGCCCAACAATTGTTCGGCGTGTTGTGCGTGCCGACTTAGTAGAAGGTTTATTGCTTTAAAGCTGTGCGTTAGTGCTCATCAATTAGGCACAGGGGTGCAGCAATTACTTATTTATGTATTCTGATAATTACATTTTTTTATGCAGCAGATGCCAAGCTCATTTAATGCAGATAATGAAAATGAATGACAGCCTCTCCAGTAGGAAGAAGTATGGAGGAGGAGTGATGAGGAGTGATAGAGGGTTAGGACTGGGTTTCAGGGGAAAGGTGAGAGGTGGTGGACTGAATGAATGAGACGCCTGGTTGGTTAATTAGGGCGAGTGTTAATTAGGATTAAAGTGCGGTTGTGTTTCTGTGGATTATTGGTGTATGCATAATACATGCACGCAAGCAAGCGGGTGCAAGTACTGTATGCAGACACGCCAACACACACACACACACACACACACCGCTGTAAGCTGTGTCATTGCTGTGTCATTGTCGTTGTAGATTTAGGCTATCGTTGACATGTTGGAATTATTATGCGTTCTGGCACAAAATGGATGCCATGCATCATCCAATAGGAGCTGCACAGTCATGAAGGAAGATATTATGTATAAATGCCATACACTGTAAAGCTCCTTGAGGCCTAACCAGGCATTCCGTTATTATGTTATGAAAGCCTGTGCAATGCAATACATAAAACAAGGCATGACCTCAATCTACCCGTGCTGTGTACTAAACAGCTTCTCTATTTTGCCGACTCATGCTGCACTAGTCACATGACCCGAGTGATGCACTCAGTGAGTCGGGGGGGGTGTGGGTAAGGAGATGGACTCAACCACAGGGGAGCATGGGAAGAGCAGTCAGGTTCCGAAGGGTACAAAAGCGCTAACCTGAATCGCGTCAGCGCCCAGTGCCGCTACAGTGGCATGGCTAGCATGTGATACATGAGTCACCCGGGATGAATGGCGACTAGCGAAGGAAACGCAAGGAGGGAAATGATATTTGTGCTAATGCTACGCTCATCACCAAACCCTGAGGGATGATGATGCTAACACTAATGGGGATTTTCCAGAAATATCCACAGTTTTAGACCCAAAACCCAGGACCAATAAATACAAGTAAAACAACTTCGACCCTCTGACAAACAACACACTTGCGTCGCCGTACACTCAGTGCCCCCACTCCCACCCCGTAACCCACAGTTGTCTTGTGAAATATTTGGAGATCTATTTGGAAGGCTTGCTGCATTGAGGGAATGGTGATTGCTGAGTTGTCATCAGTAAGGATACTCTAGGTCCACTCTAAATGCTGATTTTATGAGGGGCTGGATGTCAGGCTATGGTGCCTGGAGTCTCTCCAGTGGGAAATGCGCTGCATCTACAATAATCAAATAAAAACACGAAGGGGCCCTCAGTTCCACTTATCTCATTGACAGGTGAGCCGGCCCACTCTTTATGGATTCCTCTGCAGTTTCCATGGACAAACAGTTGGATAGCAGAGGTTCCTGTGAGGGTACTTCAGATTTATAATGTGGTAATGAGAGAGATTGATGGATGTGGTTGAGAAGAGGTGGAGGGTTACATTAGGACACTGGCGCTGTAAACTATCGAGGTATACTGAATTGGACATGCAGCAAACATTGAGTAGATTAAACTGTCAAACCAATTAACGAGGAACTGCTTTGATATACAGTAACTGTCTTTCCCCCTCATTTGATACGATGAGTTGGATCCATCAGGCAAAGAGCCTTGCTCCTCTGAGCCCTAGCCAAGGCTTCTCGCTGAGCTTAGTAAAGTTCATGGAGCTCACTCTCCTCTCGCCTCTCGAACGGTCCTGGATTTGGCAAGCGGAAGAGACACACAGACGGAATGAACAGAGATGATGAGCGCTACGCTAACTAGACTAGCAGGGGCTTTCACGACAACCACAGGTTTTTGGCTCGTGGCCGCCTTGTTCCTCTTGACTCCAAAACCGCGGTGTTGATTCAGTGTTTTGATGGAGAAATTAAGGCGATACACACAGAGAGATTATTGACTGGTATCTGTCGTGCGGTGGACCGCTTTTCAAGAATCTTTCCAAATTACAATTTCAATATTCCTTTATGGACTTCCTGATAAGGCGATTAATTAAGTCTTCATCATTTCGTCAGTCGCTCATCTCGCGTCAGTGATTTATGAACCGAACATGCAGTCCTGTCTGACCTCCCCAACCCCCCTCACCCCTCTCTCTCTCTCTCTCTCTCTCTCTCTATCTCTCTCTCTCTCTCTCTCTCTCTCTCTCTCTCTTTGTCTCACCCCCAACAACCATCTCTCTCTCTGTCAGTCTCACCCCCTCTCTTGAGGAAAGAGTGAAAGAAACATCAGAGAAATCACTGAATAGAAAAAAGATGTTGTCAAAATGACAGGTCTACGTCAAAACATATCATCCGCCCATAGGGAAAGGAGCTTTAACTTAGTGACAGAAATGTAAATATTAATGAGATGATTTCATGTGCTCAGATATGTTTCATGCGATGTCCGTTGAGTGACTGCTTTATAATTGTCTAGGTCATTAATCCACTGACACTGACAAAACTGACAATCTCCCAATGAAAGACTTTTGAGAAAATACGACACGATTCATTTAACAAGGCCTGTCAGTAAACATTGGTATCCCATGGTAGCCATGACAACGTGTGTTCAGAGTTAACATTCAAAGAGAGCCTCAATAATGAAATAGGAAGCACAAAGGAAATAAACAAGCATTTAATCAACATATTCCAAACTGATCAAATCAGAACATTTATTAGAAAAGTCTGCAAAAACAGATGAGGGCTTTCAATTGCAATTTACCCCCTACCAAGCAACCCACTCTTCTTCTTGTCCTCTCCTAACTTTGGAGCTCCACGGCAACTGGTCGTGTTGTCTTGGAGACAGCGGGGCTTCCAAAAAGAACTGTACCTTTTTGGTGTATAGTGATCATCAGACAGAGAAAGGCTTTTGTTGGTTTGCTGTGTGACTGACAGCCGCACACAAATTAAGTGCTGACTGGCTCGTCTAATTCACTTCGGATTAATTGTGTCTAAAGTGGAAATCACTTAAAAACTGTCAGGAAGTCGGCTTATCCCCTCACAATGACAACACCTCACCGAACGCCACGCTACCCGCACACTCACACACAAACACAGACACACACAAAGCCGGACAAACACAAGTGCGGTGTGTTACTGACTGCTCTGGAGGCTCAGACTCGATGCCCAGCACGTTATGTCAATTACTGCGAAATTGGGATCAGTCAAGTTGGGCCGGATTCAATTAGGATAAGGATGTTATTATCCTTTTACTGTTACTACTAGGTAATTAGGTAAAGCAAATTTGTTCCAGGTTATTTTTCTCTAATGATGCTACTGAGCCCCTCTATTTCCCCCTCCTCCTCCTGTCTTCTGTCTCCTGTCATTGGAACTGTCCTCTCTCTATCCTCAACGTCCAAGCCCAACCCACCCTCTACCACCGTACACTGTAACTGTCCCCCTTTTGCTCTGCCTTCACTGCTACTGTAACTCTCTGCAGGGCACTTATCAACCACAAGATAATTCAACAATCTCTCTCTCTATCTCTCTCTCAAACAGTTATCTTTAAAAAAATATATGATTTCTTAATTTTTTTAGGGGTAGATCAGCTTTAAAATTGCGGACAGATTGTTGCTTCCATCAATGTAATTGTCTACATCATTTCCAATCCACCATATATTTTTGGGGGATTTACATACATAAATAAATAAATACATACATACATACATACATACATACATACATACATACATACATACATACATACATACATATATACATATAAATATTCATACATACTGTATATAAATATTGATATATACTGTATACATACACTACTGTTCAAAAGTTTGGGGTCACTTAGAAATGTTATTGTTTTCCATGAAAACATACATAAAATGAGTTGCAAAACGAATAGGAAATATAGTCAAGACGTTGACAAGGTTATAAATAATCATTTTTAATTGAAATAATAATTGCCCTTCAAACGTTGCTTTCGTCAAAAAAATCCTCAATTTGCAGCAATTACAGCCTTGCAGACCTTTGGAATTCTAGTTATCAATTTGTTGAGGTAATCTGAAGAGATTTCACCCCATGCTTCCTGAAACACCTTCCACAAGTTGGATTGGCTTGATGGGCACTTCTTACGTACCATACGGTCAAGCTGCTCCCACAACAGCTCAATAGGGTTGAGATCCGGTGACTGTGCTGGCCACTCCATTATAGCCAGAATACCAGCTGACTGCTTCTTCCCTAAATAGTTATTGCATAGTTTGGAGCTGTGCTTTGGGTCACTGTCCTGTTGTAGGAGGAAATTGCCTCCAATTAAGTGCTGTCCACAGGGTATGGCATGGCGTTGCAAAAGGGAGAGATAGCCTTCCTTCTTCAAGATCCCTTTTACCCTGTACAAATCTCCCACTTTACCACCACCAAAGCACCCTCAGACCATCACATTGCCTCCACCATGCTTGACAGATGGCGTCAAGCAGTCCTCCAGCATCTTTTCATTTGGTCTGCGTCTCACGAATGTTCTTCTTTGTGATCCGAACACCTCAAACTTAGATTTGTCTGTCCATAACACTTCTTCCCAATCTTCCTCTGTCCAGTGTCTGTGTTCTTTTGCCCATCTTAATCTTTTCTTTTTGTTGGCCAGTCTCAGATATGGCTTTTTCTTTGCAACACTCAGAGTCACCTCTTGACTATTAATGTTGAGACTGGTGTTTTGCGGGTACTATTTAATGAAGCTGCCAGTTGAGGACTTGTAAGGCGTCTGTTTCTCAAACTAGACACTCTAATGTACTTGTCCTCTTGCTCAGTTGTGCACCGGGGCCTCCCACTCCTCATTCTATTCTGGTTAGAGCCAGTTTGTGCTGTTCTGTGAAGGGAGTAGTACACAGCATTGTACGAGATCTTAAGTTTCTTGGCAATTTCTTGCATGGAATAGCCTTAATTTCTCAGAACAAGAATAGAGTGATGAGTTTCAGAAGAGCCTGTAATCGAACCCACAAATGCTGATGCTCCAGATACTCAACTAGTCTAAAGAAGGCCAGTTTTATTGCTTCTTTAATCAGCAGTTTTCAGCTGTGCTAACATAATTGCATAAGGGTTCTAGTATGAGAAACAGACGCCTCACAAGTCCTCAACTGGCAGCTTCATTAAATAGTACCCATAAAAACACCAGTCTCAACGTCAACAGTGAAGAGGCGACTCTGGGATGTTGGCCTTCTAGGCAGAGTTGCAAAGAAAAAGCCATATCTCAGATTGGCCAATAAAAAGAAATGATTAAGATGAGCAAAAGAACACAGACACTGGACAGAGGAAGATATGTTTTGAATCCTGTGTCGTTTTGCTTGTCAACTCATAAACCTTGTGCCATGGAATCGGTACATCGAAAATCTCTTCACAAATATTTAGCAATTTATATAGGACAGCTGTCAATTTGTTGGTCCTTAAATGGATCTGGTATATATATTTATTTATCAAGATACAGTATTCATTAACCAATTTTGGTCTTTAATGCAGGGCAGACAGACAAGTTCCTTACTTTTTTCCCCTTCCACTTGGCTCTTCCGTTTTTGTGGTAATGCTGCAATTAGTTGGTTGTAATTTTGGGTAGAGCAGACATTTCCATATGTCTACGTTAGCTGCATGTGTGACATAACTCCATCAGTCCTATTTATGATGTAATTTACAAAGATTATACATTAAAAAAAAAATATATATAAAAAAATATAAATGTTTTTATCAATTAGTATATTTGAGTTGAACCACAATATTTGTTGTATTATTTGTTCTGTGTTTTCAGGTGGATTAAAATTAAATTGAAACCAACTTTCTAAGGCTTGTTTAAAAAATAACTATATTTTAGAGATTATTTTGTTTTCAAATAGCCGAAAGTGAGCGGATGTAATCTGAATACAGGGAAAAAGGCCATTCTTGAACATGGGGTGAGACTTCCTTAATAATTTAATTTATTCATTATATAGATAGGCCCTTTTAATTTTGTCTGCTTTTGCCATTCCAAATAATTTTGAATATTTTTTGCTCATATAATTTAAAAAGCAGGTCGCTAGGTGTAGGCAAAACCATAAGCAAATAGATAAACTGTGATATGACTAAAGCATTAATCAGGGTGATTTTTCCACAAACTAACTTTCTATAAAAATCTATTGGAGTGAGATCATTTTTTATGTATACCAAGTATGTCCACATCCCCGTCAGACCATTTTATTGGTAAACTACAAGGTAATGTAAAAGTTGAATTTTTTTGTGATCCAAAACGTGATATAGTACACTTGTCATAATTCGATTTTATTCCAGAGAGGTTAGAAAAATTATCTAGATCCTCTATGAGGCTGTGGAGGGATTCCAATTGGATTTAAAAGAAAACATGAATCATCAGCGTGCAAAACACCTTTGTTTTTAAGCCATGGATTTTTAATCCCTTAATATTATTGTTGGATCTTAATTTTAACAGCTAACATTTCAATGGCAATTATGAATAGATATGCAGGTTAGTGCATATCTGTTAGTACTTTATTCAAAAAAAAATTTGTACTGGTCCCCCATGGGAATCGAACCCACAACCCTGGCATAGCAAGTGCCATGCTCTACGGGACCTAAGCCTCCATATATCCACTAATTCCAATATATCCATAATTTCCTTGTGCTTGAGGGTGATAGTTTGCGTTGTGATTTCCATTACGGTCCATGGGTGTATTTAAAACCGTATTATAATCTCCCACCATAATAATAGAGTCTTGTGTTGCTTGTTGGGTTGATAAATTCTTATATACAGTGGGGAGAACAAGTATTTGATACACTGCCGATTTTGCAGGTTTTCCTACTTACAAAGCATGTAGAGGTCTGTAATTGTTATCATAGGTACACTTCAACTGTGAGAGACGGAATCTAAAACAAAAATCCAGAAAATCACATTGTATGATTTTTAAATAATTAATTTGCATTTTATTGCATGACATAAGTATTTGATCACCTACCAACCAGTAAGAATTCCGGCTCTCACAGACCTGTTAGTTTTTCTTTAAGAAGCCCTCCTGTTCTCCACTCATTACCTGTATTAACAACACCTGTTTGAACTTGTTACCTGTATAAAAGACACCTGTCCACACACTCAATCAAATGGACTCCACACACTCAATCAAACAGCTGTGTAAGGACATCAGGGATAAAATTGTAGACCTGCACAAGGCTGGGATGGGCTACAGGACAATAGGCAAGCAGCTTGGTGAGAAGGCAACAACTGTTGGCGCAATTATTAGAAAATGGAAGAAGTTCAAGATGACGGTCAATCTCCCTTGGTCTGGGGCACCATGCAAGATCTCACCTCGTGGGGCATCAATGATCATGAGGAAGGTGAGGGATCAGCCCAGAACTACACGGCAGGACCTGGTCAATGACCTGAAGAGAGCTGGGACCACAGTCTCAAAGAAAACCATTAGTAACACACTGCGCCGTCATGGATTAAAATCCTGCAGCGCACGCAAGGTCCCCCTGCTCAAGCCAGCGCATGTTCAGGCCCGTCTGAAGTTTGCCAATGACCATCTGGATGGTCCAGAGGAGGAATGGGAGAAGGTCATGTGGTCTGATGAGACAAAAATAGAGCTTTTTGGTCTAAACTCCACTCGCTGTGTTTGGAGGAAGAAGAAGGATGAGTACAACCCCAAGAACACCATCCCAACCGTGAAGCATGGAGGTGGAAACATCATTCTTTGGGGATGCTTTTCTGCAAAGGGGACAGGACGACTGCACCGTATTGAGGGGAGGATGGTTGGGGCCATGTATCGCGAGATCTTGGCCAACAACCTCCTTCCCTCAGTAAGAGCATTGAAGATGGGTCGTGGCTGGGTCTTCCAGCATGACAACGATCCGAAACACACAGCCAGGGCAACTAAGGAGTGGCTCCGTAAGAAGCATCTCAAGGTCCTGGAGTGGCCTAGCCAGTCTCCAGACCTGAACCCAATAGAAAATCTTTGGAGGGAGCTGAAAGTCCGTATTGCCCAGCGACAGCCCCGAAACCTGAAGGATCTGGAGAAGGTCTGTATGGAGGAGTGGCCCAAAATCCCTCCTGCAGTGTGTGCAAACCTGGTCAAGAACTACAGGAAACGTATGATCTCTGTAATTGCAAACAAAGGTTTCTGTACCAAATATTAAGTTCTGCTTTTCTGATGTATCAAATACTTATGTCATGCAATAAAATGCAAATTAATTACTTAAAAATCATACAATGTGATTTTCTGGATTTTGATTTTAGATTCCATCACTCACAGTTGAAGAGTACCTATGATAAAAATTACAGACTTCTACATGCTTTGTAAGTGGGAAAACCTGCAAAATCTGCAGTGTATCAAATACTTGTTCTCCCCACTGTTTATTTTCAAAGAAGAGCGGATCATCATTATTTTTACCGTATAGGTTCAGGTAGCCTACGGAACGCAGGTAGCCTAGTGGTTAGAGTGTTGGGCCTGTAACTGAAAGGTTGCCGGATCGAATCCCCGAGCTGACAAGGTAAAAATCTGTCATTCTGCCCCTGAACAAGGTTGTCCACTACCTGCCCCTGAACAAGGCGGTTCCTAGGCCGTCGTTGTAAATAAGAATTTGTTCTTAACTGACCCCATCTACACCTGTCCTTTTCCCACAAAACTTCCTTCTAAAATTGTTGAATGAGTTTCCTATTAACAATATATACTATATTCCTTCTCTTCTAGCCAGGTAAATACTGATCGTCTTTTCTTATTATCTGCTAAGCCATTACAATTATGACTGAATATACTTATTTCACCAATTACCATAATGATACACAAGTTTCAATTCTATAATATACGTTTGTAAACGTACCATTAAAAAGTAACATGATGATTGCGTGTCTATATAGCTGTACCATGATATTTGCATTGCTACTAAGTAAACCTCCAATTGGTCCCCCTACCTTCCGCTAAAACCCCTCCTCATCCCAAGTTGGGTTGTCATCTCAATGACTGGCAGACCACCCCTGACCCCCCGGATCCCATGACCCCGGAGAGACCCCCCCCGTCCTATTCATCCTCTCCATGGGGAGCGCCGGCCATGCAGCCAGGTCTCAGGCTAGGGAAGATACAGGAAGTTGATGGACGAGTGGGCTGGAGGACTCCATTTCCCAAATCACATCTTGAGGATCTTAAAAGCAGCTGGGATGAAGATAGGATTGGGCTGCAGTGCTATCAATCTGTCCCAAACCACTACCCATAATGACCTGCGTGTTAACAGGGAAAAATAACATGAGGGAATGAGGGAGGAAATCCCAAGGCTCATACATACACTTCAATCTCCTACACACACACACACAGATAGACGCTCACACACACCTCTCCTTCCAACCTTGCTCGTGGATACGAGCACCCCGACCGTGTCTCTCATAAGGTGCCGTGTCGAAACGTGGCATCACTCTGCAAATTTTGGCTAGGGGACAACCTTGCTCAGGTCAACGTAATGGAGTGCTGAGCAACAGCTATGGGCTTATTGATTGATGCCTTTGTGTTGATTAATGCCGAAGCACACCCGCCCAGGTTAGTGGAGAGCTGACAGCTTTATTGATAAATGAAACACATGACCACGTGAAAGGCATCAATCTCTCGCTCGCCTCTCTTTTCTGCCCCCTTTTCTCCAGGCACTCAGAGCTAATCCGGAGTGGTAGGTTCGAGGCCTTGTCATAAAAAGGGAACAGCCAGATTGGGTATTTGTTTTATGGTTGGCTACAAATGTTGCTTTGGAATTTGAAGATTGGCGGGTGCAAGGCAGTAAAAAAAGATATCTTTCGTCATGAATTATCAAAGAGAAAATGAATTTTGGACCTCTTAACAAACTAAACAACCTGTCACGGTCGGGTGTTAATACAGACCAAGATGCAGCGCCGTGATAGTTCGACATACTTTTAATAAAGTAATCACTTAACAATGACGAACTACCCAAATGAAACATGATTCAAACCAAGGAAAACACACTTACGTCTCGGACATGACGATAATGACCCACACCTAGGGTGTGGAACCTACAAACATAAGTAGGATCCCTAATTAGAGACAATGCATAGCAGCTGCCTCTAATTAGGGATCCAACACCAGATAGAAATTATAACCTAGATCTGTCAGACTCTGACCATGGCTACATAGAGAAGCAAAATGCTTCTTAAATAACCTCTTAAACTAAACAACCTCTTAAAGTAAACACACAGTGGGGAAACAAATCTAACTTAAAGGCTGAGGGCCGATCCATCAGGGACTGAAACGAGGGCAAACGGAAACAAATCAAAGAAAACAACACAAAGACTCAAGATGGAGAGATAAAGAGATAGCACCTTTTTCCTTTCCTTTCTCCCTTCCTGCTCCCTGGACAGATGGATGCACTCTTGACAAAGGAAGAGACGGAGGAAACTTTAAATGAACAAGAGAGAGAGAGAGAGAGAGAGAGAGAGAGAGAGAGAGAGAGAGAGAGAGAGAGAGAGAGAGAGAGAGAGAGAGAGAGAGAGAGAGAGAGAGAGAGATAAGAGCCCTTCCACCGGGAGGGAAGGTTTGGTCAGACAGGGGTTCTATTCAGGACGAGGGAGAACAGAGGAAGAAGAGCTGACACAGGGAGAGATTAGCCCGGTCCCTTTCAGACTTCTGTCAGCTCGGCCAGGCAGGGAATCTAAAGCTGTATAAGTGCACCGCCAAACGGGACTGAGGTGTCTCTCTCTCTCTCTATCGCTCTTTCTCTCTCTCTCTCTCTCGCTTGTTGTGTCTTTGCAGTTCACCTGGATGTCGCTGTGTCTCCAGATCCTACGGGCAATTAGCTGTAGTGAGCAGGGAACTGCCTCTTTTGGAGAGGAAAGCAGAAGGAAAGGAAGTGTGGTATATTTGGATGGTATGCTGCCTTTTGCCTCACATTATAAGTAGAAATTGCACACCAATATTGCATTTTAAAAGCCTGCTACTGTATATTATTAAATACAAAGTGGGGTCCATACAGAAATTATTTTTTGAGATTGGTGTGGAAGAACTTGACTGGCCTGCACAGAGTCCTGACCTCAAACCCATCGAACACCTTTGAGATTAATTGGAACACAGACTGTGAGCCAGACCTAACCGCCCAACATCAGTGCCTGACCTCACTAATGCTCTTGTGGCTGAACGGAAAAAGAAACATTGAACATCTAATTGTCAAATCACAGCGTACTCTTTTTGGCCATTTTCTAGTGTTTTGTTTTCTGGTGGAAAACTGGGTGGGTCTAGCCTAACACGTCAACCATGTTAACCATAGATAGACAGGCAAAAAAGTTTTAATAATCACAATGTTGGTGTGACGCTTGCGTAAGTTGCATTCAATTGCCACTCCTTGTTGCACCACTACAAGCTTTCATTCCCCCTGTCACACAGAGATTTATGTAAGATGAAATCGTCAATCCTGTCAATCCTGTCCATCCTATTACTTTATTTGGCACTTAACACCCCCTAGAGTCTATTGACACATATGGCGGCCTTCCGCATCTGTGGTGGAAGGTGGCTGAGCTACAGCGATGTTTGTCAGACCATGAGACATACTGATATTCTCATGAAAACGTCTGTAGTGTCCAAATGGCCACCATATTAGCTAACGTTATAATCAACATAGCTACTAGAACTGATGCATTAGTAAACCCACTACAATCATCATCCGGAAATTGTCATAATTACGGTATAAATCTATGGAAGGGACTGAGAACCATGAGCCTCCTAGGTTTTGTATTGATGTCAATGTACCCAGAGGAGGCTCCACTGGTAATGAGACTCTCACAAACATGATGGTGGTATCTGTTTTGCTCTACGACACCCACAAGCCCCACTGGACTCATCTGAAGTCGGCACCGTCGATGTGCCAACTTCTGTTTGTAGCGTCCGAACCGTTTGGGCTACAAACTGTGAAAAGGGCCCTCACAAATATCACAAAACTCATCTGAAGGTAACTGGTACAGATTTGTTTTATTTATTATGGAGGTAGTTTTGTGCCTACCCCTCAAAAAACAGTCAATTGTGTGTAAAAAATGTTTTTGACTGTCTTATTTAGTGTAAAGTGGTCAGGTGTACTTTATCAAAAAAAAAAATCCATCCATTGTCAGTGGATGTAGGCGTTTTTGCCATGTTCCCAGGTGTTATCAACTTCCACAAGAAATATAAGCCATAAAATAATAAAATGTTTATTTCTTAATTATTTTATAGTCCTAGTTAAAATCTCTTTCATCATTAAAGCTTTTTTCATGATAATTGTATTTATTACTATTTTATTAAATGTATTTTATTACTTTTCTGTGTGTCCCTGATATCACTTTCCACCCTGTTAGCTTGTTTTAATTCTCCATTTAGGAAAACATCCCCTTCCTACAATGACACCACATTCAGGAAGTGTCATAATTTATTTGGTGGGTAAACTATGGTGCAAAGCTAAATAAATATAAACACTCAGTTGTCTCTATTTGTCCATGTTCCATGTTGTTAGTCTGTATATCCCACTCATACATTTCCACCCTGTTAGGCTAAAATATAGAGAAAAAGTAATATACTATAGTCAGACAGTGTAATATACTATAGTCAGACAGTGTAATATACTATAGTCAGACAGTGTAATATACTATAGTCAGACTCAGATAGATAGATAGATAGATAGATAGGTACTTTATTGCTCCCCCGGGGGGGAAATTTCATTGTCAAGCAGCTCCAACAAAACACAGGGCAGGTGCAAAATGCCACAACGAAAAGTACACAAAAGACAGATACACGGTACATGATACATAGAGCGGCAGTATGAAAAAGTATAGAAATACAAGATATCTGGAGTGCAAAAAAAAAAAAAAAAAAAAAAAAAAAAATATATATAAAAGGACATTGCATAGTATGAGTGGTTGGCTGAATATGTACACTATACATTGGTGGATGTTGGATGGTTAACTATACTATACAGGTCGATGGCAGAGAAATACTTCAGTAGCTAAAAATGCGTATGATATGAGCAAGGGTAATAATAGTTTACTTAATAGACAGACTGGGTAAATTAACAGGTAAGTGAAAATTTTGCATGGTTAAATTAGTTAAATTAGCTGTACAGTTAGGTATACAGTTATATTTACAGATAAGTGAATACTTGCATGTTTACACAAACTGTACAGGTAAATGACAGGAAGAGATACTTTAATAGCTAAATGTGTGTATGATATCATTTGGGGTAATAATAGTAATTCCCTTAAAATACAGTCCTTAGTGCGCAGGGTTTAATTACAGACAACTGCACTTATTGCACATTCGATATACTAAAAGCAATGAGAAAAGGTGCAACTGGCAGGATACTAATATGCATTCCTGAGTGAATGCCTACGTCCAATAATTACTTACAATATTGCATGTGATATAATATAACAACTGTACATGAGTATGTATATACAGACCTGTATGAATAAATAGGTCCTGAGTGGATGAGTGCTGACGGACCAGAGTTACTCACGGATGGATGCATAATTGTTAAACTAGGTCCTAGCACCCCAACAGTTCCAGATCTATGTTGCCGACGGCACGGCACCCCGGTGAGGCATTATATAGTCTCATAGCCGCCGGCAGGAAGGACCTCCTGTAGCGCTCTCTGGCACACCGTGGTGGGATCAGTCTGTGACTGAAAGTGCTCCTCTGCGTCATAACCATAGTGTGCAGAGGGTGGGTGACGTTGTCCATGATGGCCAGCAGTTTGGCCAGGATCCGTCTCTCCGCCACCTCCTCTAGAGTGTCAAGGCTCATCCCCAGGACAGAGCTAGCCTTCCTGATCAGCTTATTTACCCGAGAAGCATCACCGGCTTTGATGTTTGCTCCCCAGCACACCACTGCAAAAAAGATGGCACTGGCCACCACAGACTGGTAGAAGGTATGCAGTAGTTTACTGCACACGTTGAAGGACCTGAGCCTCCTCAGAAAGTAGAGTCGGCTCTGGCCCTTTTTGTACAGGGCCCCGGTGTTACCAGCCCATTTCAGTCTGTTGTCCATATGGACACCCAGGAACTTGTATGACTCAACCATTTCCACATCCGTCCCCTTTATAGGGACTGCAGTCAGTTGTGCCTTGGTTCTCCTGAAGTCCACCACCATCTCCTTAGTTTTGCTGATGTTGAGCTGAAGGTGGTTCTGCTCACACCACAACACAAAGTCACTGATTGTGCTCCTGTACTCCTCCTCCTGCCCACCCCTGATGCACCCTACAATAGCAGAGTCATCCGAGAACTTCTGTAGGTGGCATGTCTCAGAGTTATATCTGAAGTCTGAGGTGTAGAGGGTGAACAGGAAGGGGGACAGGACCGTACCCTGGGGGGCCCCTGTGTTGCTAACAGCCCGTTCTGACACACAGCTCTGTAGTCGCACAAATTGTGGCCTACCGGTCAGGTAGTCCGTGACCCAGGAGACTAAGGGTGCTTCCACTTTCATCCTCCTCATCTTCTCACCCAGTAGCAGGGGCTGAATGGTATTGAAGGCACTGGAGAAGTCAAAAAACATGACCCTCACAGTGCAACCTGCGTTGTCCAGGTGAGAGTAGGCCCTCTGCAGAAGGTAGATGATTGCATCATCCACCCCGATTTTGCGCTGGTATGCAAACTGCAGGGGGTCCATTGATGAACACACCAGTGTAATATACTATAGTCAGACAGTGTAATATACTATAGACAGACAGTGTAATATACTATAGTCAGACAGTGTAATATACTATATTCAGACAGTGTAATATACTATAGTCAGACTCAGTGTAATATACTATAGACAGACAGTGTAATATACAATAGTCAGACTGTGTAATATACTATAATCAGAGAGTGTAATATACTATAGTCAGACTCAGTGTAATATACTATAGTCAGACTCAGTGTAATATACTATAGACAGACAGTGTAATATACAATAGTCAGACTGTGTAATATACTATATTCAGACAGTGTAATATACTATAGTCAGACTCAGTGTAATATACTATAGTCAGACAATGTAATATACTATAGTCAGACAGTGTAATATACTGTATATTACTGTTACAGTGTAATATACTATATTCAGACAGTGTAATATACTATAGTCAGACTCAGTGTAATATACTATAGTCAGACAGTGTAATATACTATAGTCAGACTGTGTAATATACTATAGTCAGACAGTGTAATATACTATAGTCAGACTCAGTGTAATATACTATAGTCAGACTCAGTGTAATATACTATATTCAGACAGTGTAATATACTATAGACAGACAGTGTAATATACTATAGTCAGACAGTGTAATATACTACAGTCAGACTCAGTGTAATATACTATAGTCAGACTCAGTGTAATATACTATATTCAGACAGTGTAATATACTATAGTCAGACTCAGTGTAATATACCATATTCAGACAGTGTAATATACTATAGTCAGACTCAGTGTAATATACTATAGTCAGACTCAGTGTAATATACTATATTCAGACAGTGTAATATACTATAGACAGACAGTGTAATATACTATAGTCAGACAGTGTAATATACTATAGTCAGACTCAGTGTAATATACTATAGTCAGACAGTGTAATATACTATAGACAGACAGTGTAATATACTATAGTCAGACAGTGTAATATACTATAGTCAGACTCAGTGTAATATACTATATTCAGACAGTGTAATATACCATAGACAGACAGTGTAATATACTATAGTCAGACTCAGTGTAATATACTATAGTCAGACAGTGTAATATACTATAGTCAGACTCAGTGTAATATACTATATTCAGACAGTGTAATACACTATAGTCAGACTCAGTGTAATATACTATATTTAGACAGTGTAATATACTATAGTCAGACTCAGTGTAATATACTATATTCAGACAGTTTAATATACCATAGACAGACTTTGTAATATACTATAGTCAGACTCAGTGAAATATACTATAGTCAGACAGTGTAATATACTATAGTCAGACTCAGTGTAATATACTATATTCAGACAGTGTAATACACTATAGTCAGACTCAGTGTAATATACTATAGTCAGACTCAGTGTAATATACTATATTTAGACGGTGTAATATACTATAGTCAGACTCAGTGTAATATACTATAGTCAGACTCAGTGTAATATACTATAGTCAGACAGTGTAATATACTATAGTCAGACTCAGTGTAATATACTATATTCAGACAGTGTAATACACTATAGTCAGACTCAGTGTAATATACTATATTTAGACAGTGTCATATACTATAGACAGACAGTGTAATATACTATAGTCAGACAGTGTAATATACTATAGTCAGACTCAGTGTAATATACTATAGTCAGACAGTGTAATATACTATAGACAGACAGTGTAATACACTATAGTCAGACAGTGTAATATACTATAGTCAGACTCAGTGTAATATACTATAGTCAGACTCAGTGTAATATACTATAGTCAGACTCAGTGTAATATACTATAGTCAGACAGTGTAATATACTATAGACAGACAGTGTAATATACTATAGTCAGACAGTGTAATATACTATAGTCAGACTCAGTGTAATATACTATAGTCAGACTCAGTGTAATATACTATAGTCAGACAGTGTAATATACTATAGTCAGACTCAGTGTAATATACTATATTCAGACAGTGTAATACACTATAGTCAGACTCAGTGTAATATACTATATTTAGACAGTGTAATATACTATAGTCAGACTCAGTGTAATATACTATATTCAGACAGTTTAATATACCATAGACAGACTTTGTAATATACTATAGTCAGACTCAGTGTAATATACTATAGTCAGACAGTGTAATATACTATAGTCAGACTCAGTGTAATATACTATAT
Source organism: Thymallus thymallus (assembly GCA_023634145.1). Lineage (NCBI taxonomy): Eukaryota > Metazoa > Chordata > Actinopteri > Salmoniformes > Salmonidae > Thymallus > Thymallus thymallus. The sequence continues at coordinate 19,570,884 of CM042420.1, forward strand.
TCAGACAGTGTAATACACTATAGTCAGACTCAGTGTAATATACTATAGTCAGACTCAGTGTAATATACTATATTTAGACAGTGTAATATACTATAGTCAGACTCAGTGTAATATACTATTTTCAGACAGTGTAATATACTATAGTCAGACTCAGTGTAATATACTATAGTCAGACACAGTGTAATATACTATGTTCAGACAGTGTAATATACTATAGACAGACAGTGTAATATACCATAGACAGACTTTGTAATATACTATAGTCAGACTCAGTGTAATATACTATAGTCAGACAGTGTAATATACTATAGTCAGACTCAGTGTAATATACTATATTCAGACAGTGTAATACACTATAGTCAGACTCAGTGTAATATACTATAGTCAGACTCAGTGTAATATACTATATTTAGACAGTGTAATATACTATAGTCAGACTCAGTGTAATATACTATTTTCAGACAGTGTAATATACTATAGTCAGACTCAGTGTAATATACTATAGTCAGACACAGTGTAATATACTATATTCAGACAGTGTAATATACTATAGACAGACAGTGTAATATACTATAGTCAGACAGTGTAATATACTATAGTCAGACTCAGTGTAATATACTATAGTCAGCCAGTGTCATATACTATAGACAGACAGTGTCATATACTATAGTCAGACAGTGTAATATACTATAGTCAGACTCAGTGTAATATACTATAGTCAGACAGTGTAATATACTATAGTCAGACTCAGTGTAATATACTATAGTCAGACAGTGTAATATACTATAGACAGACAGTGTAATACACTATAGTCAGACAGTGTAATATACTATAGTCAGACAGTGTAATATACTATAGTCAGACTAAGTGTAATATACTATAGTCAGACTCAGTGTAATATACTATAGTCAGACAGTGTAATATACTATAGACAGACAGTGTAATATACTATAGTCAGACAGTGTAATATACTATAGTCAGACTCAGTGTAATATACTATAGTCAGACTCAGTTTAATATACTATATTCAGACAGTGTAATATACTATAGTCAGACAGTGTAATATACTATAGTCAGACAGTGTAATATACTATAGTCAGACTCAGTGTAATATACTATAGTCAGACAGTGTAATATACTATAGTCAGACAGTGAAAATGTATTCCCGTTCAGAATCCTATTTTCCCGAACCCTAAGCCTTTTCAGGACATTCTAGTCCTGACACGATAGGAAAACAAGTCCTCCACACACACACACACACACACACCACTCCAAAACAGCTCTCTCCAAAAACTCTCCAGCTGCACTCCGGCATTATTATCTCACGCACTGAGGACATGATGAAGACAATGATTCCAATTAGGAGAGAAATGTCATCATTATTAAACACAAGCAGGAGCTGCTTCTGCTCGACAGACAACCAAGAGGCCTCTTTTGTTGACGTGCTTGTTTGTTGAGCCTCTGCTGTTCTTTTCCCTTCAAAAAGTTTAATTAGTAGGACAACAAGGCACCAAAAGCCTATTTTCTCCACGCGCCACTGCATTTTTTTGTTTCTCCGAGTGTTTCACTGTTTTAAAAGAGGGTGGCTTTGATAATGGCGGCCGGCATTTTTGAAAGGCGACAAGGATCAAATCGGGACAAGTGTCTCATAAGTAGTGTGGATCGCAGCCTGAACTAAAGGGAAGAAGCATAGCTCGATAACCCAACGAGGTGAGGCCTGTTTGTAGCTGTCGCTCAGAAGAATAAAGGACAAGAGAGAGACAGAGACAGATAAAGAGAGAGAGAGGTAAAAAGAGAGAGAGAGAGAGAGAGAGAGAGATAAAGAGAGAGAGAGAGAGAGGGAGAGATAAGGAGAGAGAGACAGATAGAGAGAGAGAGACCGATAGAGAGAGAGAGCGAGAGAGACAGATAAAGAGAAAGAGAGATAAAGAGAGAGAGAGAGAGAGAGAGAGAGAGAGAGAGAGAGACAGATAAAGAGAAAGAGAGATAAAGAGAGAGAGAGAGAGAGAGAGAGAGAGAGAGAGAGAGAGAGAGAGAGAGAGAGAGAGAGAGAGAGAGAGAGAGAGAGAGACAGATAAAGAGAAAGAGAAAGAGAGATAAAGAGAGAGAGAGAGAGAGAGAGAGAGAGAGACTTACTTCACTGCCTCTGGAAAGATTAGATCATCTATGAAGAGAGATGTCACTTCTAGTAAGGGTTTTTCAGTGTGCTGCTGCTTAAAAGAGGAAAGATCAGAACCCCAGCCTTGAATCAGCCTTGAAACACATATACACACATACAAACACTGTAAGTTCTGGCAAAAACAAAACATGTAAATGTCTTCCTGACAGTTAAAGGAGTGTAATTGCTCTTGTGCTTAGGCCTTGTTCAGTTCCCATATTGTTGATCATCTTTGGATGATTATTATGATAATCTTTCATAATATGAATATTAAATAATTTGCTTGTTATTAAATGTCTTTAGACTGATATGAATACTATAGATTGTATTCATTATTAAGCTTCAATGATATTGATATTGATGTACTATTACACCACCAGATATGATTGGGATTATGTACAGGCTAGTGGAACTGTCATAGCAAGAGCAGTCATGGGAAATTAAACCTTAACCACCTGGAGCTTCCTTGGAGCCCACTCATCAACCTGTATGATATGTGTTTGTGTTCATAGGGGTTGTAGAAACCCGACCTTTGACCTTTGGGTTGTTCCCTTCACAATGTCTGTTTGATGACCTCCAATGAATGGAGGACTCCCCGGGGAGCCCTGGCCATACCACCAAGGTCAAGGGTCAAGGTCACTGGCCATTGCCTGCCCTATGCCCAGTCATCCACACAAACACGTCCCTGTGAGACAGTCCCCCATGACTACACATACTCACAACACTGATACACATTCACTGATACAAACATGAATGAATGAGCACACACATTCTCAGGTATGCACATGAGCGTACACACAGACACACACACACACACCCACACACACACACACACACACACACCCACACACACACACACACACACACACACACACACACACACACACACACACACACACACACACACACACACACACACACACACACACACACACACACACACACACACACAGTGAGTGAGTGAGAACCCATTCCTGCCAATACTGTGGATTTGAATTTACAGTTTTTGCCTATTGCTTACACACGTTTTGCTAAATTTGGCTCATTGTGTCAAAACTCTACACACAAGCAAATAAGACACAACACTGGGAAATAAACCAGTCACATCTATGTCAAATTGAAACTCTGCTATCAAAACCTAACAATCCTTTGTCAAAATGTCACTCTGATGACAAAATGATACCCACTTGCATCATATGAATACACTTTCAGATCAGCACCAACACACTAGTCTACTTTATATAAAAAAATGCAGTCTTTTGTTTTCAATGTTTTTATTCAGTTCCACAGAGGGCATGTTTTCACAACAACCAAAAAATGAAATACTGAATTCAAAATCATTACATTACAGTAGTATATTTTACAGTACAGTAAATTCAGTTAAATCAAAAATAAAACAAACAATCCACTACTGTAAACACAGAAAAACACAATTGTGCGCAAGTGGGCTTATGGATCCTGCCGTCTGTTGGGGTCTGGCCACAGGATCTCATCAACATCACAAGCAATGTCTTCTCTCGCTAAGCATCGGGGAAAATATCCCCTTGTGTGCCGAATCCATCCCTGGATTGACCTCACCTCAATGTCTCCGCAGGCCTGTTCCATTGCCTGCAGAAGAGGCATACGGCCATGTGGTTGGCGGTCATATACGCGCCATCTCCAAGCGGAAATAAATTCCTCTATAGGATTTAGAAATGGCGAGTAAGGGGGCAAGTACACAACTTCAAATTGATCATGGTTGGTGAACCAGTTCTGGACCAGAGCAGCCCGATGGAAACTAACATTATCCCAGACAACAACAAACCTGGGCTGCTCTGGTCCATCCTGTACAACTGCATCATGAAGGGTTATACCTGTTTTCCAGTCGGAATGTCCTTATTATGGATGAAACTGTGAAACGGCTTAGATTAGGATGGACTCTCTGCCCAGCTTCCCTCATAGTCAGGCCATGGTTTATGACATGGTCCACCAAAGTTGCTCTTATGTCATCCGAAATAATGGTCCTTGCGTGGCCTCTTCGACCACATCCTCCTCTCTCTCTCTGTCTTCCTCTTCCTCTGCCTCTAGCTCTCCCTGCCTCCATGCTTGCATAGTTCTCAAAATGACTTAACTGAGGCCTTTTTGTAGCTGGCTGATTGGTGTTCAGTTTTGTAAGTAAGTATTTTCAGGTATGTGTCTACGTCTTTTCAATTAACCAATGTGTGTTGTATTTTGAATAGATGTGTTTTCCCAATGGTACCCTGAGATTTCATTTTTTAACTAAGTGTCTTATGTATGAAATAGTGTGTAGTGTCTAGGAGCAAGTGTGTTGCAGAAAGGAGCAAGTGTGTTACAGAATTGCAACTAAAGTGCAAAGCAGCGCTTTTGTTTAAGGTATGGTTACACTTTGTTTAAGGTATAGTAACAACAACTTCAAGTTATGTTACTTTGGTTTAAGCATGTGTCTATAGTGTTCAAGCAACGGGCAAAAACTGTAATCAAACGGGATACAAGACTTGTAAAGTGGCTGTTATGATGGTTATTATTGTCTGTTATGATGGTTATTATTGTCTGTTATGATGGTTATTTATGTCTGTTATGATGGTTATTATTGTCTGTTATGATGGTTATTTTTGGGCATTGTCTGTTATGATGGTTATTATTGTCTGTTATGATGGTTATTATTGTCTGTTATGATGGTTATTATTGTCTGTTATGATGGTTATTATTGGACATTGTCTATTATGATGGTTATTATTGTCTGTTATGATGCTTATTATTGTCTGTTATGATGGTTATTATTGGACATTGTCTGTTATGATGGTTATTATTGTCTGTTATGATGGTTATTATTGTCTGTTATGATGGTTATTATTGTCTGTTATGATGATTATTATTGTCTGTTATGATGATTATTATTGTCTGTTATGATGGTTATTATTGTCTGTTATGATGATTATTATTGGGCATTGTTTATTATGATGTTATTATTGTCTGTTATGATGGTTATTATTGTCTGTTATGATTGTTATTATTGTCTGTTATGATGTTATTATTGTCTGTTATGATGGTTATTATTGGGTATTGTTTATTATGATGTTATTATTGTCTGTTATGATGGTTATTATTGTCTGTTATGATCGTTATTATTGTCTGTTATGATGGTTATTATTGGGCATTGTTTATTATGATGTTATTATTGTCTGTTATGACGGTTATTATTGTCTGTTATGATGGTTATTATTGTCTGTTATGATGGTTATTATTGTCTGTTATGATGGTTATTATTGGGTATTGTTGATTATGATGTTATTATTGGGCATTGTGATGGGAGATTAAGAATGAACACGAGCTTAACTGAGCATAACACAAGCATTATTCAAACAAATACACACATTCTCACACAAAGACACATTTTCTCACAAATACACACATTTTACACAAATACACACATTCTCACACAAATACACACATTCTCACACAAATACACATTCTCACACACGTTCTCACACAAATACACACCTTCTCACACAAATTACACACATTCTCACACAGATCACACACATTCTCAGGTATGCAAATAAGCGTACACACAGACACACACACACACTCAAACAGGATAGAAGACTTGTAAAGTGGCTCACGTTGCCTGTTATGACGGTTATTATTGGGCATTGTGATGGGAGATGAAGAATGAACATGACTGTCAGATAACAGATAAGACAGCATTAGACGGTTTGTAAAATGTATTACACCACAAAGCCTTTCTCCATAATCTTAAATATATTTATGGGATGCCATTTATCAGAGTTAGTGATTATTAGAATCTGTGTAAGATAATACAAAAAAAATGTGTAGTGACGTAGTGCCCAGGTGAATTACGGCGGAGACATCTGAAGGGAAGGGAACGCATTAACGTTTCACCGCTCGCTGACGATGAGAGCAAGTCAATCTACAATTGGTGCGTTCTGTACCTTCACAAGCGTTTACCTGTACTATACTTAAGAAACTTTTTCTAAACTCTTAACACAGCAACACACCTACATCACACAATTATCCAAATAGTTAATTAATTTAATTTGGTTCATTAACAAAAAATCCAACATACATGGCCTTTGGTTCCAAATGTGTAAAAATAAAACACAATTACAGTAAAAAAGGCACAGAAGGGAAAAAACACAAAAATGCACAGTCCTGTTGTAATCTATATGATCTGCAGTCCTGTTGTAATCTATACGATCTGTAGTCCTGTTGTAATCTATACGATCTGTAGTCCTGTTGTAATCTATACGATCTGTAGTCCTGTTGTAATCTATACGATCTGCAGTCCTGTTTTAATCTATACGATCTGTAGTCCTGTTCTAATCTATATGATCTGCAGTCCTGTTTTAATCTATACGATCTTCAGTCCTATTCTAATTTACATGATCTGCAGTCCTGTTTTAATCTATACGATCTTCAGCATTTGGCCACATGTTCTCGTCCACATCACATCTTATGTCGTCTCTCGCTATGCACCTTGGATAGAAACGCTTGGCATGCCTTATCCACCCCTGGCAGTCTTCAGCTGAGATGTCTCTGCAGCCGACATCCATTGCATCCAGGAGGGCCATTTGGTCATGTGCCGATGACAAACACTTTCCACCTCAATGGGGTTGAGGAAAGGCGAGTAGGCGGGGAGAAAGAGAGGGAAACCATTCTTGGATGGGCTGCAAACCAGTTTGTGATTGGACCAGCACTCCAGATTGCAGCACACATTGTGATATTTTCTCCTCTCTGACCCGGCACATCAACCGTGGCCCTTTTCCCGATGACGTTTCTTCTCCGCCGACGTGTTTTGCCAGGTTAAACCCTGCCTCGTCTACATCAATTATTTAATGTGGGGTCTGATTAGCCTCCAACTCCATGACTCTCTGAAAGAAATCAAACACAGTATGTGTAAATGCTTTTCAGCATGTCCTACTGTATGTACTGTACTGTAACCCATGCTTACATGTAGAGTAGCAAAGTGTAAAACTCACTATAGAACAAGACATATTGGATAGACACCATACCTGGACATATTGGTGCCAGAGTTCATTGAATTTCTCTCACTTTTATTGCATTGTCAGCGATGACCAATCCTACAATGGCGTGCTCTTGGTCTTCACTGAGGAGCTTTCCTCTTCCCCCAGAGGGAGAAAGACATTGCGTCCTTGAGAGGAACAAAAATACAACATATGTATTTGCATTGGGACTGGTGGCCTACAGTTACCGTGGGAAATAGCAACAGTAATGATAGAAGAAGCCCTTGTGAAATGCATTAATTACCTGTTGGTTTATTGAAAATTCTGGATAATGGAAGCCACGGTTGAACGTCTGAGATTAGGCTGGATTCTTTCACCAGCCTCTCTCAATGATGATGGTTTATCACATGGTCTATGATGGTGGCTCTTATTTCATCAGTCACAACAGCTCTTACTCACCTTTGAACACCACGCATTCTTACTCCTCTCCCCCTACCTCTCCTTCTCCCTTGTCCTGGTCCAACTACTCTTCTGTCTGGTCCAACTACTCCTCTGCCTGGTCCAGCTACTCCTCTCCCTGGTAAAACTACTCCTCTGCCTGGTCCAGCTACTCCTCTCCCTGGTCCAACTACTCCTCTCCCTGTTCCAACTACTCCTCTCCCTGGTCCAACTACTCCTCTCCCTGGTCCAGCTACTGCTCTTTCTGGTCCAGCTACTCCTCTCCCTGTTCCAACTACTCCTCTCCCTGGTCCTCTTCCTCTCCCTCATCCAACTATTCCTCTCCCTTGTCCAGACATAATTTTTTCTCTCTCTGCTCCTCTGTATTGTTCTGTAACTACATTGAACAAAATCAATCCAAAGAGTCTCATTTTTATTGTGTATGTCAATGTAATTGAAAGAACTTCAACACCTGGCTATGTCACAGCAGTGGTTGGTCTATTTGACACAACTTACAGTAAATCAACTATTTATCAATGTTTCAATGATCTGTTAATTCAAAAATGCTTATAAGCTGTTTCAATATAGCTTTTGAGCTGCTGTTGTTGCAGAAGTAGAGGCTTTATACTATAAGGTTTTGAACATTAGGTCTTCATTTCTGGCATGCTGTGTGCAAGCATCTGTAAGTAAGCTTGTATGTAAAGAAAATGTAAGCATTTTAGAAACATGTTAATTGACTGCATATTTTGTGAAAACAACTTTTGTGTTAATGGTATGTTCCACAACAGACGGATGTTGTGCTAATTGTGTTTAGAGTTTTGAAAATGTGACTACAGATTGGACAAAAGGATGACGGTAAATCAGCTCTAGCTATATCATTTACTGCAGTGCAGATGTATTTTCATTAGGGCCACAAATGGTTGGCTTCATTGACCCCTGTGGTATTTTACGAGGTCAAAATAACCTGGCTTTTTCCAATTGACACCCTCCCATGTATGGTTGGATGCTCGACAATCATCCAATGATCCAGGGTGGGAGGGGGGAGGTCTATGTTAGGTACGCAGGCGAAGTGAGGAGTGAGCGGGGTCTCCTCAGCCCCCTAACAGGGCTCCGGACTCATGATCTGTGAAGGTCACTGCTTTAATGACCATCTCATAAACCCATAGGTAGACTTTGTCGCTAATGCGTGTAACTAGCTGATGCAATGCAGGCTTAATTGAGCTGATCTCTCTACACCTTTAGCCAAGTGGGCCTGTAGGCCTTAAAGAGTCCACAGAGTCCACAGAGAATAAAATATGAAGCCTGAGAACTTGTCTCTTGAACTATCCCAAAAATGTCAATATTACATCACAAACCAGCCCTGTGGATAGCATGTATTTAAATATGGGCTCTCTTCATCTGTCTTAAAATACACACACACACACACACTCTGCCTCCCTCCCTCCTGCCTTCCCCCACTCTCCCTTAACTCAATGTGGCTTCCAGTAAATTTACAGTGAGCACCTATGGCAGCTCCCGCTTTGCCGAACCAATGGGAGCATTATCATTAAGCCCGCCAGGCCTAATCAATGCCAGAGAAGTGAATCCATTTGGAAAATCCCTTTTGCCCAGAGAGAGAGAGAGAGAGAGAGAGAGAGGGAGAGGGAGAGGGAGAGGGAGAGGGAGAGGGAGAGAGAGAGAGAGAGAGAGAGAGAGAGAGAGAGAGAAAGAAAGAGAGAGAGAGAGAGAGAGAGAGAGAGAGAGAAAGAGAGAGAGAGAAAGAGAGATGGAAGCAGAGAGAGAGAGAGAGAGCCTTGTCATTCCTAAGGAACTATCTGTCACTGGGATACAAGATCTGCAGCAACATGCCAGACACAGTGTAATATGCAACATAATATTATTTGCTGTCCCTTATTATGCTTGAAATATAATTCCTCAGCACTACAGAGGACCAAAAAACAGAGACAGAAGGAAAGAAAAGTGAGAAGAGGCATATTTTTCTCTAGAGTTTGATTTGTCGTTGTGTTCGCCTAACGAACGTAGAGTAATGGCATGCCATGGTGTAATGAAAAGAGGAAGAGAGGAGGAAGAGAGGAGCAAGAGGGGAGGAAGAGAGGAGGAAGAGAGGAGGAAGAGAGGAGGTTGAGAGGAGGAAGAGAGGAGGAAGAGAGGAGGAAGAGAGGAGGTTGAGAGGAGGAAGAGAGGAGCAAGAGAGGAGGAAGAGAGGAGCAAGAGAGGAGGAAGAGAGGAGGAAGAGAGGAGGAAGAGAGGATGTTGAGAGGAGGAAGAGAGGAGGAAGAGAGGAGGTTGAGAGGAGGAAGAGAGGAGCAAGAGAGGAGGAAGAGAGGAGCAAGAGAGGAGGGAGAGAGGAAGAGAGGAGGTTGAGAGGAGGTTGAGAGGAGGAGTAGGAAGAGAGGAGGAAGAGAGGATGTAGGCCTACATGAATAGTCTGAGCGTATATTCGGGCGTGTGACATCTGAACAGCGGCATAAGCCGGAAAATTATCCACAAGGGATGCATTATTAAAGTTAACTTGCTTGCATCGCAGTGGGGGAAATCAGCGTTCTGATGTCTCCGTCGTTTCCCGTGGGACTTACAGTGTATTCTTCCCCGGGCCTTCAGATCTCCACTAGTACCGCTGTAGAAAGGCTCCTATGGATCTCGGAGGGCTGAAAGAGAGAACGTGCGTATCTCCATTGACATGGGCGCAACACGAAGGGGACGTGACGGGGCGTCGTAGCCTGGCCAGTGTGGAGGAACGTCAGCTCAAGGCTGAGACCTTTCCACCTCACTGCATTATTAAATCTTTCCTCTGCAAGCTGCCGACTCGATACAGTGCCACTGTTTGGGTTAAGGCTATTGGCAACCCTGCTATGCTTTAGTGCCGGGTCAAACACATGATGCTATGTAAGGGAAAGGAGAAGAGTAAATACATGGAGTCTCTGCTGGCTTTCGGCAGGAGCTAAACTAAGCAGGGTTGGGCCTGGTTGATACTTGGATGGGAGACCCAGATGGATGGCTTAACTCATATCCTCTCCACTCCCACTCTTCCCCAGGGTATGGTTGTATACGTGAACGTGTTATCAAACCACTTACCTGGTCAAATCAAATTTCCGTTTTCTAAGCAATTCCTACAGAGAATTAAAGGCCGGTCTGTCTCTCTTGAAAGCACATACAGTGAGCTATTCCTAAAACAGAAGGTGAAAAGAAACCTGTGTCTCCATCTCCAACAACTTAAGCAATATTTCCACCATTACTCTTCTTCACTGAGTCCTCTGTACCTTCCTCTTCCTGTATGGAGAGGAAGATGTAGGACATGGCTCGGTGTCGATCTCTGTTCAGTGGGCCGATTGGCTCCGGCTGTTATGTGCTACAGATAATACCTGTATTCTCCCCATGGATCCCGGTGCTGAGTACGGGCAGAGAGACGCGGGCTGACGAGAGGCCCAACTGGACACCCAGGAGATCCAGGCACCCATGCTTAGTCACCCCCTACTCTGCTGTCCAGGCCAGGGGTGAGGGGTGGGAGGGGTAGGAGGCTGGCAGGGCAAGGATAAGACCTAGGAATTTTTCATAGCCAGAAAACTCCATAGGCCATAGTTATAGGTTATGACGTGGTCAGGAAAGCCTGTAGTCATGGCTAACGGTATTAGTGGTGGGGGTTGGAGGGATGGTCGACTGATACTGACCAGGCATTTATCCCTGGAATCAGCTTCTGTGACTGGGGAAACAGGCCTAGAACAAGAGCCAGGACACCCAGGAGATCCAGCATTAGATGTGGCTCTGCTCTGCTTCCCCCTCATCCTCCCTCCCTTGGCTGGGTCACGGCCAGCAACAGACAGCGGCAGCAGCATCTTAGCGAAGTGGTGGTTGTTTGGAACTGGGCCTGATCAGGCGACTGTGGAGATTACTACTGTACGGTGAGCGTCGCCAGCGGCTAAAAGCACAACAAGGGCCAGGACGAGACGCATGGCAGGCGGGAGCGGTTTGGATTAGCTGTGGGGAAATCCAATTTCCAGAGCTCACAAAAGGAGGAATGGTTCTCATCCTTTATTCTGGTAGGAGGTAGGTACTTATGGCAAGACCCAGCTGAGTTTCTCCATTCCTACAGCCACAGTCGTGAACATGGTGCAGTTTATTACCCGTGTGTTTATAAAGACTTGTAAAGGCAAGTTTGGCCTGAATGTCTCATTGTCGTCAAAGTGGTGGGATTTCTGTCAATCACTCAGCCGTTCCGTTTCCATACATTTTTTTTTTTTTTTCAACGTAATCCATGTCTTCTTTTCTTACCTGCAGCTCAGTGAAAACTACATTCAGAAACACTCCTCTCATCTCTGGTTTGTATCCAGAAGGTTCCACAGGGAGACTCAATAACCAGGCATCAGAACTGTCGCCGTCGTCAGAGGCAACAAAAGCACAACGTACAGCATTACCATATCAATGTTTGCCGCCAAACGAGATGACTGCACGGGTCACTGCTTCAAAGGAGGCCCCTTCCCTTCATGGTTTGGCAACTGTACACAGTTGTACACTGTCCAATTCCCCAAAGTCGTCGGTGCACCTGATAAACTTTGTTTAGAACAATGCTAATGAAGGGGTTTTGAACCCACGGCGCTTACATTTTTTCATCGAGACCATAGGAAACACGACAGAAGCGCCGCAGGGAATGAGCGGCGCACCGGGGACTTCGATGAGAGAAACGCCATCTTCCTAGTTGTTTTGTTATCTGTAAACAAACATGGAGGACGAGGGTGCATTGTATGCGTTGTTTATTCAGGCTTGGTATTTGAAATGTACTTCCTCTATTGGTAATACCTAGCTATATTAACAAAGCATAACAGCATTTTGAGCTTTGAAAAAAGTGCTGTCTGTTTGATCTGGTTTCAGATTGAAATCCATAATGCATAGGTTGTTGTTGGGAACCTGTGATTTTCCTCACCATCAAGAAAAACTCCTCACTGCACTTAAAATATTATTTAAGACCGAAGTGACTTCAACAATTCTGTAGCCATCTCGAGTCAGCTGTACTAACATTACATCTGAGAATAGCAGTTAAGATGTTCAACATGTCAGACCGAGACAAATTATCAAAGTGAAGAACTTTGCATATTTCCAAGTAAATTGCAGGTTAAAATGCTGGATCTTTAACCTTTATGGTGTCAATTTCTCAGGTGAGAGCTATTTTGTCCTCAGAAGTTAGTGAGTCACTTATGGCTCTGTACTACTGTCGTGTTTCACAGGAAGACAGAGAAAGGGAGAGAGAGAGCGAGAGGATGACAGGAAGAGAGACAGTACTGTAGGTCAGGCTGACATTTTGATTAATACAACCACAAATTTCTCCCCAGTTCTGAAATGTCTGCACAATATTTCCCAGTGGACAATTGAGGTTACAAGGAAGTGGTTTTCAGTATATCTTCAGGGATCAAAATTGATCTGTGCCAGATTACATATTACAGATACAGTGGTGGTTGACAGTGGTCCGACAGCTATAAAACGCACTGGAGCAAATGTTTAAGGCCAAGGTCACACTTCAAGAGAAGATTTGCATTTATTGTAAGAATAAATAGGCAAGCATAAGTATAGCATTGAATATATATATTTTTGTATATATTTTTTATTTAACCTTTATTTTAACAGGGAAGACATATTGAGACCAAGGTCTCTTTTTCAAATGCGCCCTTTTTCAAATGTGCCCTGTATAATACAATATAAATATACACATATATATAAAATATATATATATACAGTACCAGTCAAAGGTTTGGACACCTACTCATTCAAAGGTTTTTACATTTCTACATTGTAGAATAATAGTGAAGACATCAAAACTATGAAATAACACATATGGAATCATGTAGTAACCAAAAAAGTGTTAAAAAAATAAAAATATATTTTAGATTCTTCAAAGTAGCCACCCTTTGCCTCGATGACAGCTTGGAGGAAGAGAGACACTCTTGACATTCTCTCAACCAGCTTCATGAGGAATGCTTATCCAACAGTCTTGAAGGAGTTCCCACATATGCTGAGCACTTGTTGGCTGCTTTTCCTTCACTCTGCGGTCCAACTCATTCCAAACCATCTCAATTGGGTTGAGGCCAGGTCATCTGGAGGTGTGTTTTGGTCATTGTCCTGTTGAAAAACAAATGATAGTCCCACAAAGCGCAAACCAGATGGGATGGCGTATTGCTGCAGAATGCTGTGGTAGCCATGCTGTTTAAGTGTGTCTTGAATTCTAAATAAATCACTGACACTGTCACCAGCAAAGCACCCCCACACTATCACAACTCCTCCTCCATGCTTCACGGTGGGAACCACACATGCGGAGGTCATCGGCTCACTTACTCTTCGTCTCACAAAGACACGGCGGTTGTCTAATGTCCATTGCTTGTGTTTCTTGGCCCAAGCAAGTCTCTTCTTATTATTAGTGTCCTTTAGTAGTGGTTTCTTTGCAGCAATTCAACCATGAAGGCCTGATTCATGCAGTCTCCTGTGAACAGTTGATGTAGCCAGGTGGTTAGAGCGTTGGGCCAGTAACCAAAAGGTTGCAGTATTGAATCCCCGAGCTGACAAGGTAAAAATCTGTCCAAGGCAGTTAACCCACTGTTCCCCGTTAGGCCGTCATTGTAAATAAGAATTTGTTCTTAACTGACTTGCCTGGTTAAATAAAATAAAAAAAGATATGTCTGTTACTTGAACTCTTTGAAGCATTTATTTGGACTGCAGAGAATTGCATGAGTGTGCAAAGCTGTCATCAAGGCAAAGGGTGGCTACTTTGAAGAATCTCAAATATAAAATATATTTTTATTTGTTTTTTGGTTACTACATGATTCCATATGTGTTATGTCATAGTTTTGATGTATTCACTTTTATTCTACAATGTAAAAAATTATAAATAAAGAAAAAAAACCTGAATGAGTAATATTCCAAACTTTTGGCCCCCAGTGTATATATATAGACATACACATTAAAATACAAAAATACAGTCATGGGAAGCACAAATAAAACATCACAAATTACCCAGAAAAACAGTTACATTCCTCCACAAATAAGTTACCAATCAATACTTTAAATTGCCCAAAGTCCAGCCAACCTTTTGATACAGGATGAAGTGATGAGTATCAAAACTGTCAACAAAATGAAAATGAAGGGAACTTTCGAAGATGGCATCAAAATGTTTTAAGAGTAGTAGCAGCTGCACTTTGATAAATCATATTACCATAATCAAGAACAGATAAAAAGGTTGACTCAATAATCTGCTTCCTACTGCTTAGAGAAAGACACGATCTGTTTCTGTAAAGCCATCTTTAAATCTTAGCTTTTTAAACGTCAAATCCATATCAATCTAAATGCCTAAGTATTTATATATTTTTTTTATTTATTTAACCTTTATTTAACTAGGCAAGTCAGTTAAGAACAAATTCTTATTTACAATGACGGCCTACCAAAAGGCAAAAGACCTCCTGCGGGGACGGGGGCTAGGATTAAAAATAAAAATAAATAAAATATAAATATAGGACCAAACACACATCACGAGAAAAAACAACGCTACCAAAAGAGAGACCTAAGACAACAACATAGCAAGGCAGTATCACATGACAACACAGCATGGTAGCAACATAACATGACAACAACATGGTAGCAACACAACATGGTAGCAGCACAAAACATGGTACAAACATTATTGGGCACAGACAACAGTACAAAGGGCAAAAAGGTAGAGATGACAATACATCACGCAAAGCAGCCACAACTGTCAGTAAGAGTGTCCATAATTGAGTCTTTGAATGAAGAGATTGAGATAAAACGGTCCAGTTTGAGTGTTTGTTGCCGCTCGTTACAGTCGCTAGCTGCAGCGAACTGAAAAGACGAGCGACCCAGGGATGTGTGCACTTTGGGGACCTTTAACAGAATGTGACTGGCAGAACGAGTGTTGTAAGTGGAGGATGAGGGCTGCAGTAGATATCTCAGATCGGCGGGAGTGAGGCCTAAGAGGGTTTTATAAATAAGCATCAACCAATGGGTCTTGCGACGGGTATACTGAAATGACCAGTTTACAGAGGAGTATAGAGTGCAGTGATGTGTCTTATAAGGAGCATTGGTGGCAAATTTGATGGCCGGATGGTAAAGAAGATCTAGCCGCTCGAGAACACCCTTACCTGCCGATCTATAAATTATGTCTCCGTAATCTAGCATGGGTCGGATGGTCAGGGTTAGTTTGGCAGCTGGGGTGAAAGAGGAGTGATTACGATAGAGGAAACCAAGTCTAGATTTAACTTTAGCCTGCAGCTTTGATATGTGCTGAGATAAGGACAGTGTGCCGTCTAGCCACACTCCCAAGTACTTGTATGAGGTGACTACCTCAAGCTCTAAACCCTCAGAGATAGTAATCACACCTGTGGGGAGAGGGGCATTCTTCTTACCAAACCCCATTACCTTTGTTTTGGAGGTGTTTAGAACAAGGTGAGAGAAAGCTTGTTGGACACTAAGAAAGCTTTGTTGTAGAGCAATTTACACAAAATCCGAGGAGGGGCCAGCTGAGTATAAGACTGTATCATCTGCATATAAATGGATGAGAGAGCTTCCTGCTGCCTGAGCTTGGATGTTGATGTAAATTGAGAAGAGCGTGGGGCCTAGGATTGAGCCTTAGGGTACTCCCTTGGTGACAGGGAACACAGTCAATTGGAGGCTATAAAAGTAGGCTATAGAAGGCTATGAAAGCTCAATAAAAGGTTAGACACTGTTATTTAATAATATTACAGTATATCCTATCTTTATGTGGGGAATTCATATAAACAGATGCCAGTAAATATAAACATGCCAATAAACATGCTAATATAAACTCTTGCACATTCTTGGAGAGGTCACTCAAGAGGAGCACAATATATCTGACCCCACCATGTAAAATATCTGACCCTACCAACTAATATATCTGACCCCACCATGTAATACTGTATATCTGACCCCACCATGTAATATATCTGACCCCACCATGTAATACTGTATATCTGACCCCACCATGTAACATATCTGACCCCACCATGTAATATATCTGACCACACCATGTAACATATCTGACCCCACCATGTAATATATCTGACCCCACCATGTAATATATCTGACCCCACCATGTAACATATCTGACCCCACCATGTAATATATCTGACCCCATCATGTAATATATCTGACCCCACCATGTAATATATCTGACCCCACCATGTAATATATCTGACCCCATCATGTAATATATCTGACCCCACCATGTAATATATCTGACCCCACCATGTAATATATCTGACCCCATCATGTAATATATCTGACCCCACCATGTAACATATCTGAACCCACCATGTAATATATCTGACCCCACCATGTAATATATCTGACCCCACCATGTAATATATCTGACCCCATCATGTAATATATCTGACCCCACCATGTAATATATCTGACCCCATCATGTAAAATGCCTCTTTCTTTTCATCTGTCTTCTTATAATGCAGTTTGAATTTTTTTTTTATTTTTTATTTCATTTCACCTTTATTTAACCAGGTAGGTCAGTTGAGAACAAGTTCTCATTTGCAACTGCGACCTGGCCAAGACAAAGCAAAGCAGTGCGACAAAAACAACACAGAGTTACACATTAAACAAACAGTCAAAAAAAAAAAAAAAAAAAAAAAAAACACAATAGAAAATCTATATACAGAGTGCAAAATGTAGTGCAAAAATGCAGTAAGGTTAGGAGGTAGGACAATAAATAGACTATAGTGGTAAAATAAATTACAGAATTATCATCATTAACACAGGAAATGATTCCGTGTTAAGTAACTGTGTTCACATGTATTATCTACGGAGAAACAATTTCCACTCTATTAAAGGCCTGAATGGAGTAATAAACCCTGCCGCTCTGAGAGATGGAAAATTTAAGCTGGGTCGGCAATCCCACCAGCTCTGCATTCCGAGACCCACGGTCCCTCAAACAGGCAATTATCTTGCATTTGATTTACTCACTTTACCTGATCATTTTAATAACTTAATGTGAACCAACACAAAGTCCCTTGCTTCACTGTCTTTCTTTTTCACATTCACGCACTTTCTGTCTCTCTCTCCCTCGTTCACATCGGCCACCTCATGGCGAACCTCATGCTAAACAAAATGCGAATCGAATTCCCTTAATAATCTCAACTGCATGGGAATCCCAGCCCTAGTCTCATAAGCGACTCCAATAGGAGGTCAGTCAGAAAATAAATAGCAAAATAATTACCAGTTTAAACCTAAATCAATGTTTTGAATTACAGTGGGGAGAACAAGTATTTGATACACTGCCGATTTTGCAGGTTTTCCTACTTACAAAGCATGTAGAGGTCTGTAATTTTTATCATAGGTACTCTTCAACTGTGAGAGACGGAATCTACAGAAAATACAGAAAATCACATTGTATGATTTTTTAATAATTAATTTGCATTTTATTGCATGACATAAGTATTTGATCACCTACCAACCAGTAAGAATTCCGGCTCTCACAGACCTGTTAGTTTTACTTTAAGAAGCCCTCCTGTTCTCCACTCATTACCTGTATTAACTGCACCTGTTTGAACTCGTTACCTGTATAAAAGACACCTGTCCACAAACTCAATCAAACAGACTCCAACCTCTCCACAATGGCCAAGACCAGAGAGCTGTGTAAGGACATCAGGGATAAAATTGTAGACCTGCACAAGGCTGGGATGGGCTACAGGACAATAGGCAAGCAGCTTGGTGAGAAGGCAACAACTGTTGGCGCAATTATTAGAAAATGGAAGAAGTTCAAGATGATGGTCAATCTCCCTCGGTCTGGGGCACCATGCAAGATCTCACCTCGTGGGGCTTCAATGATCATAAAGAAGGTGAGGGATCAGCCCAGAACTACACGGCAGGACCTGGTCAATGACCTGAAGAGAGCTGGGACCACAGTCTCAAAGAAAACCATTAGTAACACACTACGCCGTCATGGATTAAAATCCTGCAGCGCACGCAAGGTCCCCCTGCTCAAGCCAGCGCATGCCCAGGCCCGTCTGAAGTTTGCCAATGACCATCTGGATGATCCAGAGGAGGAATGGGAGAAGGTAATGTGGTCTGATGAGACAAAAATAGAGCTTTTTGGTCTAAACTCCACTCGCTGTGTTTGGAGGAAGAAGAAGGATGAGTACAACCCCAAGAACACCTTCCCAACCGTGAAGCATGGAGGTGGAAACATCATTCTTTGGGGATGCTTTTCTGCAAAGGGGACAGGACGACTGCACCGTATTGAGGGGAGGATGGATGGGGCCATGTATCGCGAGATCTTGGCCAACAACCTCCTTCCCTCAGTAAGAGCATTGAAGATGGGTCGTGGCTGGGTCTTCCAGCATGACAACGACCTGAAACACACAGCCAGGGCAACTAAGGAGTGGCTCCGTAAGAAGCATCTCAAGGTCCTGGAGTGGCCTAGCCAGTCTCCAGATCTGAACCCAATAGAAAATCTTTGGAGGGAGCTGAAAGTCCGTATTGCCCAGCGACAGCCCCGAAACCTGAAGGATCTGGATGGAGGAGTGGGCCAAAATCCCTGCTGCAGTGTGTGCAAACCTGTTCAAGAACTATAGGAAACGTATGATCTCTGTAATTGCAAACAAAGGTTTCTGTACCAAATATTAAGTTCTGCTTTTCTGATGTATCAAAAACTTATGTCATGCAATAAAATGCAAATTAATTACTTAAAAATCATACAATGTGATTTTCTGGATTTTTGTTTTATATTCCGTCACTCACAGTTTAAGAGTACCTATGATAAAAATGAGAGACCTCTACATGCTTTGTAAGTAGGAAAACCTGCAAAATCGGCAGTGTATCAAATACTTGTTCTCCCCACTGTACTTCCCCTGAATTTCTGCTTTGGCGATACGTAGTTCATCCCAATAAAGCATTGTTTAATGCAACCTCTAATCAGAGACGCTAAATGCTATACAAGCAACAGATAGTATAGTGGACTGGTTGTTACCAAGGACAAACCAAAAAGCTACACGCACAACATACAGACAGTCGAAAAGCAGTGGATAACCCTCCTGTTGTGTTTTCAGGGGCATGCTGGTGATTTAATATGGATGCCTGTCAAGATTTAAATGTTACAGTAGCTGTCGGATCTCGGACGGAGGGATTTGGTGGCTTGGAGGTGACTAAAACATGATTTATTTACGGGGTGGGTGCATTTATTCTCTCGCATGGCAGGTGGCCCCGGCCAGGAAATGAAATGTTGACACACTGCCTTAACACTTCCTGTTTACCCATAAGCCTCAGCTAGGGGCTTATTCGTCTCTCCCTTAATAGCGTAACTATGGTTGTCAGTTCCACTGTTAGCTGCTAACTGCGGCTACTAGCTTGTGCCTGGGGGAGAAGAGGGCCCCTGCTCTCCCTACATTTGACAATGGCTTCTGGCTCAGAGGGCACCATCGTTCGTTTTACACAGAGGGAGGGAGGGAGGGAGGGAGGGAGGGAGGGGGAAGGTGGGAGAGTTGCCATGCTTTCAGCCTGTAAGAAATGCTGAGGAGTTTACCTCTGCGTTTTTCTTGTTTTGACAGATGGGCAGGGTACTCACACTGTAGCCTAGAGTTTAGAACCCAAGCTGCTCACTGATACAGTGAGAGGAGGAGGAGAAGAGAGAAAGACGGACAGTATATAGAGAGAGTGAGAAGGAAGAGTGTAAGAAAGAGAGAGCAGAAAACAAGCACAAGAGAGAGAGAATTTGGGAGAGAGAAGTAGCGGAGATGAAAGAGAGGAAGAGGCTGGGAACAAGTAAGAAGAGAGAGAGAGAGAGAGAGAGAGAGAGAGAGAGAGAGAGAGAGAGAGAGAGAGAGAGAGAGAGAGAGAGAGAGAGAGAGAGAGAGAGAGAGAGAGAACTGAGAGGGAGAGGATAAAAGCGGCCAATCAGAGCGACAGCCCGTGGTGTGGTGTTGGGGCCGCAAACGACGGGTTTGTCTTCGCCCACCAAGGGAGAGGCAGGATCAAACCGCTCAACACTCGCTGGGCCATGTTTCAGAGAGGAGCCTTCAAGAGGAGGCTTAACTCCCCTGACTGACAGAAGAGAGAGTCGTCGTCAGAGCCAAGTGTTTCCTCAGAACACGGGGAGACTGCATCACCAGTGGGCCGTGTCTCTATCCTTTATTCTATTCTCCCTGACCCCGTTGTTCCCTCAGAACTGCATGGGGAGCCTGCAGCGGGCTGCATCTCGATGGTCTAAATGAGTTCCTCTCCTAGCCTCCTGTTCATCTATGCTGATCTGAAAACAGCACATGACTGATAGATGTCTATCTATTATTACTTTCACCTATCCTGTGTGTTCAGATCAGTGTAAAGTGTTGAGACTTGTCGGCTGCATCTCAATAGTCTGACATGGATTCCTCTCCTTGTCTCCTTGTCTCGTTGTCCTTTGTCTAAAAGACATAGATAAGTTCCTTCTCTACTCTATTGTTTTGATATTCACATAAGCCTCGTTCCCTACACCTAATTAAACACGATTCTGTCTCCAACGCTTATATGAATCGCCTGGGGAGAGAGAAGCGTAGGCTGGAACATTCATCTGGAAATGTTTCTTTCTGTTCTCAGTCAGAACCTTGATGGCTTGTTGAGCGAATGTTGATGCTCGAGCGTAACAGCGAGCGGTGGTTGAGAGTGGTGATTGAATGTCTGACGGCGGCCGTCGCAGCTGAGAACAAGAATAGCGAAACCAAAGGATTTGCTGATGCGTGCACGTCCTCGCACCCCATTTCTCTCTTTTAACTAAGCAACGTAAAATCAAGATTTATTTTCCGTGGGTTTCTGCCGATTCGAGTGAAACGTACAAGGCGTGTATGTGTGTATTCCGATTGTGAAGGGATTGTAAACGAGTGTGAGTTTGTGTGTGAGAGAGAGAGGGATAGTTGATCTAGCTGTCGGGGGTGTTTTCGTGTATGTGTGTGTGTGATTGTTGTGTGAGATAGTGTGAGATAGTGTAAAAGAAAATGGATCTGGGCTGGCTGAGTATTTGTGTGTGTGTGTGTGTGTGTGTGTGTGTGTGTGTGTGTGTGTGTGTGTGTGTGTGTGTGTGTGTGTGTGTGTGTGTCTGTGTGTGTGTGTGTGTGTGTGTGTGTGTGTGTGTGTGTGTGTGTGTGTGTGTGTGTGTGTGTGTGAGTGTGTGTTTGTGTGTGTGTGTGTGTGTATAGGCCGACCCCTTTACTTTTTAAACATTTTGTTACGTTACAGCTTTATTCTAAAATAGATTAAATAGTTTTCCCCCCTCATCAACCTACATACAATACCACAGATGTACTGCAAATGTATTTCAAATAAAAGTATTCAGACCCTTTACTCAGTACTTGGTTGAAGCACCTTTGGCAGCGCTTACAGCCTCAAGCCTTTTTTGGTATGACACTACAAGCTTGGCACTCCTGTATTTGGCGAGTTTCTCCCATTGTTCTCTGCAGATCCTCTCAAGCTGTCAGGTTGGATGGAGAGCGTCGCTGTACAGCTATTTTCAGGTCTCTCCAGAGATGTTCGATCGGGTTCAAGTCCGGGCTCTGGCTGGGCCACTCAAGGACATTCAGAGACTTGCCCCGAAGCCACTCCTGCGTTGTCTTGACTGTGAGTTTAGGGTCGTTGTCCTGTTGGAAGGTGAACCTTCACCCCAGTCTGAGGCCCTGAGCGCTCTGGAGCAGGTTTTCATCAAGGATCTCTTTGTACTTTTGCTCCGTTCATCTTTCCCTCGATCTTTCCCTGACTAGTATACCAGTCCCTGCCGCTGAAAAACATCCCTAAAGCATTATGCTGCCATCACCATGCTTCACCGTAGGGATGATGCCAGGTTTTCTCCAGATGTGACGCTTGGCATTCAGGTCAAATAGTTCAATCTTGGTTTCATCAGACCAGAGAGTCCTTTAGGTGCCTTTTGGCAAACTTCAAGCGGGCTGTAATGTGCCTTTTACTGAGGAGTGGCTTCCGTCTGCCCACTTCTACCATCTCCACAGAGGAACTCTGGAGCTCTGTCAGGGTGACCATCGGGTTCTTGGCAGTGGTGGAAAAAGTACTCCGTTTTTATAAGAGCATCTGCTAAATGACTCAAATGTACATGAGTAAAAGTAAAGATACCTTAATAGAAAATGACTCAATTAAAAGTAAAAGTCTAAAAGTATCTGGTTTTAAATGTACTTAAGTACAGTGGTGGAAAGAGTACTCAATTGTCATACTTGAGTAAAAGTAAAAAGTAAAAGTATAAGGCTAATGTATGGAGTAACAGGTACATTATTTTCTTTAGGAATGTAGTGAAGTAAAAGTAAAAGTTGTCAAAAATATAAATAGTAAAGTAAAGTGCAGATACCCCAGAAAACTACTTAAGTAGTACGTTAAAGTATTTTTAGTACTTTAACGTACTTTACACCACTGGTAAAGGGTCTGACATTTCTAAAAAACAGTTTTTGCTTTGTCATTATGGGGTATTGTATTGAATCCATTTTAGAATAAGGCTGTAACGTAACATAATGTGGAAAAAGGAAGGGGTGTGAATACTTTCTGAAAGCACTGTATGTGTGTGTCTTGTGAAGGCTGATCACAATGTTAATTTCACTGGGCGAAGGCTGGGCAGATATACCTGATTATTTTGTAAAGTTGGCTGTGATCCTGGTGAGTCCGGCGTGGCTTGCTGGAGCTCTGACAGAATCAATACATCTAAAGTAGAAACCAAACCCCTGCAAACTGAGCCACTCACACACCTCCCCCCGCGGGTGTCCGCTAGTTGTTTAGAAACCGATACAGTGGCTCTCCTACACAATCTGATTACACAGACTTAAAACAAGCACACCTTTGTACACAAACACACACACACACACACACATTTACAATCTGAAACAAACACACACACACCAATTCTCCCACACACTCCCATTGCCTTCCACTACGTTCATCCCCAGTCCGGTGGGAGAGCTGACTTTCTTGAGCCCTCCATTTTCTGAGTATTAGCTGTGTCCCGGCAGGGCCCTGTTCATACAGTGAGCTGGAGTGATCTACTTTATTTACTAACTTCAACAGAGAGACTCTGGGAGACAAATCACTCACTACATTCTTGGACTGGCACAGTGCACAGAGGTGTTAATCGTGATGTGGTGCATCCAGATGAAGAATGAAAAAAGGCTTCTGTTTCCACTAACAAGATCTATAAACAGAGAGACAGATAGACAGAGAGAGACCTGAGCGAGAGACAGAGAGAGAGACAGAGAGACAGAGAAAGAGAAAAAGAAAAAAACATTCTTGAGACGTGCAACCTTCATACTCTTCCCCCCATGTATTGCAAATGATACCCAACGTTATGATACCAAACGTTATGCGGCAATCATCTTTTATGCTTTTATGCAAATTGTTTGAGTGCTGGAATGTAGCCTTATACATATGCATGTTGGAGGGGAACCAAGGCACCTGTCAGCAGGCAGGTGGAGGTTTTAAGTCTCCCCTGGAGTTAATGTGGCGCATATGCAGGAAGGGGATGCATGATTATGCATGGATAGATGAGGCATTTTGTAAGATAGTAGCTTGGAGAAAAACACTTGTAATGAGAAGGGTAATGAGAGTTGAGTGATGAGAGGTGTGTGTGTGGGGCGGGGAGGGGGGTGGTGGGGGGTGGGGACAGAGGAAACATGTGTCAGGACAGGTGCGCCAGGCTGACTCTCTCCCCCTTGTCACCCACGTCACCCATCCCTCCCCGTCACTTCCTTGCTTGAAGGACTGCACACTGCCTGGTTTTTGCTGCCTGGCTTTTGCTGCCTGGATTTTGCTGCCTGGTTTTTGCCCATGATTGGCTGTCACACTGACTCAGAGCCAAAATGTTGTAGAAGGCTTGGAAACAGTAGCCTGGTCCCAGATCAGTTTAAGCAGTCTCATAGGAGTTGGCACAACAACACAAACACAGGATGTAGACATTTGAGATGAGATCATGTGACTGCCCATCTGTCTTCAAATTACATTACCGCCATGCAAGAGCTTGGGACTATAAAGTTCTATCTGCATTTTTGTCAAAATGTTGTTATTGACATAGCCTTGTTCTGTTCAACGTTCCCTACCTAAATAGTATATCCCGATTCATGTTGTTAAGTTCAAAAGAATACAAGATAAAAATTGCTAACACCATTCAAACCAATGAGGAACTCTAAAGCCAACTATCTCAGAATCATCTTTTTGCAGATAGAACCCTTATATTCCCAAGTTCTCTCCTCTCTCATTTCTCCCTGGAAATTGACTGATCTCTTAGTGTCATTGATTAATTGGCCAGAGACATTACTCACATGCCTTAAACTGTGTATAATCAGTTTTACCTTTCTTAATGAATATGTTTACATATACACTGGGGGACCTGATCCTAGATCAGCACTCCTACTCTGAGATGCTTTTAAAAGATGGGTCCTTCAAAACAAGGCAAGGATCAGAACCGGAATATACTGCAGACAGTAAGTGCATCACTGTTCTGCTTGGGGAGTTCTAGAGAGCAGAAGAGGCCCTTGGTACTAATGCTAGGGGGAAAGAGGGGGCCTGGGGGGGTTGGTACTAATGTTGGGGGGAGAGAGAGGGGGCCTGGGGGTTGGTACTAATGCTGGGGGGAGAGAAAGGGCCTGGGGGGTTGGTACTAATGCTGGGGGGAGAGAGAGGGGGGGGGAGGGGGGGGGGGGGGCTGGGGCCAGCTGCTGTCTGCTCCATAACAGAGAGTCAGCCCCCCAGGCAGCTCCATCTCCTTCCCTTGTGTTTGTGTCAGCCCCCCAGGGCCTGGAGTGTGTACAGTCAGGGAGTGGGGAGAGGAGTGTAGGGAGACCAGCTAGCAAAGAGAGGGAGTCCGGAGTACGCTTCACTGTCTGGAAGCACACACAGACCACACACAGACAGACTTAGCATACACACACACACACACACACACACACACACACACACACACACACACACACACACACACACACACACACACACACACACACACACACACACACACACACACACACACACACACACACAACCAATGTCACATGTACTTATCTCGGACAGACCGTCACGCTCCTCTACTGTGCCACAGTGACTCACCTAATTAAGAAAGAGAACAGAGGAAAAATAAAATAAAAACGCTTGTATCTTTTTTTTTTTTATGTCTTTGAAATGTGTCTCTCTAAATTTCAGGGGCATGTAATTATCCATACCTTTCTAGAGTACACGTTAGTGGAAACATCCCTCCACTCTGCTATAGGGATTCTATTTAGACAGGTAATTAGAGCCTGGCTCGGAGAAAAATGGATGAGGAATGCTTACTGAAAGTAGCCTGGAAATCAAAGTGAAAGTTGAAGTGAAACAATAGCGAATGCACTTTTAAGTCTGGTTTAACCAGGCTATATTGAAATAGATGGTGACGAAGAAGGCCCAAATATGGGTGTTACTGCTACATCTCTGCCTGCACTGTCTGTCTGTAGGGACTTTGGAAGTCTGTATTATTCAGGAGGTTTGCTTTCTTTGGCTGGCGTTTGTTCAGCCTAGGAGGGACATATGCCAACAGGAAGTAGGTGAGGAGGGAGAGAGGGACAAGGGAGCTTTAGCAGGGCAGACATTTTGTACGCAACCTACTTTCATCTATTGAGGGGGACGTTAGTAAATCTTTATCTCTTGTTCTCTGAATGGACGACCCTTGAATAAACCCCCACTTTTCTCTGTTTGCTCACACAAATTGATTATTACAAAATAATCACTTTTATCCTCTCCCTCTCAGTTTATCTCTTTCTCTCTCTCTCTCTCTCTCTCTCTCTCTCTCTCTCTCTCTCTCTCTCTCTCTCTCTCTCTCTGGCAGCAATAAAATGTTCTACCTAATTTCTCGCAATGATCATGTCATCATCATCGTCACATCTTAATGTCATTGTGGTATTATAACATTCAGTGTGGTGAAAGATCGTTCCAAGTCCAAGGACTTTGCACAAAATACAATGGATGGGGACAAATCAATAGGGCTGTGAAAGGAAACCGACAATACCATCACAACATTCCAGGGACAAAAACATTCCTACCCTCATTCAATCCCAATTCCTTTTGGGGGCCGTCAGTCCGTGTGTGTGTATGTTAATGTGTATGTGTGTGTGCATGCATGCGTGTGTGTGTGTGGCTCTATAGTAGTGAGAGAAAAAATACATGGATACCTCATTACAAACTATTGGGGCTTGAAGCTTTGAGGGCCCCTGAACGGACATCATGGATGTGATTTTTATTTGGAGGGGAGATCTGAATACCCTTTAATATGGAGAGAGGTTATCTGAATCCCCCTCAATAACCTAAAGGGGATTCAGAGAACTTATCTCTATATTAAAATGGATTGTGAGAACTTCTATCCATATTAAATGTGATTCAGATAACTTGTCTCCATATTAAAAGGGATTCTGAGAACTTCTCTCCATATTATATGAACCTCCTTCCTAATGGACAGATGGTTTCCCATGATAATAAAGCCCTTTGAATTATTTTCAGAGAGAGAGAGAGAGAGAGAGAGAGGGAGAGGGAGAGAGGCAGATATAGAAAAAAGGAGAAATAAGAGAGAGCGAGAGCGACAGAGAGAGAGCGGGAGAGAGTGAGAGGGAAAGAGAGAGAGAGAGAGAGAGAAAGAGAGAGAGAGAGACAGAAAAAAAGAGAGAGAGAGAGAGAGAGAGAGAGAGAGAGAGTTTTTTGAGTTTTTCTACACTTTTATTGTATCAATTTAAGATGCAAACTTATTTTTCAACAGTTGGTTATAACAAAAATAAAAAGAGTAGAATTGAAAACTTCCCCCACTTTTCTGAACAATGATTCCAATACAATAAAACGTGCTACAATCCCATGTACCAACCTCCACTGCAGATCCCCCGCCCAATTGGTCAGTGAAGGTTTGTACAGGGCCCTCCATGCTG
Source organism: Thymallus thymallus (assembly GCA_023634145.1). Classification (NCBI taxonomy): domain Eukaryota; kingdom Metazoa; phylum Chordata; class Actinopteri; order Salmoniformes; family Salmonidae; genus Thymallus; species Thymallus thymallus. Next base: position 19,598,378 of record CM042420.1, read on the forward strand.
GCTTTACCTCTGGTTGGACACCAAGTTTGTCTCTCCATGGAGTATCAATTCTATCAATTAGTTTTCTTTTATTTAGGACCTTCACACAAAGTTTGTAAAACACTTTTCCAGTATCTGTGTTCAATTCTACTATTTCATCCCCACCCACTGCAGGAGGAGGTGTTGGTGTCTGCTCCCCTAGAGTGCTGAGGTCAAAACCCTATACTGGAAAGGGTTATTTTATGTTTGAGGCACCCCCTGTCCATTTGTTGAGTAGTGCCCAATCCTCTGTTGACAAAACTTTTCTGTATTTCTCCAACAAATGCCCAACCGCTCTCTTAGACTTCACCCCGAGTCTTTCTGCCACTGTATCTGTCTCCTCCAGTGTTGGGCCTGTCAGCTGCACCTGATTTTGTAATGTGATGATGCCAGCATTTTTCATCTTCAGTGACATACTTGGTGACACCTCAGTTTTGACATACAATCGACCCCCATGGATTAGAGTTTCTTTCATTAACCAATGCAGCAATTCTGTTGTTGAAATATTACAAAAACTTATCAGCCTCCACACTCTGAAGAGCCCCCTGTAAAATGGTGAAACTCCTTCTAGCGAAACTGTGTTTAAATCCATTAAAAACAGTGTTCTGTCCAATCCCAGCCCTTCCACCTTTTGCAGCAGTACTTCCGTCACCAGCCTCCAGATCGCATCCTTTCCATATAGTATCTTCTTTACGTGTTGAAGACGGAAAGCAGCGGTCCTACTGGCCAGATGAATCAGCCCTTGTCCTCCCTCTTCTTTAGGCAGAACAAGTACGCTCTGTGGCACCCAGTGGTATCTGCCCCAGAAAAAATCCACTACCACAGCCTGTATTTTGGCCAGCAGTCCTGAAGGGGGTTCCAAAACTGCTAACCGGTGCCAAAGAGCAGAAGCCACCAGGTTGTTGACTACCAGCACTCTCCCCCTATAAGACATACCTGGTATCAAACACCGCCATCTCCCTAATCTCCCCTGTACCATTTCTAGAACCCCTTCCCAATTTTTCCCCATTATTTCATCATCCCCCAAAAACACACCTAGATATTTAAACCCCCTTCTATTCCATTTGAGCACCCCTGGTAGTGTTGGTAGTCCCCCAGGCCACTCTCCCAGCTGTAAAGCACAACTTTTACCCCAGTTTATTCTGGCCGACGATATAATTCCAAACAGTTGAACACTTAAACTCAGCACCCATACTTCTTCTTGTCTTAGGACATCATCAGTATATGCTGAAAGCTGTACACCAGGTATCCCCCTCTCTTGTGTTGTGTCACCCAGTTTTTCCCTCAAAACATGTAAGAGAGGTTCAATTGCCATTGAGTACAACATCCCTGAAAGGGAGCAACCCCGTCTAATTCCTCTACACACTTTAAAAGGCACACTCAAACCACCATTGATCTTCAATACACTCTCAATGTCACCATACAGCATCGTGATCATGGCAATGAAACCAGAGCTGACTCCAAATGCTTCCATTGTGCGCCAAAGATATAGGTGTTCAACCCGGTCAAATGCTTTTTCCTGATCTATAGAAATAAGACCAGAATAAGACCAAGCCGAAAGCTTTAGAAAGTTCCAAATAATCCCGTATTAGTGAAATATTATCTAAGATCGACCTTCCGGGAACACAGTAGGACTGATCTGTGTGTATAATCTGCTCCATCACCTCTCTAAACCTGTTGGAAAGTGTCTTGGAGAGAATTTTATAATCAGTACAAAGCAAAGCCACAGGCCTCCAGTTCTTGACCTCTTGTAAATTCCCCTTTTTTGGCAACAATGTGATGACTGCTCTCCTGCAACTCAGCGGCAGCAACCCTCCAGTTAACTGTCACTGAGTACTTCCAGCAGATCTTCACCAATTGTTCCCCAAAAAGACCTATAAAATTCAGGTAGCCCATCAATGCCAGGAGCTCTACCACTCTCCATTCCATTCATTGCAGCATAAAGTTCTGCCAATGACAATGGAAGCTCCAACTCTTTATTAGTTTCCACAGACACTTTTGGTAAACCCTCATAAAACTGTTGTTCCACCTCTGGAGCTTCTACCCTTTGACAAGTGTAGAGCTCTGCATAAAACTCTACAGCCCTTTTCCGGATCTCTTGAGGGCTCTTGAGTTCTTGACCAGAGGCAGAGCGAAGGCAGTGCATTATTCTACTCTGACCTTTCTTTTTTTCCAGACAAAAAAAATAACCTAGATGGGGAATCCATTTCAGAGATACTCTGAAACCTTGATCTCACCAATGCCCCTTGCGCTCTGATATCCAGCAGTTCAACCAAATATGTATTTTTTTATTTAAGTGTCTTAATATGACCTTGTTCTCCTGTAGACTCTGCAATATTTTGTATTTCTACAATTTCCTTCTCCAAATGTTTAATTGACCGGATACTCTTTCTGGTGACATTGAAAGTGTTGCCCACATCCCACCACTTGTGAAGGGAGGTGAAGAGACGCTTTTGAGATCTCCATCTCTCCCAAAAATAACAAAAACACTTCTTAAAATGAGCATCACCTAATAGGGAGGTATTCAAATGCCAATAGGCACTCCTGGGATTCATAGAATTAATAAAGAGTACAGCTGTGACTAAACTGTGATCTGAAAACCATACTGGGGTTCTATAACCATTTTTAAAGACTTGAGAGTGATGCTCAAAACAATACACCCTGTCTAGCCTAGCTAGAGAGATGGAGTTGTCTCTTACATGTGCCAAAGTATATTGTCTATCAGTTCCATGTAAACTACGCCATACATCACAAAGATCATGGGTTTCTACTAATCGAGCAAAGCTACGGCGTGATGAGGTTCAACATGATTCCTGTCCATCTCTTTTTCAGTGCAATTAAAATCACCACCAATAAATAAATATTCCTCCCCACTGCAGTTTGTTATTGTGTCCGAGAGTTTTTCCAGAAATAACATTCTCTCTACTGCCACCACTATTACAATATTTTCAATTTTTGCTTTTACCTTAAGCAGTCTACCTTGCACTATCTCTTCCACCTTATAATCTGTGGGTGTAAAATTCTTAGAAAATAAAATAGCTACACCTGCACTCATGTTAGTCTTGTGACTAAGGACCACCTGTCCTTCCCACTCTCTCTTCCATTCCACCTCATTACCCGCATCACTATGTGTTTTTTGTACAAACCCTACATCTATACCTTTCATTTTCAGCAGTTCATAAAACATTGTTCTTTTTTTAATGTCTCTTGCACCATTGAGGTTTAAAGAGGACAATTAATGTCCTGCATGATAGAAATTAAAAATAAACTAAACCCGCTCACAAAATAAAACAAAACCTGCGGTACTTATGACTATGAAATTTCGACTTCATTTGCAAATTGTTGGTTTTTCAACTTAAAAAAAAAAGATTCAACCTATAACCTTCTTGCGAAGTCAGTGACTCGCCAACGTTTTTCATGAAAGAACTTGCAGACCGGATGAAAAAATTACGATCAGGAAAATGTTCTTCTACATGCACATTTTTCTTCCCTTTTGTACTCCTTAAAAATGTTTTAATCATTTCTATAGTGTAACCACCCTCTAAGCCCTTCCCACTCTGTGTGGACGAATCAGAATAGCCGCCCTCACTATCAGAAGCAGACGATTCGTCAGCTGTACTATTTACGTCTTCGCTAGTATTTTCCATTGATTGTTTAGTTTTAAGTTCTTCTCTTTTTAATTTTCTCTTAGATTCTGAAATCACCATCATCTTCCAAAGTCGGTATTTCCACCTCTATTAATACTGACTCAGCGACTGCCATAGCGGTCTCTCCGTTATTCTTTTTATTCTCATCTTCCCTTTCTCTACCTGTTCTCTTTAGATTTTTCTCCACCGGGCTCTACCACATGACCCTGCTCCCCTTCATGACTATTTGCTGTCTCACTTTCATCTGGGTTGACATTTGAGGTTGTGCTATGTGGATTTTTTGTCCCACCTGTCGGGACCGTTTCCTTCTCTGGACACGACCGCACTAGATGTCCCTCCCTCCCACATCCAAAACATTTCATTGAGTCAGTTGATGCAAAAATGACATAATCAAACCCCTCTATCTTGAACTTAAAAACTATGTTCATATCATCATGATCATCTTTCAAAATCATATATACTTGTCTCCTGTGCGAAACGGCATGTGACATTAAGGGAGATTTCCCCTCCATTGAAATGTTCTTACTCGCCGAGACCAATTGACCGTGCCGTGAAAGTTCTCTTTCCAACGCGGCATCTCTAAGAAAAGGTGGCACATTAGAAAGGGTTACCTCCCTTGCTGGATTTACCAAAGGGAAAACACTTGTATGAGTATCTTTAAGCACTATACCATGTTCGACTAACGTATGTACTCATTTACACTGTCCAAAAACAATACAATAGCACCATTAATTCGCAAAGCTGATTTTACGCACTTATAACCAACTACCGATCCCACAGACAGAATGCACTCTTCCACTGAGCAGGCAATCACCGGGAACATTCTTCACCCCATGCCTCCTTGTGAGTTGCTCAAAATTAAACCCCTTTCCACCTTCAAACAACTATTCCAAAACACCACTCTATAGTGTAATGTAATGTTAAATAATGTGAAAACTGTGAACATTCAAAAAAGACAAACCGTAGCAAGGCAGTTGGAAACCAGTTGCTCTCACAACCACGCACCAAACACTCAACTCACTTCCGCTCCCAGCATGCAGAGAGAGAGAGAGAGAGAGAGAGAGAGAGAGAGAGAGAGAGAATTAGGCCGGTACCCGTTAATTATCAAAATCCAGAAAAGAGCTATTAAATTCTACAACCACCTAAAAGGAAGCGATTCGCTAACCTTCCATAACAAAGCCATCACCTACAGAGAGATGAACCTGGAGTCCCCTAAGCAAGCTGGTCCTGGGGCTTTGTTCACAAACACAGATAGACCCCACAGAGCCCCAGGACAGCAACACAATTAGACCCAACCAAATCATGAGAAAACAAAAAGAGAATTACTTGACACATTGTAAAGAACTAACAAAAAAACAGAGCAAACTAGAATGTTATTTGGCCCTAAACAGAGAGTACACAGTGGTAGAATACCTGACCACTGTGACTGACCCAAATTGAAGGAAAGCTTTGACTATGTACAGACTCAGTGAGCATAGCCTTGCTGTTGAGAAAGGCTGCGGTAGGCAGACCTGGTTCTCAGGAGAAGGCAGGCTATGTGCGCACTGCCCATAAAATAAGGTGGAAACTGAGCTGCACTTCCTAACTTCCTGCCAAATGTATGACCATATTAGAGACACATATTTCCCCCAGATTACACAGATCCACAAAGAATTTATCTTCATTTATTTTCCCTTTTGTTTTAACTATTTGTTTTAACGATTTGCACATAGTTACAACACTGTATATTACTGTACATAATATGACATTTTAAATGTCTTAATTCTTCTGGAACTTCTGAGTGTAATGTTTACTGTTAATTTGTATTTTTTACTATCTACTTCACTTTGGCAATGTTAACATCTGTTTCCGATAACAATAAAGCTTTTAAATTGAAATTGAAATTGAAATATAGAAAAAAGGAGAAACAAGAGAGTGCGGGAGAAAGCGAGAGAGTTAGAGAGAGAGAGAGAGAGAGAGATCTGAGAGAGAGAGGGAGAGAGAGATCTGCCTTTGTCTCTCTCCCAGTCTTTCTCTCTCTCTCTCTCTCTCTCTCTCTCTCTCTCACCCAGTCTCTTCTCTCTCTCTCTCTCTCTCTCTCTCTCTCTCTCTCTCTCTCTCTCTCTCTCTCTCTCTCTCTCTCTCTCTCTCTCTCTTTCTCTGTCTCTATCTCTCTCGCTCTCTCAATCTCTATCTCTCTATCTCTCTCGCTCTCTCGCTCTTTCTCTTTCTCTCTTTCTCTTTCTTTCCCTCTCTCTCTCTCTCTCTCTCTCTCTCTCTGTCTCTGACTCTCTGTCTCTCTGTCTCTCTCTCTCTCTCGCTCTCAAAATAATTCAAAGGGCTTTATTGGCACGGGAAACATACAGTATGTGTACATTGCCAAAGCAAGTGAACTAGATAATATACAAAAGAACATTATACTCACAAAAGTTCCAAAGCAATAGAGACATTTAATATGTGATATTATGGCTATATACAGTGTTGTAACATTGTGCAAATAGTTAAAATAAAATAAATAAACTTAAAAATGGGTTGTATTTACAATGGTGTTTGTTCTTCACTGGTTGCCCTTTTCTCTCTCTCTACAGGGATGCACACTTCAATTTAGAAGGCATGAATAAACAATGGGGTTTCCATGTGCTGGATGAATTTCCCCTGGTGACTGTCTCTCCCCCCCTCTCTGTCTCTGTCTCTGTCTCTGTCTCTCCCCCCCTCTTTGTCTCTGTCTCTCCCCCCTCCTCTGTCTGTCTTTGTCTCTCCCCCCCTCTCTCCCCCCCTCTCTGTCTCTGTCTCTGTCTCCGTCTCCCTCTCCCTCTCTCTCTCTCTCTCTCTCTCTCTGTGCATGCTGGGAGCAGAAGTGAGTTGAGTGTTTGGTGCGTGGTTGTGAGAGTGACTGCTTTTCCAACTGCTTTGCTACGGTTTGTCTTTTTTGAATGTTCACAGTTTTCACATTATTTAGCATTACATTACACTATAGAGTGGTGTTTTGGAATAGTTGTTTGAAAGGGGTGAGGGCATTAGCCAGCTTTAAGGTTGATATGGCCACTCAAGGTGGAAAGAGTTTGGATTTTGAGCAACTCACAAGGAGGCATGGGGTGAAGATTGCATCCGTGATTGCCTGCTCAGTGGAAGAGTGCATTCTGTCTGTGGGATCGGTAGTTGGTTATAAGTGGGTAAAATCAGCTTTGCGAATGAATGGTGCTATTGTATTGTTTTTGGACAGTGTAAATCAAGTACATACGTTAGTCGAAAAGGGTATAGTGCTTAAAGACACTCATTAAAGTGTTTTCCCTTTGGTAAATCCAGCAAGGGAGGTAACCCTTTCTAATGTGTCACCTTTTCTTAGAGATGCCGCGTTGGAAAGAGAACTTTCACCGCACGGTCAATTGGTCTCGGCGAGTAAGAACATTTCAATGGAGGGGAAGTCTCCCTTAATGTCACATGCCGTTTCGCACAGGAGACAAGTATATGTGATTTTGAAAGATGATCAACTGACTCAATGAAATGTTTTGGATGTGGGAGTGAGGGACATCTAGAGCGGTCGTGTCCAGAGAAACTGTCCTGACAGGTGGGACAAGAAATCCACATAGCACAACCTCAAATGTCAACCCAGATGAAAGTGAGACAGAAAATAGTCATGAAGGGGAGCAGGGTCATGTGGCAGGGCCCAGTGGAGAGGTGGAGAAAAATGATTGTCTAAAGAGAGCAGGTAGTGAAGATGAGAATAAGAAGATTAACGGAGAGACCGCTACGGCAGTCGCTGAGTCAGTATTAATAGAGGTGGAAATACCGACTTTGGAAGATGAGGGTGTTTTCCAAGCGGAGAAATCAGGAGATCCGGAAAAGGGCTGTAGAGTTTTATGCTGAGCTCTACACTTGTCAAAGGGTAGAAGCTCCAGAGGTGGAACAACAGTTTTATGAGGGTTTACCTAAAGTGTCTGTGGAAACTAATAAACACTTGGAGAGTCCATTGTCATTGGCAGAATTTAATGCCGTAATGCAGGGGATGGAGAGTGGTAGAGCTCCTGGCACTGATGGGCTACCTGTTGACTTTTATAGGTCCTTGTGGGTAACAATTGGTGAAGATCTGCTGGAAGTACTCCGTGACAGTTTAGCTGCAGGGTTGCTGCCACTGAGTTGCAGGAGAGCAGTCATCACCTTGTTGCCAAAAAAGGGGGATTTACAAGAGATCAAGAACTGGAGGCCTGTGGCTTTGGTTTGTACTGATTATAAAATTCTCTCCAAGGCACTTTCCAACAGGCTTAGAGAGGTGATGGAGCAGATTATACACACGGACCAGTCCTACTGTGTTCCCGGAAGGTCGATCTTAGATAATATTTCACTAATACAGGATTATTTGGACCTTTCTAAAGCTTTCGGCTTAAACTCTGGTCTTATTTCTATAGATCAGGAAAAAGCATTTGACCGGGTTGAACACCTATATCTTTGGCGCACAATGGAAGCATCTGGGTTCAGCTCTGGTTTCATTGCCATGATCACGATGCTGTATGGTGACATTGAGAGTGTATTGAAGATCAATGGTGGTTTGAGTGTGCCTTTTAAAGTGTGTAGAGGAATTAGACAGGGTTACTCCCTTTCAGAGATGTTGTACTCAATGGCAATTAAACCTCTCTTACATGTTTTGAGGGAAAATCTGGGTGACACAGCACAAGAGAGAGGGGATACCTTGTGTACAGCTTTCAGCATATGCTGATGATGTCCTAATAGTAGTCAACAGCCAAGAAGAAGTAAAGATGCTAAGTTGAAGTGTTCACCTGTTTGGAATTATGTCATCGGCCAGAATAAACTGGGGTAAAGGTTGTGCTTTACAGCTGGGAGAGTGGGCTGGGAGACTACCAACACTACCAGGGGTGCTCAAATGGAATAGAGGGGGTTTAAATATCTAGGTGTGTTTTTGGGGGATGATGAAATAATGGGAAAAAATAGGTAAGGGGTTGTAGAAATGGTACAGGGGAAATGAGAGAGGGGGAGAGCGCTGGTAGTCAACAACCTGGTGGCTTCTGCTCTTTGGCACCGGTTAGCAGTTTTGGAACCCCCTTCAGGACTGCTGGCCAAAATACAAGCTGCTGTAGTGGATTTTTTTCTGGTGCAGATACCACTGGGTGCCACAGAGCGTACTGTAGAGGGAGGACAATGGCTGATTCATCTGGCCAGTAGGACCACTGCTTTCCGTCTTCAACACGTAAAGAGAATACTGTATGGAAAGGATGAGATCTGGATGACGGAAGCATTGCTGCAAAGGGTGGAAGGGCTGTGATTGGACAGAACACTGTTTTTAATGGATATGAACACAGTTTCACTACAAGAAGTTTCACCATTTTACAGGGGGCTCTTCAGAGTGTGGAGACTGATAGGTTTTTGTAATTTTTCAACAGCTGACTCACTGCATTGGTTAATGAAAGACACTTTAATCCATGGGGGATGTCACAACTGAGGTGTCACCAAGTATGTCGCTGAAGTTGAAAAATGCTGGCATCATTACATTACAAAATAAGGTGCAGCTGACAGGCCCAACACTGGAGGAGACAGATACAGTGGCAGGAAGACTTGGGGTGAAGTCTAAGAGAGCGGTTGGGCATTTGTTGGAGAAATACATAAAAGCTTTGTCAACAGAGGATTGGCCACTACTCAACAAATGGACCGGGGGTGCCTCAAACATAAAATAACCCTTTCCAGTATTGGGTTTTGACCTCAGCACTCTAGGGGAGCAGCCACCAACACCTCCTCCTGCAGTGGATTGGGCTGAAATGGTAGAATTGAACACAGATACTGGTTTTACAAACTTTGTGTGAAGGTCCTAGATAAAATAAAACTATTTGATAGAATTGACAAACTTGGTGTCCAACCAGAGGTAAAGCCAGCATGGAGGGCCCTGTACAAACCTCCACTGACCAAGTGGGCGGGGGATCTGCAGTGGAGGCTGGTACATGGGATTGTAGCAGGAAATGCTTTTGTCACTGTGATTAATCCATTGTGCTCAAGTCAATGTCCTTTTTGTAAATGTAGGGAGACTATCTTTCACTGTTTTCTAGAATGTGACAGGCTTAAACCACTTTTTCTTGTTTTGGAATCCTTGTTCAGAAAAGTGGTTATACGTACTCCAGAAAGTTTAGATCAAAATGTCAGAAAACAGCTACATTTTCTGATAGGACAGGCTAAAATGTCCATATATTTGAGTAGGACACGCAAAATAGAAAATGGAGAAGGACCCCTAGTGGAAGGACTTTTTTAAGCAATGACAAAAGCAAGAATCAAGCTGGATTATGTGTATTTTAGAGAAATGGGTAATATTCAGGGGTTTGTAGATGTGTTGGAGAGGTACATGGGGAGGTGGACTGTGTATGATGCTGGGGGAGGAATTAAGATTTGTTGATGTATTAAGTTAAGACATATAATTCACCGTAGGACATTGCCATGGTGACTGTGTTTCTCCTGAGGGTTGTGTTGTTTGTTATTGTATTGGTGTAGTTGTTATAACCAATATTTGGAAAAAATAACTATTGGAAAAACCAGTTTTTGCATCTTTAATTGATACAATAAAGGTGTGTTAAAACTCAAACTCTCTCTCTCTTTCACTCTCTCTCAAAATAATCCAAAGGGCTTTATTGGCATGGGAAACAGTATGTTTACATTGCCAAAGCAAGTGAACTAGATAATAAACAAAAGAACATTACACTCACAAAAGTTCCAAAGCAATAGAGACATTTAATATGTGATATTATGGCTATATACAGTGTTGTAACAATATGCAAATAGTCAAAGAACAAAAGGGAAAATAAATAAACATAAATATGGGTTGTATTTACAATGGTGTTTGTTCTTCACTGGTTGCCCTTTTCTCTCTCTCTACAGGGATGCACACTTCAATTTAGAAGGCATGAATAAACAATGTGCTGGATGAATTTCCCCTGGCGACAGTCTCTCTGTCTCTGTCTCTGTCTCTGTCTCTGTCTCTCTCTCTCTCTCTCTCTCTCTCTCTCTCTCTCTGTCTCTCTCTCAGACACAGTGGTACAGGCTTTCACTTAGAGTACCAAATACACACTAACATACAAAGATCATCACACACTGTCTCACACTACACAAAACCACTGTGAGGAGGGGTAGGTATGGACCAATAATATATACTGATGAGGTCTCTGTCTCTGTCTCTGTCTCTGTCTCTGTCTCTCTCTCTCTCTCTCTCTCTCTCTCTTGTGCGCATGCGTGAGCGTTTGTTGAGTGAGCGTGGAGAGCGTGTGGTAAGTTTGAGTGAGTTTTCTGCCCGCTGTGGCAACTTTTTCTTGGTTGAATATCGCTATACAGACGTTTAATCTCTATTGAGTAGATAAAACAAAATAGTGTTTTTTGGCCGTTGGTTACCAGTGTATCGCCGAGGGCATGGCGGCCCAAGGTGTTGACTCGCTCGGTTCATTAACGCGGCGCCACGGGGTTAAAGTAGTGGGCGCTGCAAGTGTGGAAGATTGTATCTTAGCTATCGGAGAGGTTGTTGGACATAAGAGCATTCTAGCAGCGTCAAGGATGAGCAATACGGTAGTTTGTTTTTTGAACACTGTATAAAATGCCAATAATGTTGTGGAAAGAGGAGTTGTAATTCGTGGCCTTTTTACACCTGTGCTTTCTCTTTCAACTCCTGCGAGAAAAGTTATTCTGTCAAACATCCCACCTTTTATCAAAGATGAAGCTTTGGTTAAAGAATTGTCACGTTTTGGAAAGTTAGTTGCTCCTGTGAAAAAGATCGCGTTCGGGAGTAAATTGGAATCGATCAAACATGTAGTGTCTTTTAGGAGATTCACTTATATGATTTTGAGTGAGAACAGAACAGATCTGAATTTAAATCTGAAATTCAGAGTTGATGATTTTGACTATACTATCTATGTATCCACTGATATAATGAAGTGTTTCGGATGTGGAAAACCCGGGCATTTGGCTCGTGCTTGTCCCGAAAATGTGGGTACACGCACAAGACAAGACACGATAGATGAGAGGGTGGTGCAAGACGTGGAAAGCGCTGCTGGAACATCTGTGCCAATACCTGTGAATTCAGCACAGAGTGTCAAGGGCACAACTAATAAAGTGCCTTGTGAACAAACAGTTGAAACTGTTCAAACCATGATTGAAATCATGGAAGATAATGTATTGACTGATAAAGATCAAACAGAGTCGAATGTGAGCTTGCTTAAAGAAGCTGATGTGATAGAGGAATTGATGGACACACAGAACAGTTCAATGACCTGTTTGGCTGATATAGAGTCTTTATCAGACAATGTTAATTTGTGTGAAGTAGACATGGATCAAGCTGTCTTCAAAACCCCTCTAAAAAGGAAAAAGAAAGATAGAGAAGAAGAATCAAAACAAGCAAGAAAAGAACAGAAAAATGATACAGATAATATTGAAAGTGAAAGTGAATTGTGTGATTCTAGTGCTTCAAGTTGCTCACAAAGTGAATGGATATGTAATGATTACAGTGCTGAAGAAATTAAGAAGTTTTTAAAAGTGACAAAAAATCAGAGAGGAGTACAGGTTGCTGATTTTTTCCCAGACCTGAAACGGTTTGCAGAAAGCACTAAGAATCTAATGAGTGAAGATTGCTTTCTGGATAAAGAAGTATATCGACTGAAAAAAATTGTTTCAAAAATCCCAAATCAGCTGAATAAGAATGATGACAAAGTGGCATAACTCTTTTATCTTGAGTGGCTGTGTGTTTCTGTATTTTTAATTTTTTTTGTTTCCTTTTTTTCTTTACACATGGCAGATATCCGTATAGCATCTTTAAATGTGAACGGAGCCAGAGATGATGTAAAGAGAATGCAAGTGTATGAAACAATGAGACAAAAACAACTTGATGTTCTTTTTTTGCAAGAAACACACAGTGATGATACAAATGTTACAGATTGGACAAAAGAATGGAATGGTCATATATTTCTAAGTCATAAAACTTCACGTAGTGGAGGAGTTGCCATCTTGTTTGCAAAGAATTTTACTCCATGCTCTTTTTAAGATGGAGGAAATAGTGAAGGGTAGACTTCTAAAAATTCAAGCCCTTTTTGAAAAATATGTTCTGGTTTTTATTTGTCTATATGCCCCCACTTTACCAATAGAGAGAGAGAGAGAGAGTGGCTTTTTTAGATATTTTATGCTCAACTCTAGACAAATGCAATAGCAAAGAATATTTATTTCTTGGTGGAGATTTTAATTGTGTTGAGCAAAATATTGATCGCAACCATATAGAACCACATATGCCTTCTCGCAAGCGGCTTTGTGAAATAATTGAAAGAAATGACCTATGTGATGCCTGGAGAAGTCTAAATGGAAATTTAAGGCAATATACATGGGCTCATGCCCATGAAAATCTATTGTCTTTAGCAAGACTAGATAGATTTTACAGTTTCAATCACCATCACAGTGTTTTTAAGAGTTGTATAATAAATCCAGTTGGTTTTTCAGACCACAGTTTAGTTATTTGCAGTGTTTTCTTCAATTCTGTCTCACCAAGGAGTGCATATTGGCACTTTAACACTGCTCTGATAAATGATGCTTTTTTTAAAGAGACTTTTGCATTTTTTGGGGAAAATTTCAAGAATGAAAAGGTTTCTTTTTCTTCTCTGCAGAGTTGGTGGGATTTTGGCAAGACTCAAATCAAGGTTTTTTGTCAACAGTATACTCAAAATATCACAAAGGAGACAGTTATCTATAAGAGTTTTAGAAACTGAAATTTTGAATTTTCAAGATATGGCACAATTAAGTGGAAATCAAGCATATATCGATTCTCTTTTTTTAAAGAAAACTGCTTTATCCGACCTACAAGAGATGAAGGCACAGGGAGCACTGGTCAGATCGCATTTTAAAACCGTAGAACAGATGGATGTACCGTCAAAATATTTTTTCGGTTTAGAAAAAAAGAATGGCCAGAAACGTTTTATCCATTCGTTACTTTCTGAGTCTGGATCTTTGTTGTCAGACTCTAAGGAAATAAGAGAAAGAGCAGTCAGTTTTTATGAAAAACTTTACAGGTCTGAATATAAAGAAGATAAAGACCTAGAGAAGGCTTTTTTTGGAAATTTCGAATTTATATTCGAAAAAAGGAAATATAACACTTTCAAAGCCTATTGGCTTGGAAGAATTGTTTAAAGCTCTTCAAGGCATGGATAATGGTAAAGTTCCTGGGATGGATGGAATCCCGGTTGAGTTTTACAAATGTTTTTGGTCTGTTATCGGAGAAGATTTGTTAGTAGTTCTTAATGACAGTTTAACCAAAGGATTATTGCCAATAAATTGTAGAAGAGCGGTGTTGACCCTTTTGCCTAAGAAAGGTAATTTAAGTGATATAAAAAATTGGAGGCCCGTGTCCTTATTGTGTTGTGATTATAAACTGTTATCTAAAGTACTAGCTACTCGTTTGGGTGAAGTTTTAGATGAAGCCATTCATCCTGACCAGTCGTATTGTGTGCATGGTAGGTCAATTTTTGATAACATTCATTTAATTAGAGATTTGTTTGACGTATCTAAAATGTTTGGTCTTGACATAGGCTTGATTTCCTTAGATCAAGAAAAAGCCTTTGATCGTGTAGAACACAATTGTTTGTGGAAGACTCTTCAGGCTTTTGGTTTTAATTCTGAATTTTTAGCTTACGTTAAAGTCTTATATTGTGATATTGAGAGTATTCTGAAGATTAATGGTGGCTTATGTGCTCCTTTTAAAGTGTGTCGTGGGGTAAGACAAGGTTGTTCACTGTCAGGGTTATTATATACCCTCGCGATAGAACCACTTTTAAGTGTTTTAAGGAGAGTTCTAGAAGGAGTGCCTCTACAAAATTGTAAGACGACTTTGTGTCTGTCTGCGTATGCAGATGATGTCATGGTAATGATTAATAAACAAAATGATATAGATTTATTACTAAAGACATTAAAAGATTTTGGATTAATTTCTTCTGCAAGAATTAAATGGAATAAAAGTGAGGCAGTTTTAACGGGAGAGTGGAAAAGTAGAGTACCACCAAATCTTCCAGATGGTTTATGTTGGACAAGAGATGGTTTGAGATATTTGGGAGTATATTTAGGTAATGAAACAGTAGCTCAAAAAAACTGGAATGGAACTGTTGAAAAGCTTAAGTGCCGACTTGAAAAATGGAAATGGCTTGTACCAAATTTATCATACAGAGGACGTACTTTGGTGATTAACAATTTGGTGGCTTCCTCTTTGTGGCACCGGATGGCCTGCATTGACCCACCGGCTTATTTACTTGGAAAGATCCAGTCTGTTTTATTGGACTTTTTTTGGGACAAGTTACACTGGATACCGCACAACATCTTGTATTTAAAAAAAGAAGAAGGGGGTCAAGGACTTATACATGTACAAAGCAGGACTGCGGCCTTTCGGCTACAATTCATACAACGCTTGCTTACCAGCTCAGAGAACTTGGCTTGGAAGTCAGTGGCCTGTGCTATACTTAAATCCGTTGATGAACTCTGTTTAAGTAAACATTTATTTTTGATGGATCCAAAAAGAATCAACACATCGAAGCTTCCTGTTTTTTATAGAAATCTGTTTAAAATATGGGACCTTTTTAAAGTGAAAAGAACTGAGAGTACAGATTCTCTTTTTTGGTTACTGGAAGAACCCATGATTTATGGTGCTCGTCTGGATATTTCAGATACATGTGGACTATTAAATGGTGTTTTTATTAAATCAAAGATCATAACACTGGGGCGTTTAATTAATGTGACTGGACCCTGTTTTAAAAATGTGGAAAATGTGGCTGCCTCATTAGGTATTAAATCAGTTTGAATTGTCGAAAAATTTCTTTTCGACAATTGAAACATGCTTGAAAATTGTTTTGCTAAGAAACTTGTGCCTAGTGATAAAGATGCCTTTCCAAAGTGTTTTTTATCCCCAAATATAGGGGAATATTCTGGAGTTTTTTTGGAAAATGTATCAGATATGGATTTATATGAAGTTAGGGGAAAGGTTTTTTACAATGCTTGTGTAAAAGTTTTCAACAAAAAAGGTTTACATGAAAAGAGTTGATTCACCTTGGCGCACCATTTTTGAAGTTGATAAAGATGTAAAACCAGAGTGGAGGGCACTTTACAAGCCACCATTAACACAAATAATTGGAGACTTACAGTGGAGAATTATACATGGTATAATTGCTGTTAATTCTTTTATTTCTATTTTAAATCCAAATGTTAGTCAAAAGTGCCCTTTTTGTTCTCAAAGAGAAACTGTTTTTCATGTGTTTATGTACTGCTCAAGACTTAAGCCTTTATTTGACTTGTTGAAGGATATTTTCATTTGTTTTGATGAAAAATTTACTGTACCAGTTTTTATTTTTGGTTTTAAATATACTCGAAGAAGACAATATGAATGCCAATTGATACATTTTATTGTAGGCAAAGCAAAAATGGCAATATATGTTAGCAGAAAGAAAAAAATCGAACAAAAAGGTGATTATAATGTTGTAATGATGTTTGCAGCTATGATTAAATCTAGACTGCTAATTGATTTTTATTTTTATAAAGCTACTAACTGTTTGAAAATATATGGTGTCATAGAGGGGCATTGTGTTCTGTTATGGACAATCAAATTAACTTTTCACATGTTTTCAAATTTTTAAATATTTCTGTAATAAATGTTTTTTGAAAAATCTAAAAAAAATCTCTCTCTCTCTCTGTCTCTCTCTCTCGCTCTCTCTCTCTCTCTCTCTCTTTCTTTGTCTCAGGGATGCACACTTCAATTTAGAAGGCATGAATAAACAATGGGATTTCCATATGCTGGATACATTTCCCCTGGCGACAGTCTCTTTCTCACTCTCTCACATGCATGTAGACACATACAGATACATACACACTCTCACACACACGCACACACACGCACACACACACTCAGGCGCAGGTTGCCGTTTAGTTTCATGAGTCTTGCCCTAGAGACAGCTGTGCACAGTGGTCATTAGCTGGCACAGCCACAAAGTCATTAAATAGGATTTTAAATATCAACTTAACCCAAATGTAACCCAAATGTTTGTTTTAAAACATTTTTACCATACAGTACATCTCATTTTGACTTTGCAGCTGGCCCATCAAGCTGAAATCGCTCAGTTCTGCCTCCAAGGCAAGACTCATGAAAATAAACCTCAACCTGCCACTCAGGCATGCACAAAGTCAAATTTGCACCCATACACACATTCGCACGCACTCAAACATTACAAAAATGTACGTATGGAAACAGTTGCACAATTAGTAGACTGCAGTCGAGAGAAATATGGACATATGGTGCGCACACACACACACACACAAACACACACACACACACACACACACACACACACTCCTACGTCCACAGAGGCCCCTGCTAGATTCTGTTTGAGCAGGACTTTGCATGACTGCTGTAATGAAAACAAGCACAGTGGCCATGATAAATTTCCCCCTAGCACACAAATCAGGTTAAAAGCTCTCACCAGGAATTAGAAGTCCCCAGTATGTGTGTGTGTTTGTGTGTGTGCGTGTTTTTTTTACATCAGATTGTTATCTGTATGTGCAATCGTGTGTACTCATTTAAGCATGTTTATGTACGTTGATGTGGGTGTGTGTTTCTTTATGAGTGTGTGTGTGTGTGTGTGTGTGTGTGTGTGTGTGTGTGTGTGTGTGTGTGTGTGTGTGTGTGTGTGTGTGTGTGTGTGTGTGTGTGTGTGTGTGTGTGTGTGTGTGAACATGTATCCCTGTGTGTGTACCCTATCACTGGTCCCTTACATTCAGCGTGGGGTAAGATAATGAGAATTTTATCTGCTGTTGCTGGTTCCACTGAGGCGCGGGGACTCTGATTGAATGGGAGCAGAGTGTAACGGATGAGACCAGCGGTAGCGGGGCTGCCGGATTTACATACACACAGGCTAACCCGCCGCGGGTACGGTCTGCAGGGAAACACAGATACGACGGCACAGCCAGGGGAAACATGGCAACAAAACGTGTGCCCTCAGGTTGTGATATATGCTACTGCTGCTGCACCTTGTACTGTACACCTCTTGGTTAGGAAATACTACTAGCTCCTACAAGTGTTGTATCATACAATGTCTTTTTAAGGCTATGACTCTAAAATAGCTTTCATTAATTTGGCAAGACTCACACACACACACACACACACACACACACAGAGAGAGAGAGAGCGAGAGAGAGAGAGAGAGAGAGAGAGAGAGAGAGGGAGAGGGAGAGGGAGAGAGAGAGAGAGAGAGAGAGAGAGAGAGAGAGAGAGAGAGAGAGAGAGAGAGAGAGAGAGAGAGAGAGAGAGAGAGAGAGAGAATTTCCATAATTAATAGTTTGATGCCAAATGATCTCCTTAATCATTGGAAGAGGACACATACCTGATAAGACTGCTGTCAGATTCAGTTCTGGGCTCGACGGATAGACGGATCAAAGGTGAGAATTAATCAAAGGTGATTCATTATTATCATTTTCTCCTCATAATGAAAACTTTGGCAGAGCCCAGAGGCCCGGCTGGTTTAACGTTCATGCACTACTCTTTATTTTCTGCATCCCTCTCTTTCTGTCTTTATACCTGAGCACTGTCCTGGAGAAATAACACCTAGCTACAGATTGGGAAATTAAATCTAATGAGGTATTAAGTAACATTAGTGCAAAATTCAGACATAGTCAAATAATAATTGGAGCGTGTGTTAACGACAGTGTGAGTGATAAGTAGCACCGTGTTGGTCAAGTAGCACCTTTTTATGACTATGTTAGAGAGAATAAACATTTTTCAAGTGTCTCTACACCCACCCACGAGGACCCCATCTGCGGCATGGCTGCCTCTTTCAAGCCCGTTTGGAAATTAGTCTCTCAAAATGACGTGAAAAAGAAAGAGATTAACAAAGGCAGAGAGCGACAAGGCATGCAAACCGACTGGTAGGAGCGTCTGCTCTCCGTCGCTTGTTTTTGCGTTTGCTTTTGTTGTTTTTGTCGAACGACGGCAGCTTTAACCCCGTGGGGAGCCCCTGCAATCATCCCCCCGGCTGCAATCTATCATTAACGACCGACTTACTTGACATCTCAAATGAATCAACCTCGTAGTCATCACCATCAGATGGAGAGACGGAAATAGCTCCCTTTGATGCAGACTCCCCGTCAAGCACGTTTTTAAGAAATCATCTCTAATTTGGGAACAATGGCGGAATCGCATCTGAGCGACACCGACGGGTCGGGTTAATAAGAAACAAATAGGCTTTGATCCCCCGAGGACCAAACGGAACAGGATGAAACGGGAATCCGATGTAAAACTAAAGGCCTGGGGAGGAATGGCATGGATCAGCGAGGCGTGAGGGTCCAAGATGCTGACTATTGATCCACTCAGAAGCAATTGAGGTGTAATATGTCAGGGGGGGCATCTATCGGCTAGAGATGAGAGGAGACTTTCAATGAAGGGAGACGGCCATGGGTATTACTTCGAGTTCCTGTTCCCCAACACAGCCGTTAGATCCTCATAGGAGTCCTGTCACTGAATATCACTGAAGATCCCTCACCAAAACAGATGTAGGTAGCAGGTCCTCTGTAGCTCAGTTGGTAGCAGCACCAAGCTAGTGGGTTGATTCCCGGGCCAATCCATACTTAAAAAATGTCTACTGTAAATCGCTTTGGATTAAAGCATCTAATAAATTGTAATTTGTTATATTATTATTAGTCTGACATGTTAAATGTATAATAACTCTACGTAATAACGTTTCCAATGTTTGTACTTTATAATAGCTCCACGTAATGATGTTTTCAGTGTTTGTACTTTATAATAGCTCCACGTAATAACGTTTCCAATGTTTGTACATGATAACAGCTCCACGTAATAACGTTTTCAGTGTTTGTACATTATAATAGCTCCACGTAATAACGTTTTCAGTGTTTGTACATTATAATAGCTCCACGTAATGATGTTTTCAGTGTTTGTACATTATAATAGCTCCACGTAATAACGTTTTCAGTGTTTGTACATTATAATAGCTAACTGATGTGTGGCTTGACTGGCCATACACAATAAACCCCCTATCCCCAGAAGCCATTTTGAGACGCCGTGTGAAAGCCGTAGTAGTTTCCCCTCCTCCTACTCGCTCCTTCTCTCCCTTCTTCTCTCTCTTCTCCTCAGAGACACTAGCTGATGAGTATAGCCTGTGGACCTGTGGATGTGATGGGGGTTTCTCAGTACCCAGGAGCCCTAGCGCTGAGTGGAAGACTTCAAATACTGTATAGTGCTTTAAATCAGAGACGTGGGCTAGTGGCAATATGAAATCCTCAAGGTCCACTGATGCGTAGCAAGGACCGTAGTGACCACTACAGGTGTGTTCTGCTCTGATGACCGCATCGACCTGGACACTGTCGGAGCATAGACCACACCTGGCTAGATATGTCCACACTGACTCTCTATATAACTCTCTCACTCCACCCATTTCTCTCTCTATCTCTCTCTCAGCCTGCGAGGACAATGGAGGGGAGGAGTGGTGCATTAACTAGGCAATCAGAGGCCCCGCGCCTCTCTGAAAGAGCAGCACCACCGGGACCAAGCACGACGATAAAAGGGCGCTGTATCTCTCCCCGCAGCACAAAGACCGGCCGCGTGCTTCACAAGAAAAACTGTGTCTCTTTTTCACAGGGGATCATTTTTAATTTATTTTCTCCTTCATTTATTCTTCTCATTCTTTTATATTTATCCCCCTTTTTCTGCAGCTTGTGGGTCGATGGTGCAGGCCCGGGTTTCTGACATGCAGTGATGTTTTGCAGGTGTCTTCCTCTCTTTCTGTCTTCCTCTCTTTCTGTCTTCCTCTCTTTCTGTCTTCCTCTCTCGCTCACAGATGGTGACGTATACGTTCTGTTTACTGTCTTTCTCTCTGCTGCTGTTGAATGGGGCTTCCCAGGTCACTATGGAGTACAAGGAGAGAATACACAACACTATATTCATTCACTGCAGCCATCCTGTCACACATACAGTAGCAGTCAAAAGTTTGGACACACCTACTCATTCAAGGGTTTTTCTTTATTTTTTACTATTTTCTCGATTGTAGAATAATAGTGAAGACATCGAAACTATGAAATAACACATATGGAATCATGTAGTAACCAAGCCACCCTATGCCTTGATGACAGCTTTGCACACTCTTGGCATTCTCTCAACCAGCTTCATGAGGTAGTCACCTGGAATACATTTCAGTTAACAGGTCTGTGCCTTGTTAAAAGTTAATTTGTGTAATTTCTTTCCTTCTTAATGCGTTTGAGCCAATCAGTTGCGTTGTGACAAGGTAGTGTGTTATACAGAAGATAGCCCTATTTGGTAAAAGACCAAGTCCATATTATGCCAAGAACAGCTCAAATAAGCAAAGAGAAACAACAGTCCATCATTCCTTTAAGACATGAAGGTCGGTCAATCCAGAAAATGTCAAGAACTTTGAAAGTTCCTTCACGTGCAGTCGCAAAAACCATCAAGCGCTGTGATGAAACTGGCTCTCATGAGGACCGCCACAGGAAAGGAAGACCCAGAGATACCTCTGCTGCAGAGGATTAAAGTTACCAGCCTCAAAAATTGCAGCCCAAATAAATGCTTCAAAGCCCACATCAACTGTTCAGAGGAGACTGTGTGAATCAGGCCTTCATGGTCGAATTGCTGCAAAGAAACCACTACTACAGGACACCAATAATAAGAAGATACTTACTTGGGCCAAGAAACACGAACAACGGACATTAGACCGGTGGAAATCTGTCCTTTGGTCTGATGAGTCCAAATGTAAGATTTTGGTTTCCAACCGCTGTGTCTTTGTAAGACGCAGAGTAGGTGAACGGATGAATTCAATGCACCCTTAACCAGCTACGCCATCCCATCTGGCACAATGACAATGACCCAAAACACACCTCCAGGCTGTGTAAATGACAGCCTAACTACAGGGTCAGCCATAGTAGTATGCACCCCTGAAGCAAATTAGGGTTAAATGTCTTGCTTAAGCACACATAAACAGGTTCCTCTTGGGTATTCGAAACAGAAACCTTTCAGTTACTGGCCCAACACTCTAACTGCTAGGCTACCTGCCACCCTGTTGAAGGTCTATTTGACCAAGAAGGAGAGTGCTGCATCAGATGACCTGGCCTCTACAATCACCCAACCTCAACCCAAATGAGATGGTTTGGGATGAGTTGGACCGCAGAGTGAAGGAAAAGCAGCCAACAAGTGCTCAGCATATATTGGAACTCCTTCAAGACTGTTGGAAAAACATTCCAGGTTAAGCTGATTGAGAAAATGCCAAGAGCAAAGCTGTCATCAAGGCAAAGGTTGGCTACTTTCAATACTTTTTTGGTTACTACATGAGTCTATATGTGTTATTTCATAGTTTTGATATCTTCACTATTATGCCACAATGTAGAAAATAGTAAAAATAAAGAAAATCCTTTGAAGGAGTAGGTGTGTCCAAACATTTGACTGGTACTGTATATACAGTATAAGAAAAACAGTTACAGTCCTCAGCTACTAGGTCCTCAATCAACACCCTAAACTGCCTGAGCGGCACCAGAACATCTAATCTGCAGCATAAGTTTCTTCCCACTGTCATGAATGGCATCCCAACGACTCAACGTTGTTTCCACGTCATTTCAACAACAACAAAAAATCTATGTGATGACGTTGAATCAACGTGAAAAAAGTAATAGACGTAAGGGCATTTGGAGCTAGGGTCAGGTTTTGGGGTTAAGGTTAGGGTTATGGTTAGGGGTTAGTGACGATAGGATTCTGAATGGGACTGTTTGTCCCCACAAGGTTAGTTATACAAGACTGTGTGTCTGTATATTCCTGTGAATGTGTGCGTGCTGAACAAAACTGATAAGCGCAGACAAGTAGACAGTCATTTCTATGTTAACACACACATTCTATACAAACAGCCCGTCTCTCTCTGTCAGTATATGGACAGCTGTAACGGCCCAGATGGCTGACAAACACCGTTCTTCTACTCCTCTCTCTATCTCCCACTGTCTCTCTCTTTCTCTCTCTTTCTCTCTCTCTCCTTCTCTCTCTTTCAAATAAAACTAAACTAAAGAGGCCAAATGGAGTGGAGGTGAGAGAGAGAGAGAGAGAGAGAGAGAGAGAGTGAGAGGACAGGACAACAGATCTGTTCAGATTGAGGAATTATCCCAAATAAAGAACTCAAATATCCATCACTTATAGTGGAAATCAGACAGAGAACCCTATCTCTCTCTCGCTCTACTCCAGAGCCCTGCCTCACTTTCCCTCTCTCTCCTTCTCTCTCACCCTTAATCCTTCCTTCTCCTCCATCCCCTCCTTCCTTCCTTCCTCTCCACCTCTCTCTCACCCCTTCTTCTCACTCCCTCCTATCACTCGACGGTGGCTGTACAGACAAAAGGCTGTGCCATTACCTTAAGCACGTCTCGGCGAGGTGAGCTAGATTATGGGAATGAATGAGGCTTTGGAGTGCGAAGCACCCGCTACCTCACTATAAATCACCACTAAACCCTCCCTCCCTCCCTCCCTCCCTCCCTCCCTCCCTCCCTCCCTCCCTCCCTCCCTCTGGCTGTCTATCTTAGCTCTCCTGCTAATTGTCTCCCTCTCCCCTCTCTCTCTCTCTCTCTCTCTCTCTGCCTGTCTATTTTAGCTCTCCTGGTAATTGTCTCTTTCTCTAGCAATCCCTCTCCCTCTCTATTTCTCCTTGCCCTTATCTTTTTTTGCCTTCACCCTTTCCTCCTCTCTGTCAAAGCAAATCAGAAATATTGATGGAAATCCCTTGGATTACATTAAGGGACATATCCCTTCTCTGCTTCAGTTTGATCCACCTTATGTAATGGAGGTGATGGAGGTAATTGGTAACTTATAGCTATCAGCAGCAGGTCATGATGAGGTTCCTCTTTGGTGGAATCAGTGTCTTCCTACAGTATTGAGCCACTAAAGCATATCTTCACCAAACCAATGCAAACTGGTATTGTTCCTAAAGATGAGAAAATTGGCAAAGTTATCCCCCTCTATACATTTTACTAATTATTGACCAATATCTGTACTACCATGTTTTTCTAAAATCCTAGAAAACTGGTGCATAAAATAAGGTTGAAACATTTAAACCACACTATGTTTTATATGAGCACCAATACAACTTCTCCACAAATATGGCTCTCCTGGATAAAATCTTAACAACAATGAATACGCTCTGGGCATCTTTCTAGCTTTATCTAAAGCTTTTGACACGGTTGATCATGAAATATCACTTCCCAAATTGCATTATTACAGATTTCATGATTATATATAAAAAATGCTATATAATTATGTTTATGATAGAGGACAATTTTTATATGCAAATGGTTGTTCATCTACCAGAGCCAAGATATCCTGTGGCGTCCCACATGGTTCCATCCTTGGACCTTTGTTATTCCTAGTCTATATTAATGACCTTGCTGCTGAGTCTTCTACCATACTTTTTTCTGATCATACCAATTAGATTTCATCACACAAGAATCAACGAACTCAATTGAGGCATGGACACATTTTCTGAATGGTTCCAGATAAACTAATTATATTTAAATGCTGAAATAAATAGTAACTTCATTGTATTCACTGGTAATAATAAGAAATATTGTAAAAAACATATTTAAAAAAATAAATAAAAGAGACAATCTGCTAGATTCCTCAGTGTTCTAGTTGATGAAAAGTTGTCCCTGGAAAGATCATATTCACTTTTTATGCAGCAAAGTAGTGAAGTACGTTGGTATTATCAGAAAGATTAGTGGTTTGGTTCATCAGGCTTGCTTCCTAACACTTTACTACAGTTTAAGTTACCCATATCTCATTTACTGCAATATTGTCTGGGCCAGTGCATGTACTTCCTACCTACACAAATTACTCATCACACAAAATACATGTTCAAGACTAGCCACCTCCTCTAACTACTAGGCTCCATCTGCCCCACTGTTTAAGAAACTCAATATATTGTCTATCTACAACATTAATATACTCCAATTACGCACCTTCATCTACAAATACACATACCTAACAGACAGCCTACCTAAACCCTTCTTCCGGGTTAATTCCCAAATCCATGAATACAACACAAGACACTGTGATAACCTTCACCCTCCCCACTGCTGCACCTCACATAGTCAATTCTCTATCAGATACAGAGGTTCCATACTCTTGGAATTCCTATCTTCACATTGCCAAAACATCATCATCCCTCAATAACTTCAAGCGTAGACTAGGGGTCAGCCTGTTGAACCAAATACCCAGTAGTAGACTAGGGGTCAGGGGTCAGTCTGATGAACCAAACTACCCATTAGTAGACTAGGGGTCAGGGGTAAGCCTGATGAACCAAACTACCCATTAGTAGACTAGGGGTCAGGGGTAAGCCTGATGAACCAGACCACCGAGTAGTAGACTAGGGGTCAGCCTGATGATCTAAACTACCGAGTAGTAGACTAGGGGTCAGCGGTCAGCCTGTTGAACCAAATACCCAGTAGTAGACTAGGGGTCAGGGGTCAGTCTGATGAACCAAATAACCCAGTAGTAGACTAGGGGTCAGCCTGATGAACAAGACTACCCAGTAGTAGACTAGGGGTCAGGGGTCAGTCTGATGAACCAGACTACCCAGTAGTAGACTAGGGGTCAGGGGTCAGCCTGATGAACCAAACTACCCAGTAGTAGACTAGGGGTCAGCCTGATGAACCAGACTACCTAGTAGAAGACTAGGTGTCAGCCTGATGAACCAGACTACCCAGTAGTAGACTAGGGTTCAGGGGTCAGCCTGATGAACCAAACTACCCAGTAGTAGACTAGGGTTCAGGGGTCAGCCTGATGAACCAAACTACCCAGTAGTAGACTAGGGGTCAGCCTGATGAACCAGACTACCTAGTAGAAGACTAGGTGTCAGCCTGATTAACCAGACTACCTAGTAGTAGACTAGGGGTCAGCCTGATGAACCAGACTACCTAGTAGAGGACTAAGGGTCAGGGGTCAGCCTGATTAACCAGACTACCTAGTAGTAGACTAGGGGTCAGCCTGATTAACCAGACTACCGAGTAGTAGACTAGGGGTCAGCCTGATTAACCAGACTACCTAGTAGAGGACTAAGGGTCAGGGGTCAGCCTGATGAACCAGACAACCGAGTAGTAGACTAGGGGTCAGCCTGATTAACCAGACTACCTAGTAGTAGACTAGGGGTCAGCCTGATGAACCAGACTACCGAGTAGTAGACTAGGTGTCAGCCTGATGAACCAGACTACCGAGTAGTAGACTAGGGGTCAGCCTGATTAACCAGACTACCTAGTAGAAGATTAGGGGTCAGGGGTCAGCCTGATGAACCAGACTACCCAGTAGTAGACAAGCCTAGCTCTCACACATGCACACCCACACATAATCAAACATGTATTTTTATTGTGTACTGTGTATATTGTTTCTATATAACCTCAGTTGCACATTGTTTTAACTATTTTTTATCTGGACTGTTGGTCTTTCCCTTGTTTTCTTTCTAAAACTCTCTCTCTCTCTCTCTCTCTCTCTCTCTCTCTCTCTCTCTCTCTCTCTCTCTCCTCTCTCTCTCTCCCTCTCTCCCTCTCTCTCTCTGTCTCTCTCTCTGTCTCTCTCTACTTTTGCCTCCACTGGAGTGTGAGAAGGAACAAAGGAGGCCATTTAGGCTGTGAAAATCAATGGCACTTGGGGACTGAGTGATGGTGCTGCTTCGTGAATAGTTTAACACCCCCAACGCCATGACACACACTCATCTACAGCACGACTTAAGCAAAGGGTGGAGAGAGAGAGGGATAGAGAGAGATGGGGGTGAGGGAGAAAGTTACAGAAAGACAGTAGTAAGATAGTAAGACACGCAGATAGAGAGAGAGAGGGAGAGAGAGAGAGAGAGAGACAGAGAGACAGAAGATGGAAAGACAAAATAATGAACAGATGGAGAGAGAAAGAGCGAGCGAGTGCCATCAAGGAAAGTAGGCCTGTGCAGGCTATAGTCTGGAGCCTTGAAACTCAACTCTGGACCTGGAAGCCACCAGGTGGGAGGAATTAATTATCAGGTAGAACAGAAAACCAGCAGGCTTCGGATCTCGTAGGATAAGAGTTGAATACCCCTGATCTAGAGCCGTCATCATTATGTCAGTTGAAGAACTTTGTCCACTTACAAAAAGACTTGCAGCCATTTCTTACACCTATTTCACACATCCATTTCCCTCTCTTCACTCCACAGAGAGTGAAGTTATGCTCCCTGTTGCCAGCCTCTTGCTGATGTGAGGCTCTGATATAACTTGTATTTTCAATTCGCTGTATTAGTTTCATTTTCAAATGGAACAGGCCCAGCAGTTAGTCTGCTCGGCTACAGCCCAGGTTCTAGAATTTTCTAATTAGGTGGTAATGGAAAAGAAGCTGTGTAGATCTCACTCTTTCAAACACCCAATCAATTTACCAAAG